>JAGSMR010000085.1:4505000-4682500 GCA_029286605.1 Sericinus montela | reverse complement strand
ACTAAGGTCATCATACGCATACATTTCTCTATAAAATTCGCTCCATCGCTGCATGATATCCGATTTTTCTGAGAGGACGTCATTGGTTCTCGAAAGCACTTTGTTCAATCTCAAGACCGTCGCACCACTCCGGGTCCTTCCAACCTCTTTCCTGAAGAGTTTGGAGTTATCCTTGAAGATGTGCGACAACTGCTCGTCCGCTTCCATTCTCGTCCACCTTTCACGCACTTCGTCAATCAATGCTTTCGTGTGAACTTTCTGCAGCTTATATCTTTCTTTAATCTTCTCTCTCATATCCTTATCATTACTAGAGGCCAAGTAGTCTAACCATGCTTTCTTCTTCTTTTTTACTGCTCGTTTCTCTTCGTCATTCCACTATGCATCACCCTTTTTACTACTACCTCTTTTCACAGTTCCACACACGTCTTCCGCTGCACTAACCATTCCATCCCTTCGGCTCTGCCATATTTCGTCCACACATTCTTTCCTGACGTCGATGATATCCAGCTTTTCGGCAACCCATGCTTGATATTTATCCCTAGTGTCCGCTTCCTGAAGCTTCCAGCTTCGAATGCTACCGACCGACTGTGGTTCTGATATCGCCGTCCGGTGGCGCCAACCCTCGAACAGACCCCAAAATCTAGTAATCCCTAGATAGTGATCCGTTCCCAGGTCAACACCCCTGAACCCTCGCGTATCCATCACCTGTTTTCGCAGTCGGTCATCCACCAGGGATAAATCTATCATACTTCTCTCATTCTCTCTTTCTCTAGTATACATATGGATTTTCTTGTGACTAAACATAGTGTTTGTCACAAGTAGACCCTTTTCCTTACATACAGCCTGTATAAGCTTGCCAGCATCGTTAACCCTTTTATCACCAAACATTCCAAGCACCGCCTCGTACCCTGGCCGAGCGGTACCAATCCATCCATTCAAATCACCACATACAACAATTCTTTCGTTTCGCTTAACCAAATCTAGAACTTCTCTTAGAATCTCTCAAAACTCCTCAAACTCAGCCCTGGACGTCGAAGCTACCGGCGCATAAACAGCCAAAAGGAATAACTGTCAGTCCCAATTTAAAGCGAACCCAGAGAAGTCTTCAGTTCACAACCTTATATTCAGTCATAACATCGACCAACCGAGACGACAGCAGCACCCCCACTCCCTGGCAGGCGCTCCCGCTCTCCGGGACTCCGGAGCATAGAGCTAACGCCCCGCCAGCGAGCTCTTCAATACCACTGCCCTTTTGTTTGGTCTCCGACAACCACACGACATCTAATTCTCTTTCTTTCATTATTTCGATCAACTTATTCGTATAAGACGAATATAACTCTCATGCCTCCTCTAACATTCCACGTGCCAACTCTGCACTCCGTCCTCCACCTTCCACCGTGTCGGGCTGTGCATGGCGGGTGGCGGTCCCCATCGCCGCTTTGTGCGCTGCATTTCACACCAACGGGGACGAACTGGTTTGCGTCGCTTTGGGGAGACGCCCTAACCCTCGTTGGCATGGGTGCGCAGCTCAGTACAATTGCACCCCTGAGAAGGGCTGGCACAACAATGACAATTCCCAAAAACTGTATAGTAATAAGAAGAACAGCGTATATAGTAACTATGATAATAATTAACAAAAATTATTATTGTAAAGACTATGTTTAAGAAGTCATGTATGTATGTGTATGTGATTAATAATAAAAGCGGAAAAAAAATACAACAAAAAATGGAAACATAATAAGGAAACTAGTAAAAAAATATTAAAAAGGGCGAAAAGATCCTCGGTGGACATGAATGTTCTCAACCAAGGCATTGAACCCACCTTCTACCAATACCGAAAACTATATAGCAGCTTAGTGGATGTCACTTCTTGCACATCGGCTGCTCTGGACAAGGTCTACAACTGGAGATTAGATCCAAATTTTGTAACCTTATCTGACCACCAAACCATCAAATTCCAAATAGAAACATCGACAAACAAACACAACGTAGCACCTAGGAAATCTACACTTATATATACAATACCGCCAAAGCCAACTGGACAGATAACTTACAGAAACATTAGCAAGACAATAGAAGCAAAAGATTTAGAGACTCGTGGACTCTTATATGGAACAGGTAAAATCAGCTTGTCAAATTGCTATTCCTCTTATTTCCAAAACGATGTACACTTCCTGTACACCTTGGTGGACGAAACTACTGGAAGAAGAGAGACGTGAAGTAATCTGACTGAGATGAAGAATAAATTATGAAATGAAAAACGAAGACGATACGTAATCGAAGAAGTCATCTAAGTTCGGGAATTAGATGTTAATAATATAACGCTGATGTTATATAATTGTATATATTAGATTATAAGCTCAAGTTGGAAAGAACTATGAACTATACGGTTCGGGCACACGTCGAATAAGGTCGGGCACTCAGGCCTCCGTAAGCGCCACCGCCTCGCCAGACCGCCGCGACTGCAGACGTTAGTGTCTTTTTTGGCATCACCACCAATCACATTGTCTGAACGACAAATTTGCCGCAGAGCGCGTTGTGCTCACCCCAAGGGAATAGTTCCCACATTGAGCGGCATTCGGCCGCAGCCTTGAGAGTCTCCTCCCTCCAGCTACCATCAGCATGAGGTAAACGCTTATGCTCCACCAACCATCGTGAAAGGCAGATCTAGCTATAGTTGTTATAATTATATTTTTGCCATCAGGAAGGTATGTATTTAATAATGACCGTTCAAGCCAACGATATAATTCGTACAAAAGTTTTTGAAAAAGCCATTGGTACGAGCCTGCCACCTGGGGATCGAACTCGGGTCTCTTGACTCGAAATTCCGACGACCCAACCACTCGGCTATCGTGACATTTACAGCGTGATGATTTTTTTAATTTTAAATTAAATTGCTGTGGATATTGCGGCCCTAAGTAACCGATTAAAGTATGAATAATTCTACTCTAGTCTCTATACAAAATATTTTCACTTCACACTGTCTGTAACGTCCATTATTTCCACATATCGCCAGTATATGCACTTGTGGAGTTTTGACGGAAGGGGGTTCCCGATGACTGGGACACGGGCGGCACAAATGGCGTTGCCAGATATTGATAATGCTAATGATGGCTGGATTCGTAGCCAATTTAGAATATTAGAGAATATTAGAGTGCGAGAGGGGAAAGGTTCGTCGCCAACGAGGGTTTGTATGCCAAGGAAATAGACACGACCGTGTCTCGGCGCGTCTAACCAGGAGGGAATGGGAGTGAATTTAATTATTACAATAATACTTTATTTGTCTCTGCATAATTCACATGCAAAGCACATAAGAAAGCTTAAAGTTGAGAAAACTAATAAAATGAAGAGACAAAAAGGTCTGTGACTCAGCCGAATGGTGATACACATCACCGCTGTTATTCTGTCACAGCCGACTTAATATTACTAGCTCGAATATAAAACTATTGCTCATTTGTATCGAAATTTGGTAGATATTTATTTATGATACCCTAGCCATGCTTATTTGATTAAAATGCCTGCCTGTAAGGTTTGTTCTTTTAATAACAATTAATTATACTTGGCTCTAAACGATTGAACGTTTATTGTATTACGAATAAGAGGAGATAAGTTGTTCCAAATTTTTGAGACAGCATATTTAAAGGAACTTCTCGTTTTACCTCGCTTGTAGCAAGGAAGTACGGACAAATTTTCAGCCCATCTCCCCAAACGTGTAGACATATATTTGGGACAATCATTGCGCATTTCCAAACACTAGAAAACATTCCTTCCAACAGTGACTTATTGACAATGGCTTCAATCGCGATCATCGAGTACGGCAAAGTTAGTCTAATGATATAGTAACATAAATAACCATGTGAGTAACAGCTGTTGCTGCGGTAGCGACACTCGACTTCGATGCCTCACGAAGGACCCTTTCTTACACAGAGACAGTCCTCTACACCTGCACACCATACTTCTGAGTGATTAGATCAGTAACAACGAGAGTATATAATTAAAATATAGTTTATTATGATCACACAGGAGCAGAAAATGCAACTTAATAATATGTACATTAACATCCAAATTTAATATTTTTATACAGAGTTACATTTATTACATAACTATATTAGAATTACAATAGAATAACAGTAGTTAGCCATATAAGTGTAAGTCTAAAATTTTAACGTTATTAAAGCTTTTTTAATTCGCTGTATTGTTATAAAGAAATATAAATGCACATATAAAATCAGTACTTAAACCTAGAAAAAATGATAAAAGTAACAATATGAATATTATAAGAAGTACGATACGGCAATAGGTCCAATTATACCTACTCTACAGTTTTATTGTTTTATACTAAATAGTTCAGCACATAATTGTTATACATATTTTATATATATATTTTGACTAACATTTAATAGACATTTTCCAGTTCGTAGGATTATTTACACGTATTAGCACACATTATTGATACGTAGGCGTGTATAATTCGCGTAATTTGTTATTGAATTTTATGAAAATTTAATCTTATGTTCTTATTATTTAAATTTAATAGTTAAGGTAGACTTAATGTACACTATACATTTACATTATAAACACTGTGGACAATTTACTGTTTCTCTGTACTGTTTTTAAGTATAATTGGCGGCACGAAGCTCTGACGCTGAGCGCTGTAGCGCTGAGTTAGACACTAAGCCACGCCCACGCACGCCGCGGGTACAGTCGTGCTCTGAATTGTGTCGGCATTGGTATAGACAATTCAATTGTGTTTTTATTTCTTTATTCCACATAAACAAGTTAAAAATTGTGCATTATGTAAGAGGAAATCTTTGTAAATTGGACTTACTTCACACATACCCAAAATAAATTTGAATTTGATGAATCCAGCAAGTGATGAACTATGTTCAGAATTACATAACACTTTACATTTTATCAATATTTTACATTTCAAAAAATTTTCAGTACGCGACTGTACACATGCGCAGCTATCGCCTTCACGTTTCGTTCAGCGTTACACTTACGTGGCGCCATTTGTAGCAGCAAAAGTCACGGATCATTTTAAAATAATGAATATTTAGTTGCCGGGGTGAACTCGCAATAAAACTATTAGAAGATATTGCACAATCATTGTATTTAATTGTACAAATAAACCAAGTATAATTGCAGAACGAAAATGCAGAATATTTAATATTCTGTAAGCGCATCGGGCGCTTAGTATCGCATACAAAAGGTAGAATATGATGCAAGTTAACCTAAAATTAATATACAACTTTATTTCATCACCAACGGAATGTTATCATGGCATCCACCGACGATGGCTGGACTTGTACCAGCCAGTATCGGAGAGAAAAAAGTGTCAGTGTGTATATCTTAGTAACGGATGGAATTCGTTTAGAATATTTGGTATGAATCGCTTTGGTGTGGTGCGCTTGCAGGTGTGCGGGCGCGAGCCGTGAGTTTACATTGGATAGAGCGCTCGTTCGTGCAGTGCAGTGTCGGCCGTGCGGGCGGCGCCAGGGCTGCGACACTAGGGCTGCGGTTTAGGGTTGCGGTGCTACGGCTACGTCACCAGGGCTGCGACCTAGGGCTGCGCGCTAGGGCTGCGGCGCGTGCAGCGCGCGGCAGGCGGCGGCGTTGCTCGCGCCGAGCTGCAGCGTGCGGCCGGGCAGCGGCGGCGCTAGGGCTGCGGCGCGTGCAGCGCGCGGCAGGCGGCGGCGTTGCTCGCGCCGAGCTGCAGCGTGCGGCCGGGCAGCGGCGGCGCTAGGCTGCGGCGCGTGCAGCGCGCGGCAGGCGGCGGCGGCGTTGCTCGCGCCGAGCCGCAGCGTGCGGCCGGGCAGCGGCAGCACAACGCGCCGCGCGCGCCGCACGCCGCGTCCTGCGGAGCCCAGCGACGAGCTGAGGCTCACGTTGGACCTGCACATCAAATCATATCAATATGGAATTGTAATACTTTATTTACAGAAAAGTTATGTTAATATTTACAATACTTATTAACTAAAACTATTATGATCGTAGAGTCCTGCCTCGTGGCATGGTACCAAGAACGCTGGCTGCAATTCCACGTTGAATGGCTAGACTTAACCGTTGAGCGAGAAACGAACCAGCCCTCTTGTCACCAGCGGCAACGATAAGTCGCGGATACAATTCCTTTAGAAACTGCATCGCGCGGGGACCCCACGGACCGATTGTCTCTACGTTAAATGGAACATATATATAGTCTCCTTTCAAAGACTCATATTTCCGCCATTTACCCGATTCAGCTGCCTCTGATGCCGCCCCAGCCCTTATCGAAGTACTCTTGATATGAGAGGCCGCTAATGTATCGACGCAAGTTGCGTCCCACACAAGTGTGTGTGTGTGTGTGTGTGTGTGTGTGTGTGTGTGTGTGTGTGTGTGTGTGTGTGTGTGTGTGTGTGTGTGTGTGTGTGTGTGTGTGTGTGTGTGTGTGTGTGTGTGTGTGTGTGTGTGTGTGTGTGTGTGTGTGTGTGTGTGTGTGTGTGTGTGTGTGTGTGTGTGTGTGTGTGTGTGTGTGTGTGTGTGTGTGTGTGTGTGTGTGTGTGTGTGTGTGTGTGTGTGTGTGTGTGTGTGTGTGTGTGTGTGTGTGTGTGTGTGTGTGTGTGTGTGTGTGTGTGTGTGTGTGTGTGTGTGTGTGTGTGTGTGTGTGTGTGTGTGTGTGTGTGTGTGTGTGTGTGTGTGTGTGTGTGTGTGTGTGTGTGTGTGTGTGTGTGTGTGTGTGTGTGTGTGTGTGTGTGTGTGTGTGTGTGTGTGTGTGTGTGTGTGTGTGTGTGTGTGTGTGTGTGTGTGTGTGTGTGTGTGTGTGTGTGTGTGTGTGTGTGTGTGTGTGTGTGTGTGTGTGTGTGTGTGTGTGTGTGTGTGTGTGTGTGTGTGTGTGTGTGTGTGTGTGTGTGTGTGTGTGTGTGTGTGTGTGTGTGTGTGTGTGTGTGTGTGTGTGTGTGTGTGTGTGTGTGTGTGTGTGTGTGTGTGTGTGTGTGTGTGTGTGTGTGTGTGTGTGTGTGTGTGTGTGTGTGTGTGTGTGTGTGTGTGTGTGTGTGTGTGTGTGTGTGTGTGTGTGTGTGTGTGTGTGTGTGTGTGTGTGTGTGTGTGTGTGTGTGTGTGTGTGTGTGTGTGTGTGTGTGTGTGTGTGTGTGTGTGTGTGTGTGTGTGTGTGTGTGTGTGTGTGTGTGTGTGTGTGTGTGTGTGTGTGTGTGTGTGTGTGTGTGTGTGTGTGTGTGTGTGTGTGTGTGTGTGTGTGTGTGTGTGTGTGTGTGTGTGTGTGTGTGTGTGTGTGTGTGTGTGTGTGTGTGTGTGTGTGTGTGTGTGTGTGTGTGTGTGTGTGTGTGTGTGTGTGTGTGTGTGTGTGTGTGTGTGTGTGTGTGTGTGTGTGTGTGTGTGTGTGTGTGTGTGTGTGTGTGTGTGTGTGTGTGTGTGTGTGTGTGTGTGTGTGTGTGTGTGTGTGTGTGTGTGTGTGTGTGTGTGTGTGTGTGTGTGTGTGTGTGTGTGTGTGTGTGTGTGTGTGTGTGTGTGTGTGTGTGTGTGTGTGTGTGTGTGTGTGTGTGTGTGTGTGTGTGTGTGTGTGTGTGTGTGTGTGTGTGTGTGTGTGTGTGTGTGTGTGTGTGTGTGTGTGTGTGTGTGTGGTTTAGGTTGCGGTGCTACGGCTACGTCACCAGGGCTGCGGTTTAGGTTGCGGTGCTACGGCTACGTCACCAGGGCTGCGGTTTAGGTTGCGGTGCTACGGCTACGTCACCAGGGCTGCGGTTTAGGTTGCGGTGCTACGGCTACGTCACCAGGGCTGCGGTTTAGGTTGCGGTGCTACGGCTACGTCACCAGGGCTGCGGTTTAGGTTGCGGTGCTACGGCTACGTCACCAGGGCTGCGGTTTAGGTTGCGGTGCTACGGCTACGTCACCAGGGCTGCGGTTTAGGTTGCGGTGCTACGGCTACGTCACCAGGGCTGCGGTTTAGGTTGCGGTGCTACGGCTACGTCACCAGGGCTGCGGTTTAGGTTGCGGTGCTACGGCTACGTCACCAGGGCTGCGGTTTAGGTTGCGGTGCTACGGCTACGTCACCAGGGCTGCGGTTTAGGTTGCGGTGCTACGGCTACGTCACCAGGGCTGCGGTTTAGGTTGCGGTGCTACGGCTACGTCACCAGGGCTGCGGTTTAGGTTGCGGTGCTACGGCTACGTCACCAGGGCTGCGGTTTAGGTTGCGGTGCTACGGCTACGTCACCAGGGCTGCGGTTTAGGTTGCGGTGCTACGGCTACGTCACCAGGGCTGCGGTTTAGGTTGCGGTGCTACGGCTACGTCACCAGGGCTGCGGTTTAGGTTGCGGTGCTACGGCTACGTCACCAGGGCTGCGGTTTAGGTTGCGGTGCTACGGCTACGTCACCAGGGCTGCGGTTTAGGTTGCGGTGCTACGGCTACGTCACCAGGGCTGCGGTTTAGGTTGCGGTGCTACGGCTACGTCACCAGGGCTGCGGTTTAGGTTGCGGTGCTACGGCTACGTCACCAGGGCTGCGGTTTAGGTTGCGGTGCTACGGCTACGTCACCAGGGCTGCGGTTTAGGTTGCGGTGCTACGGCTACGTCACCAGGGCTGCGGTTTAGGTTGCGGTGCTACGGCTACGTCACCAGGGCTGCGGTTTAGGTTGCGGTGCTACGGCTACGTCACCAGGGCTGCGGTTTAGGTTGCGGTGCTACGGCTACGTCACCAGGGCTGCGGTTTAGGTTGCGGTGCTACGGCTACGTCACCAGGGCTGCGGTTTAGGTTGCGGTGCTACGGCTACGTCACCAGGGCTGCGGTTTAGGTTGCGGTGCTACGGCTACGTCACCAGGGCTGCGGTTTAGGTTGCGGTGCTACGGCTACGTCACCAGGGCTGCGGTTTAGGTTGCGGTGCTACGGCTACGTCACCAGGGCTGCGGTTTAGGTTGCGGTGCTACGGCTACGTCACCAGGGCTGCGGTTTAGGTTGCGGTGCTACGGCTACGTCACCAGGGCTGCGGTTTAGGTTGCGGTGCTACGGCTACGTCACCAGGGCTGCGGTTTAGGTTGCGGTGCTACGGCTACGTCACCAGGGCTGCGGTTTAGGTTGCGGTGCTACGGCTACGTCACCAGGGCTGCGGTTTAGGTTGCGGTGCTACGGCTACGTCACCAGGGCTGCGGTTTAGGTTGCGGTGCTACGGCTACGTCACCAGGGCTGCGGTTTAGGTTGCGGTGCTACGGCTACGTCACCAGGGCTGCGGTTTAGGTTGCGGTGCTACGGCTACGTCACCAGGGCTGCGGTTTAGGTTGCGGTGCTACGGCTACGTCACCAGGGCTGCGGTTTAGGTTGCGGTGCTACGGCTACGTCACCAGGGCTGCGGTTTAGGTTGCGGTGCTACGGCTACGTCACCAGGGCTGCGGTTTAGGTTGCGGTGCTACGGCTACGTCACCAGGGCTGCGGTTTAGGTTGCGGTGCTACGGCTACGTCACCAGGGCTGCGGTTTAGGTTGCGGTGCTACGGCTACGTCACCAGGGCTGCGGTTTAGGTTGCGGTGCTACGGCTACGTCACCAGGGCTGCGGTTTAGGTTGCGGTGCTACGGCTACGTCACCAGGGCTGCGGTTTAGGTTGCGGTGCTACGGCTACGTCACCAGGGCTGCGGTTTAGGTTGCGGTGCTACGGCTACGTCACCAGGGCTGCGGTTTAGGTTGCGGTGCTACGGCTACGTCACCAGGGCTGCGGTTTAGGTTGCGGTGCTACGGCTACGTCACCAGGGCTGCGGTTTAGGTTGCGGTGCTACGGCTACGTCACCAGGGCTGCGGTTTAGGTTGCGGTGCTACGGCTACGTCACCAGGGCTGCGGTTTAGGTTGCGGTGCTACGGCTACGTCACCAGGGCTGCGGTTTAGGTTGCGGTGCTACGGCTACGTCACCAGGGCTGCGGTTTAGGTTGCGGTGCTACGGCTACGTCACCAGGGCTGCGGTTTAGGTTGCGGTGCTACGGCTACGTCACCAGGGCTGCGGTTTAGGTTGCGGTGCTACGGCTACGTCACCAGGGCTGCGGTTTAGGTTGCGGTGCTACGGCTACGTCACCAGGGCTGCGGTTTAGGTTGCGGTGCTACGGCTACGTCACCAGGGCTGCGGTTTAGGTTGCGGTGCTACGGCTACGTCACCAGGGCTGCGGTTTAGGTTGCGGTGCTACGGCTACGTCACCAGGGCTGCGGTTTAGGTTGCGGTGCTACGGCTACGTCACCAGGGCTGCGGTTTAGGTTGCGGTGCTACGGCTACGTCACCAGGGCTGCGGTTTAGGTTGCGGTGCTACGGCTACGTCACCAGGGCTGCGGTTTAGGTTGCGGTGCTACGGCTACGTCACCAGGGCTGCGGTTTAGGTTGCGGTGCTACGGCTACGTCACCAGGGCTGCGGTTTAGGTTGCGGTGCTACGGCTACGTCACCAGGGCTGCGGTTTAGGTTGCGGTGCTACGGCTACGTCACCAGGGCTGCGGTTTAGGTTGCGGTGCTACGGCTACGTCACCAGGGCTGCGGTTTAGGTTGCGGTGCTACGGCTACGTCACCAGGGCTGCGACCCAGGGCTGCGGCGCGTGCAGCGCGGCAGGCGGCGGCGTTGCTCGCGCCGAGCTGCAGCGTGCGGCCGGGCAGGCGGCGGCGTTGCTCGCGCCGAGCTGCAGCGTGCGGCCGGGCAGCGGCGGCGCTAGGCTGCGGCGCGTGCAGCGCGGCAGGCGGCGGCGTTGCTCGCGCCGAGCTGCAGCGTGCGGCCGGGCAGCGGCGGCGCTAGGCTGCGGCGCGTGCAGCGCGGCAGGCGGCGGCGTTGCTCGCGCCGAGCCGCAGCGTGCGGCCGGGCAGCGGCGGCGCTAGGGCTGCGGCGCGTGCAGCGCGGCAGGCGGCGGCGTTGCTCGCGCCGAGCTGCGGCGTGCAGCGCGGCAGGCGGCGGCGTTGCTCGCGCCGAGCTGCAGCGTGCGGCCGGGCAGCGGCGGCGCTAGGCTGCGGCGCGTGCAGCGCGCGGCAGGCGGCGGCGTTGCTCGCGCCGAGCTGCAGCGTGCGGCCGGGCAGCGGCGGCGCTAGGCTGCGGCGCGTGCAGCGCGGCAGGCGGCGGCGTTGCTCGCGCCGAGCTGCAGCGTGCGGCCGGGCAGCGGCGGCGCTAGGCTGCGGCGCGTGCAGCGCGGCAGGCGGCGGCGTTGCTCGCGCCGAGCTGCAGCGTGCGGCCGGGCAGCGGCGGCGCTAGGGCTGCGGCGCGTGCAGCGCGGCAGGCGGCGGCGTTGCTCGCGCCGAGCTGCAGCGTGCGGCCGGGCAGCGGCGGCGCTAGGCTGCGGCGCGTGCAGCGCGCGGCAGGCGGCGGCGTTGCTCGCGCCGAGCTGCAGCGTGCGGCCGGGCAGCGGCGGCGCTAGGCTGCGGCGCGTGCAGCGCGGCAGGCGGCGGCGTTGCTCGCGCCGAGCTGCAGCGTGCGGCCGGGCAGCGGCGGCGCTAGGCTGCGGCGCGTGCAGCGCGCGGCAGGCGGCGGCGTTGCTCGCGCCGAGCTGCAGCGTGCGGCCGGGCAGCGGCGGCGCTAGGGCTGCGGCGCGTGCAGCGCGGCAGGCGGCGGCGTTGCTCGCGCCGAGCCGCAGCGTGCGGCCGGGCAGCGGCGGCGCTAGGCTGCGGCGCGTGCAGCGCGCGGCAGGCGGCGGCGTTGCTCGCGCCGAGCCGCAGCGTGCGGCCGGGCAGCGGCGGCGCTAGGCTGCGGCGCGTGCAGCGCGGCAGGCGGCGGCGTTGCTCGCGCCGAGCCGCAGCGTGCGGCCGGGCAGGCGGCGGCGTTGCTCGCGCCGAGCTGCAGCGTGCGGCCGGGCAGCGGCGGCGCTAGGCTGCGGCGCGTGCAGCGCGGCAGGCGGCGGCGTTGCTCGCGCCGAGCTGCAGCGTGCGGCCGGGCAGCGGCGGCGCTAGGGCTGCGGCGCGTGCAGCGCGCGGCAGGCGGCGGCGTTGCTCGCGCCGAGCTGCAGCGTGCGGCCGGGCAGCGGCAGCACAACGCGCCGCGCGCGCCGCACGCCGCGCCCCGCGGAGCCCAGCGACGAGCTGAGGCTCACGTTGGACCTGCACATCAAATCATATCAATACGGAATTGTAATACTTTATTTACAGAAAAAGTTATGTTAATATTTACAATACTTATTAACTAAAAACTATTATGATCGTAGAGCCCCACTCCTCGTGGCATGGTACCAAGAACGCTGGCTGCATTTCCACGTTGAATGGCTAGACTTAACCGTTGAGCGAGAAACGAACCAGCCCTCTTGTCACCAGCGGCAACGATAAGTCGCGGATACAATTCCTTTAGAAACTGCATCGCGCGGGGACCCCACGGACCGATTGTCTCTACGTTAAATGGAACATATATATAGTCTCCTTTCAAAGACTCATATTTCCGCCATTTACCCGATTCAGCTGCCTCTGATGCCGCCCCAGCCCTTATCGAAGTACCCTTGATATGAGAGGCCGCTAATGTATCGACGCAAGTTGCGTCACACACAAGAGCTTTGCCTCTCTCCCAAGGAACTAAAGTCAAGCCGTCGGGTTTCTTACCATCCTCCCTAAATAATCCACAAGGCTCTAAATCTATATGGAATTATTTCATTGAATCGTTCGAAAACTCTATGACAATTTTTTGTTCAAACATCCTTATCATCCTAAAAACTTTAAAAAACAGCACTGTTTTGATTTCTCAAATGTTACCGAAATTATCTAGTAACGTCTGTCAAACTAGAAACAGACGAAAATATTTCCACTGCTTAACGCACAAGTATATATGAAAAGTTGAAAAAGACCGCCAAATTGTGCATTCATAAAACTTTGTGTTACTTTTGTTTATTCTAATATTTATGATGGACAATAAAAGTATTCACTCATTCATTCATTCATTCAAATGGTGTTTTCGTGCCCAGTGGCGTACCACAGGGTTTATTACTAGGTCCGTTATTGTTCGTAATATATGCAAATAACATCGCTTCTCAATTAAAATCATCAATTAAACGAAGTTAATGTAGTTTGCCAATGACATTAAAATATTTGTTACCCGCTGGCATACCACTGTTAGTGCGATTGTGTTAAGGGGAAAAACATGGGCAGCACAAAAATTTATAAATTTTTTTAAAGTACGTTCATACATAAAGGCCTGTTAAAATCCATTGTCTTCCCTTAGTCACCTCTTACGTCACCCACGGGAAGAAACAGACATTCTTACACCGTTACCACACTGGAATTTCTACATAACTTAAATCTTGTCTCGTAATATTAGATATAAATAAAACAAATTACATATATTTTACTTTAACTCAAAACGTGCGTACCAATTCCGAACTCTTACAGCGTGCCTTTGCTAGGAGCTACTACATTTACTCGTATAATGCCCTAACAATGACAATAAAATAAATGTTCGAAACGGAATAAGAATTTTAAATAATGATGAAGTTAAAATTTAAATATTTAAAGGGCTTATTGGATTGAATTAAGCATCAACTGAAAACCAATTACGTAAATAAACTTGCATCCTGCCTTATTGATTACCTAGGTTATAATTCAATGTTCGAAAAGCCACTGCAACCTGTACTGCATAAACAAATTGCATTGGGTTTTTCTTAGATATTTAAAAAAGGCGTCTCATTGCATCTTTTACAAGATTTACTACGGGGAGTGGTCTGAGGAATTGACTTATTCCAGTCGCTGAATTTCACCATCGTATCTTAATATAAAAAATTCTTGAGTATTTTGGCCACATTGCCCGTAAACATTCAGACAACCTGGAAAAACTAGTGGTTACAGGAAAAGTAGAGGGCAATCGATCTGGAGGCCGAATTCCGAAACGTTGGTCCGACCAGATCCAGCTGCGCTAGACACCACGGTGTATAAAGCGATGCACGATGCCGAAGACAGGAATAGATGGCGTGCCATAATAAAAGAAAGGATTCTGGACGGTGGTGGTCACGACCCTCAGACATGAGGAGTACGACTGCAGGAGGAGGATCTTAATATAAATATATATAATAAAAAACTAGGTAAAGAAAACATGGAGAATTATGGACCCATATCCTTAATACCTATAATGGCAAAGAAATTTGAAAAGCACATTTACGAAGCACTCTATAAATGCTTTGAATCGTGCAACATGTTTAGCAAAGAACAAAAGGGATTTACAGAAAATAAAACCATAAATATGGCTATATATCAATTTCTGTATACTGTTTTAGTAAATGTAGACAACAGAACTCCCATTTGTTCTTTTTTTTTTGTGATATGACACAAGTGTTTGACTATGTTGACCACAAGATACTACTTCTTCTAATCTTATATTTAAGTCTCAAAAAGATGCATTCGAGCAATGTTAAAGGTCAATGCACAAGAATCTTGTTTGCCATATTTTAAAAAATATAAATTGCTGACGTTCTCATCGATGTATATACTCGTATATAAAAGTGTAATGTTTGTAAAATATAATCCTAAATAATTTTTTTTATAGAAAAGGGAGGCAAACGAGCAGGTGGCTCACGTAATGGTAAGTGATTACCGCCTCCCATGAACACCCGCAATACCAGAGGCTTAGCAGATGCGTTGCCTCTCTTAGAGTGCCCCCTCCTGTAGAGGAGGGGGGTGTGTGGGCCTCCGGTTACCTGCACTCACCAGACGAAACGCAGAAGTTTGTTAGACTTCTACTTCACGCCGGTATTCTGTGAGGTCTTGGTACTTCTCCGGTCGAGCCGGCCCATTCATGCAACAACAAAAGCTGATGCGTGGCTCTACCACTGTAAAAGATATAATTATTCGCAATAGACGAGATAAACATAAAGTCTACGTACAAAAGCCAAAAACAACACTAATGTCCAAAAGTGTATGCTGTATGGCTCCAAATATATATAATAAATTACCACAAATTTGGAGACTGTTGTCTAGCGAGTTACTTCAAAATAAGCTGAAAAACTCACTCCATAGGTATATTCATAGAAAAGCACAAGACTTTGTTATATTCCTAGATCCTCTTGAAAATCCATACATCTAAACAAGTCACGTGAACTTCAAGAATAAAAATCTCCTCTTTTGGTTTAAAAAAAACAACTTTCAGTATCAGATTAAATTATAGATAAGATAGAAATTAACGGTATCAGAAATACGGCTTTTGACCTTAAGTCGTATTTATCTCATAGAATTCAAAGAATTCCTGTCCTTCTGGATCGAGAAATGGGCGCGCAGGGCTTGATTCGCAGTCCATTCCGTTTTCTTATTGATATTAATAGTTTACTTTATTTACTAGAGAATAAACATGATATTGTATTATTTTTGATGATCCCTTTTTAATTGTTAACATCAAACGACATGTTTGTTACACTTGACAAGGTTGTTGGTTCAAAATAATAGTTTATCAGGTCGCAATATAAAAAAAAAGTCACGATAGCCGAGTGGTTGGGTGGTCGGAATTTCGAGTCAAGAGACCCGAGTTCGATCCCAAGTGTCTGGCTCGTACCAATGGGTTTTTC
Source organism: Sericinus montela (assembly GCA_029286605.1). Taxonomy (NCBI): domain Eukaryota; kingdom Metazoa; phylum Arthropoda; class Insecta; order Lepidoptera; family Papilionidae; genus Sericinus; species Sericinus montela. Next base: position 4,667,036 of record JAGSMR010000085.1, on the reverse strand, counting down.
AAAAACTTATGTACGAATATCGTTTGGAATCTCGGCTTGGACATAAAGGCGGCGACGGGCTCACCACCTGTCACGTTGTCCCGAAAATATCTTCGGTGGAAGGTGGGTCGAAGGGACATAATTGACTAAACTAGACCTCTGTCTACCCCTGTATTGGGAATTGCGTGAAGATATTTATTTATATTTATTTATTTTATTATTTAATATAATTGGCTTTATACATAATTGCGTAAAGGAGAAGTGAAATAGACATTCATGATGGCGATGATTTTATGTTTGCTGTTTCATCACAGTTTGTCCACGAATTTAGTCGAACATTAGTTGCACAAAATGCAGAAATGGGACTATTATCAATAGCAATCAGGCCTTATATAGTCAGGCCTGAAAACGTTTGATTATAATCAAAAGTTTCAAGTTTAAAATTTATACTCGTACTACAAAGTAAATATAATGTGACTTACTACAGATTAAAAATTATAAAAGTAGCTGTAACAAACTTTGTTGTTGTTAGCTAAGTTAATTATAAAACTTGCTGTATGATAACTTATCTTCACGCACAATCCCTGACGGGGTAGCCAGAGAGAACAGATCGCCAAGTGTCACGATCCCTACATATCTCTTTCGCTTCTTTCAGATTCATCATCTTCTTCATACATTACATGCACGTCGAGGTATCCGAGTACTCTTGACCCTCCCCTCTTCGAGCAATTTGCTCACATGGTCTTCGAAAGTTAGTCTCGGTCTACCTCGACACCTTTTAATGTTAACTTTCGCGCTATATATTTTGAACGGATCACTAGATAGTGATCCGATCCCAGGTCAGCACCTCTGAACACTCGCGTATCCATCACCTGTTTTCGCAGTGGGTCATCCACCAGGAATAAATCGATCATACCTCTCTCATTCTCTCTTTTTCTAGTATACATATGGATTTTCTTGTGACTAAACATAGTGTATGTCACAAGAAGACTCTTTCCTTGCATACAGCTAGTATAAGCTTGCCAGCATCGTTAACCCTTTTATCACCAAACATTCCAAGCACCGACTCGTACCCTGGCCGAGCGGTACCAACCCATCCATTCAAATCACCACATACAACAATTCTTTCGTTTCCCCTAACCAAATCCAGAACTTCTCTTACATTCGCCCAAAACTCCTCCAGCTCAGCCCTGGACGATGAAGCTACCGGCGCATAAACAGCCAAAAGGAATAACTTCGTCAGTCCCAATTTTTTTTATGGGCAAGGGAGGCAAACGAGCAGGTGGCTCACGTGATGGTAAGTGATTACCGCCGCCCATGAACATCCGCAATACCAGAGGCATAGCAGATGCGTTGCCGGCCTTTGAGAAAAGTATAGGCTCTGTTCTTGAAGGTACCTAAGTCGTATTGGTCCGGAAAAACCGCTGTCGGCAGCACATTCCATAAAGTGCAAGTGCGTGGCAGAAAATTCCGCGAAAAACGCACTGTGGTGGAATGCCAAGCATCAAGATGGTGTTAATGGAATTTTCGACTATTCCGTATGGTTCGATGGTGAAGCGAATTTAAAGCGAACCCAGAGAAGTCTTCAGTTCACATCCTTATATTCAGTCATAACATCGACCAACCGAGACGACAGCAGCACCCCCACTCCCTGGCAGGCGCTCTCGCTCTCCGGGACTCCGGACCATAGGGCCGAGCTCTTCAGTACCGCTGCCCTTCCGTTTGGTCTCCGACAAACACACGACATCTAGTTCTGTTTCTTTCATTATTTCAATCAACTCATTCGTCTTATCTCTCATGCCTCCTCTAACATTCCACGTGCCAACTCTGCACTCCGTCCTCCACCTTACGCCGTGTCGGGCTGTGCGTGACGGGTGGCGGTCCCCATCGCCGCTTTGCGCGCTGCATTCCACACCAACGGGGACGAACTGGTGTGCGTCGCTTTGGGGGGACGCCCTAACCCTCGCTGGCATGGGTGCGCAGTTGTGTAGAATTGCAGCCCTGAAAAGGGCTGGCGCTTTTACTATGACACCCAGCTGTATGATAACATTTTTAAATTTTGAGTTGCTAAATTTATTACAAATTTATAAAAGGAAGTATGATTAAAAACAATCATTGAAACACCATTACCTTGGTCCTTTCTTCCACACTCGCACATACCCGCACATACACACGAATGCGCATAGGTAATAGAAATACGAGTATATGCATAGAGTTACATAGAGTTTAGCACAAACGTTATATTACTGTTTCGATTATTCTGCAATTCGAATATTTGCGTGCGAAGGTAATTCCTTTGGGAATTACAATACATTAGAAACGAGCAGCGAACGGTTTTTCAATGTGGTTTGAGTAGTATAGCAGCGTCGGGCGGGCACCGTGAATAAGTGGCGGGGTACGGGGAGCGGGACGTACGTGTGCACGTGGTCGTCGGTGCTGAGGCGCACGCAGAGCGCGGCGCGGTCGTAGAAGTCCAGGTCGGCGGCGACGGCGAGGCGCGGCTCGGCGGCCAGCGCCGCGCTCGCCCGCAGCGCGCCCGCCGCGCCGCGCAGCTCGGCGCGCGCCGCGCCCGCCGCGCCCAGCCGCAGCGCCAGCGCCGCGCGCGCCGAGCGCGCCCACAGCGACAGCTGCGCCTGCGCGTCCAGCGCCAGCGCCAGCGCGGCGCCGCGCCGCAGCCGCAGCGGCGCCGCGCCCGCCAGCGCCAGCGCCGCGCGCCGCTCGCCCAGCGGCAGCAGCGCGCGCAGCGCCGGCGTGGCCGCGCTGCCCGTGCCCGCCCACACGTGGCCCAGCAGCTCCGCCTGCGGGCCGGTTGCCGGATGCGGAATTTGTAAATGCCGTGAGGGATTTGTTAATGTAACGACAACATAAACACAATGTGGTTATGTCGCATCTCTCTCTCTCTCTTTGATGAAATTAAAAATAAAAATAATATTATTGTTCATAGTGATGAATTAGGAAAAAATATTGGCACATTGTTAAATACTAATTAAGGGACAAATTACAAATTATTGTATGCCAGGAGCATCATTTAATGATATAATGAAAAAAGTTATCTCAAGTACTTTCTGTCCTAATTCTATTTTAGGACTGTTGATAGGGAGAAGGAGCAATCTTAACAAAAGACAAATGTTAAAATACTCAGAGTATTTAAATAGCCTAAATGTCAATAAACTTGTCCTGTTCAGATTGCCATATTTAAGGGATTTGCCACATGAAAACAAAATAAGATTTGACAAACATTCAATTAAATATTTTTTTGTGTAATAATTGTAAACATTTGACATGTCAAAATAATAACATTGATAAATTCCATTTAATTGATACTAACACTCTTATTAAGAATTCTTTCCTATCCAAATATAATACAAGATTGATTGCAACTGCGCTATCCTATTTTTACATTTTACCTCAGCCAAGAATTTGGCTTAACTGACATCTGCTTTTATTGAGCAACTTAGTATGACAAGTAATTTGGAATCTGTTCCAAGTACTTTAAATTAAATAATAAGACAACAGAAGAAATCTCTTGCAATAATAACATTTATCTAAAGAATTTTAAAGAGAATAGTATAATTTTACAAAACAGTTTATCTAATAAAAGTTGTATTAACCTGGTGCATCAAAATATTCAAGGATTTTTAGGTAAATATTTAGAAATTGAATTGTTTTTAAATAGTAATGATGTTGATATATTATGTGTCCGACACGGCGGAAGGTGGAGGACGGAGTGCAGAGTTGGCACGTGGAATGTTAGAGGAGGCATGAGAGATAAGACGAATGAGTTGATATAAGTACTTTCTGTCCTAATTCTATTTTAGGACTGTTGATAGGGAGAAGGAGCAATCTTAACAAAAGACAAATGTTAAAATACTCAGAGTATTTAAATAGCCTAAATGTCAATAAACTTGTCCTGTTCAGATTGCCATATTTAAGGGATTTGCCACATGAAAACAAAATAAGATTTGACAAACATTCAATTAAATATTTTTTTGTGTAATAATTGTAAACATTTGACATGTCAAAATAATAACATTGATAAATTCCATTTAATTGATACTAACACTCTTATTAAGAATTCTTTCCTATCCAAATATAATACAAGATTGATTGCAACTGCGCTATCCTATTTTTTACATTTTACCTCAGCCAAGAATTTGGCTTAACCGACATCTGCTTTTATTGAGCAACTTAGTATGACAAGTAATTTAGAATCTGTTCCAAGTACTTTAAATTAAATAATAAGACAACAGAAGAAATCTCTTGCAATAATAACATTTATCTAAAGAATTTTAAAGAGAATAGTATAATTTTACAAAACAGTTTATCTAATAAAAGTTGTATTAACCTGGTGCATCAAAATATTCAAGGATTTTTAGGTAAATATTTAGAAATTGAATTGTTTTTAAATAGTAATGATGTTGATATATTATGTGTCCGACACGGCGGAAGGTGGAGGACGGAGTGCAGAGTTGGCACGTGGAATGTTAGAGGAGGCATGAGAGATAAGACGAATGAGTTGATATAAGTACTTTCTGTCCTAATTCTATTTTAGGACTGTTGATAGAGAAGGAGCAATCTTAACAAAAGACAAATGTTAAAATACTCAGAGTATTTAAATAGCCTAAATGTCAATAAACTTGTCCTGTTCAGATTGCCATATTTAAGGGATTTGCCACATGAAAACAAAATAAGATTTGACAAACATTCAATTAAATATTTTTTTGTGTAATAATTGTAAACATTTGACATGTCAAAATAATAACATTGATAAATTCCATTTAATTGATACTAACACTCTTATTAAGAATTCTTTTCCTATCCAAATATAATACAAGATTGATTGCAACTGCGCTATCCTATTTTTTACATTTTACCTCAGCCAAGAATTTGGCTTAACCGACATCTGCTTTTATTGAGCAACTTAGTATGACAAGTAATTTAGAATCTGTTCCAAGTACTTTAAATTAAATAATAAGACAACAGAAGAAATCTCTTGCAATAATAACATTTATCTAAAGAATTTTAAAGAGAATAGTATAATTTTACAAAACAGTTTATCTAATAAAAGTTGTATTAACCTGGTGCATCAAAATATTCAAGGATTTTTAGGTAAATATTTAGAAATTGAATTGTTTTTAAATAGTAATGATGTTGATATATTATGTGTCCGACACGGCGGAAGGTGGAGGACGGAGTGCAGAGTTGGCACGTGGAATGTTAGAGGAGGCATGAGAGATAAGACGAATGAGTTGATATAAGTACTTTCTGTCCTAATTCTATTTTAGGACTGTTGATAGAGAAGGAGCAATCTTAACAAAAGACAAATGTTAAAATACTCAGAGTATTTAAATAGCCTAAATGTCAATAAACTTGTCCTGTTCAGATTGCTATATTTAATGGATTTGCCACATGAAAACAAAATAAGATTTGACAAACATTCAATTAAATATTTTTTGTGTAATTATTGTAAACATTTGACATGTCAAAATAATAACATTGATAAATTCCATTTAATTGATACTAACACTCTTATTAAGAATTCTTTTCCTATCCAAATATAATACAAGATTGATTGCAACTGCGCTATCCTATTTTTACATTTTACCTCAGCCAAGAATTTGGCTTAACCGACATCTGCTTTATTGAGCAACTTAGTATGACAAGTAATTTAGAATCTGTTCCAAGTACTTTAAATTAAATAATAAGACAACAGAAGAAATCTCTTGCAATAATAACATTTATCTAAAGAATTTTAAAGAGAATAGTATAATTTTACAAAACAGTTTATCTAATAAAAGTTGTATTAACCTGGTGCATCAAAATATTCAAGGATTTTTAGGTAAATATTTAGAAATTGAATTGTTTTTAAATAGTAATGATGTTGATATATTATGTGTCACTGAACATTGGTTAAAAAATGATAACTTAGTGTTTAACTTCAGTAGGCACCAGGTTGTTAGTTCTTTTAATAGAGAAAAAGCTTTACGTGGTGGCTCTTTAATACTATTGAGTATGTCTTTGTCATTTAAGGAACGTAAAGACATTGTGTCTCTGTTGAGAGAACTATAGAAATAGCTTGTGTTGAGCTTGAGCATCTCTTTGTTGTTGTCGTATACCGACCGCCCTGCGCCTTATATGAGTGTTTTGAAAGAATTATGGAAGAAGCTTTACTTAAACTTCATAAACAGAATAAGTCGGTAGTCATATGCGGAGACTTTAAGTCTGTTTTCCAGCCAAGTCATTACACTTAAGCAATAAAATTAAAAATGCTTCTAATAAAGTAAAAATGACTTGGAATATTAATAATAGTGAAACAGAGAAGAATATGTCACGAAGTTCTGAGTACCAACTTAATATTGACAATAAAGTTATAAATACTAATCATGAAGTTGCTAAAGTTTTTGAGACTTTTTTTTTTAGTGAAATTCCAATTTTGACTACACAGTCGTTGAATTCTTCTTCTGTTGTTGCCGAGACGTTACTGAAGGAAAATGTAAGAGCTTGCACCACAACCTTTAAGTTTGAGGCTGTTAGTTCTAAAGATATTGTGAGAATGTTTAACACTATTGAATGTAAGAAAACGGCGGATCTATGGTGAATGTCCGTTGAAGTAATTGCTTCTATAATAGATTTGATTGCACCTCAATCGTCCATAATATTTAATAGTAGTATATAGTCTGGTGTATTTCCTGATCTCAAGAAGCAAAGTAAAGCAAACCTTTATTTTAGTCTGGTAGTACTTCGGACCCCACTAACTAAAATTTTACTAAGTGTTGGTAGTACCTATTTCGGTACTACCAACACTTAGTAAAATTTTTGAAAAAAATATTCTTGCTCAACTGTTAAGATATTTTAATTTAAACAAACTATTACATTGCAATCAGTTTGGTTTTACAAGGGGTCGCTCAACAACCGATGCTGGTGTTGAGCTAATTAAGCATATATGTGACGCTTGGGAGAGATCACAGGATGCTTTGGGTGTCTTTTGTGATCTCTCTAAGGAGTTTGATTGCGTTCATCATGAAACACTTGTCAGGAAATTACACCATTACGGCATCAGAGATGCGGCTCTTGACCTAATTAAGTCTTATTTATTTAATAGAATTCAGAGAGTGACAATCAACGGTGCGTATTCCTCTGGACCGACGGTAGCTATGGGCGTACCGATGGGCTCGATTCTCGGTCCATTTCTTTTCTAATTTATATTAATGATTTACCTTCCTTACTAGGGAATAAACACGATATAGTATTATTTGCTGAATATACGTCTAAAATATTTAAAATCAAACGACATATTGTTACACTTGACGAGGTAAATGATATATAAATGGTATATTGTCTAAATTAGAGAAATTTAAAGAAATTAATATTTCAACACTGGCCTCTCAATACATATATGAAAATTTAATGTATGTGCATAAAAACATTAATACTTTTAGCAAGACTTCTGATGTACATAATGTAAATATTAGGAACAAACACAAGCTTGTAACACCGGTTACTAGACTCCATAGAGTAAGTAACTCGTTCATAGGGCGGTGTATACGCTTCTACAACAAAGTCCCGGTAAATATGCATAGCCTGTATATTAACAGGTTAAAGAAATTTATTAAAGAAAAGCTTTACAGGAAAGGTTATTATAATATAAATGAATATATTAATGACAGTAACCCCTGGTAATGAGGTGATCGCTCCCAAGCTATTTCTAGAAAATATCACATTATATTTGTATAATGTATATTTGTATATTATTAAAAATATTGACCAAAAAAGAGGATACCTACGGAGTTTCTTTCCCCTGTTTCTTCTCCGTTAGAGGAACCTAATTACGAAACGATGGCAGATTAAAAATGACGATCGATAAACGAATGTATGTTCTTATGTCGATGAATAAATGATTTGATTTGATTTGATCTACCATTAAAAGTGTAGGGCGGCCAAACATGTGATACTATGTTATTTAATATTCACGATAAATTGATATGATAAACACAAAGCGTGATTTCTTAGAAAGGAACCCCTTTTTGGGTATATATTAGCTCGATTCAGTTTTCCTTTAATTTTAGCTCTTTCGGTCAACTCCTTTCCTGCTATCTTTATGATGTCGTCGCTCCATCATTTTATTAGTCGTCCTTTTCGCCTTTTACCACTTCTACTGTCCATCGCATGTCGCCGTACCTTGCTACATGGCCAGTTCATCGCCATTTTAACCTAAGACAAAAGTGTAGAGCGTATGGCATTTTTGTCCTCTGTCGTATAGAAATGCTTTTATTTTGTGCATTTTTCTTATTCTTTAAAGGCTTATTTCCACAGCTTTCAGACAAGAGACTAATTTTATTTTTATATTATTGTTATAGAGCTCTCGTCTGGCAACCATAAGTGAAAGTTGGTAAAATGCATGTATTCATCACTATTGTTTTTAGGTGTATTGGGTAGTCGCCTCTCATAATCTCTTTAAATGACCAGTATTTTTCCCAACTTATGTTTATACGGCGATCTACATCTCAAAATTTGTTGTTGTCTTCATATTATTCAAGTCTTTCCTTCTAGTTTAATTGTATGTGAGTAGTTGTTAGTCATAAGTTTTGTTTTATTTTTATTAATCAAAAGACCTACTCTTTCACTTTGTTCTCTAAGTTGGTTGATCATTTTTTCTAGCTTCATGCTGCTTTCAGCGAAGAGAATTAAATCATCTGTGATTCTGAAGTGATTTAAGTAGCTAACGCCTACTCGGATACCTTCGTTTTCCTATTTTAGACTCTCGCATATGTTTTGGAGTACTGCTACGAAAATCTTGAGGGAGGGGTCGCCCTGCCTCACTCCTCGATAAATTAGTATTTCTGATCCCCGTTTTTTTTTAATTTCACACTACTGGTACTACCGTCATACATGTTTTTAAAACATATATTTACTTTTCGTGGACATTACATTTCTATAGTGCTTCCCAGATTGCATCATGTGATATAGTATCGAATGCTTTCGCGTAATCGATGAAAGCTACGTATAATGGTCTATTATTACATATATCTTGGGGATCACTTTTTTGTATAGCAGTATAATGTCTGATTTTTTCCATTGCTCTGGTATTTGTCACGTACTTTAAATTTTGCTGAATAAGTATGATAATGGAAGACCCAATAAAGCATTTCCAACTTTTAAAGCCTTATTTGCTATATCGTCTAGCCCTGGGCTTTTTCTGATTTAAGGTTTTTACTATGCTTTACTACCTCCATCGCATCCTTTCTCTTCTACTTTTGCAGGCAAATCTTCTAATCCGCTATGGTTTTGTAAATTATCATTTGCCAGACAACTTTAAGCGTTGTATTTGTACAGCTTTTTGTAGAGCTCTGTAGCACAATCTATAATACCTTTCCTCGAGTATATTTATGTAGATCTTGTTTTTAAATTTTGTATCAAAGAAAAAAAAACCTCTTTTTCTGCTCCTTTTAAAATATGTGTAATATTTCTTTTGTATAGTCCTCTTCCACATATATGCCTGTAGGTAATTTATTTTTCCTCCCGTTCCTTTTTTCCTCCCGTACAATACCAGTGAAATTAAAATCAGTCCCGAAGAATTTTTTATATTTTCAAGTCTGAAAGTGTTCATGTGCTCGTGTCTACGCACAATCCCTGACGGGGTAGCCAGAGAAAACAGATCGCCAAGTGTCACAATCCTTACATACCCTCTTCGAGCAATTTGTCACATAGTCTACGAAAGTTTGTCTCGATCTACCTCGACACCTTTTAATATTAACTTTCGCGCTATATCTTCACCATTCGGTCTTCACTCATTCGCTCAACGTGCCCAAATCATCGAAGCACACCCAAATTTAGTCATCTTTCAAACCTGCCATATTGCGAATATCTTCGTTTCGTCTTCGATGAGCCAAGGTCGCGCCGACGCCGCATATTTTACGAATAGATCGAACTCTGCATCTCCACTGCATTCAACTTGCTTTTATGCTTCTTCTGGCATACCCAGGTTTCGCTGCCATATAACAAAGTCGGTACCAACACTGCGTTACGTATTGCAGGGCGTGCAGTCTTCACTACGCCTTGCCTTTTGACTAACGCAGTCAGGGCGTCATTGACTTTGTTCCCGGCAGCGACACGCCTGTCCACATCTAAATCACATCTTCCATCCCGGCTAAAAGCACTCCCCAAGTATACAATTTCATTCACCTGTTCTAGACATTCCTGATTTACCCATATTTCACACTTGGTTCTCTCTTCGTCCCTTTCAAATACCAGAACCTTAGTATTAGTATTCGAGCTCAAGCTCGTGTTCTTGAAAATTTAATCCAAGGTAACCGTTGAATTTTTCAGTTACAATTTTCACCAAACTCAACTTTTCTTGTTTTTCTTCCTAAAAAGAAGTAGTTTACTTTTCTTTCTAGCCAGTTCCAATGCTTTCATTTTCTCCTTCAGTTTTTTTATTTTATTTTAAAGTTGTTTGCTTTCTTCGTCCAACCAAAAGGTTGTTCGCCTTTTTGTTGTACCACATTTTTAGTTACTGATTCTGTTGTTGTTATAGTTTATTGGTTCAGTTGCTCTTGAATTTTTTCAAATAGTGTTTGCATTTGGCTTTCCATTCTCAGATATCTATAAAGTATACTATGGATCTTTTAATTTTAGTAAAAAGTTTAATTTGTTATTAGTATTCATAATACTAATAACAAATTAAACTTTTTGAATTCTTGTGATGGAAACATTATGTGTCAAAAATAGTTCTTACAGTTATTTACCTGAATTAAAATGTCTGGTTCACTTTATTTTTGTTTCAAGGTTATCTTTCACTTAAAATTATTTTAACACTGATTGCGAATCATGTAGTAAATATAAATAAAAATCCTCACGCAGTTTCTAATACAGACAAAGGGTAGACAGAGGTCTAGTCTAGACAATTAAGTCCCACCTTCCACCGAAGATATTTTCGGGACATTTTAATTATGTAGATTTATTTTAGTACAAAATTTTGAACACAGGATAAACAACACATAGCAAATAGCAACACTTCAAGTTACTTTAAACACCGGGACCGGATCTGCTGTAAATATAGGTTGGGGAAAAAGTTTATTCGCATTTTTTAAGTGAAATTTTTAATATAGTTTATTTACATTTAACTAAAGCATGTAGGTACCATTTTGTTAACTATTTTTATAACTTTTTGCCCTCTTGTAGGTAGGGACATAATCCCATTGCTATAGAAATTTTGGGCCTCATCAAAATACCGCGACAATTGGTTTTGGCAGTCCTCTCGTGATGTTAACCTGACACTGCCTAAAGAATTCTGAAAAGACCGAAACAGGTGAAAATTTGAAGGTGCAAGGTCGGGACTATACGGCGGATGCATAAACATCTCCCAGCCAAGCTCTCTTAATTTTTGCTGACTGGCTAAAGATGTGTGAGGTCCAGCGTTATGATGATGAAAAACCACGCCCCTTCTGTTGATTAATTTCGGCCGCTTTTTCTCAACTTCTTGCTTTAATCTCATCATTTGTTCGCAGTAGAGTTCAAAATCGATGGTTCTACTTGGTGGTAACAGCTCAAAATGAATTATGCCCTTCCAATCCCACCACACACACAGCATCACCTTGTTGCGAGTTAACCCGGGTTTCGCCAATCTGTAAAGGCTGATCGGCCTTTGACCACGATATTTTACTCATGTTCTTGCCATGCGTGATTCACTTTTCATCACCAGTTATCAGGTTGTTCAAAAATGGTTAGGTTACATTACGTCGTAATAAAGAATCAAAAATGAGTACACGGTTCATTAGGTTTCTTTCAGTGAGTTCTAGAGGTGCCTAAATATCGAGCTTTTTTGTGTTTTGTGGTCAATTCCCAGTTCTTCAGCTACGACGTAACTACTGATATGCCGATCTTGCTCAACTTTTTTTTTAAAATGGCATCCATTTTATCCTTAATAGGGTGACCAGAGCGACGTTCATCTTTGACATCACAATTTCTGGACTGAAAATGTTTTAACTAAATTTGTGCTACTCTCATAGACACTGCATTAGGTATTAATCATAGACACTACATTTACTTTTTTGTAGTAAAATTTTAAAATGTATCGAATTTCTTCATTAGATTCACTCAGCTTCAGAGTATGAAAAATAAATCACACATTTTCCTAATTTGAATTTGGAATTATCTTCTTTAAAATGTAAACTTTTAATGATACGAAAACTATATATAGTAAAGCCAAAGAGATTTTATTAAAATCTAAGTTTATACATATTATAACAATAAGTCACGATAGCCGAGATGTTGGGTGGTCGGAATTTCGAGTCAATAGACCCGAGTTCGATCCCCAGTTGGTAGGCTCGTACCAATGGGTTTTTCAAAAAAACTTATGTAGGAATATCGTTGGCTTGGACATAAAGACGGCGACGGGCTCACCACCTGTCACGTTGTCCTGAAAATATCTTCGGTGGAAGGTGGGTCGAAGGGACTTAATTGTCTAGACTCGACCTCTGTCTACCCCTGTATTGGGAAGTGCGTGAAGATATTTTTTATACATATTATAATGCGAAAAGACCGTTTCCCCAACCTACTTACTACGTGTCAAATAAATGCAACAATCGTTGTGACAAATTTCACCAGCAAGTGTAACGTGTCCCGACCTGTCCGCTGAAGAGCGTGAGTCCGGGCAGCCGCGCGCCGCCCACCGTGAAGGCCAGCCCGGCGCTCAACTCCTCCTCCTCCTCCGCGGCCGCCTCCGCGCCGCCCGCCAGCGACTGCAGCCCCCTCGTCCACAGCTCAATCTGCAAAGCGTCTCCGCATTAACAACGGCCACGGTGGCGGGGAGCGGCAGCTGTGGGGGCACGCACGGCGAGCAGCGGGTCGGGCGCGGCGGGGCGGCGCTGCAGCAGCCGCACGCTGCCGCGCGACAGCAGGCCGCCCGGCGTCAGCTGCAGCGACTCCAGCTGCACGTCGCCGAAGCCCATGCGGCCCAGCTCGCGCACCAGCACCGAGGATGTGCCTGCAAATTATTATATCACGCATGTTATTGTGACATTCTGTCGCGCAATTCCGTTGCAAACAATTATGTGTGCAATACAGATTATACTACAATATAGGCCTACTTTTATTTAAGTGTGCGCGATCCCCGCTCTATAGGCCTACTTTTATTTAAGTGTGCGCGATCCCCGCTCTTCTGGCCATGTGTGCGAGTAGAAATAAAATTTATTTTGAAATGAATATCACTCAGACTTATGAATACTAGTGACGGTGTGCATATAATATTATATCACCTTTCAATCCTAATTACCCAAATTATTAAAATAAATTAAAAACTTTAAGGGACCCAATATGGAGCCTTGCGATACACCAAATATTATGACATTTGACCGACTACAATTTCACTTGTAAACTGCTTCCCTTTTTAATTACCTGTTACCAATTCAGCAATATGACCTAAAAGTTTTTAGGGCATTTCCAACTATGCATCATTCGTACAATTTACTTAGCAAAGTTTCTTGACTAACTTGTCAAATGCGTTTTTAAATGCCGTTTGATGTCCTCCGTCGACGAGTGGCGTCACACCGGTTTTCAAATACTTTTCTAAATCTTGGTGTTTGTGGTACTTCGTTGTTTCTGATTCCATGTTACACGTGCTTAAGCTGCTTAGTTTGGGATCAGAGCAGTGTATGTGTTGTTATAAAATAATAATAATAATAATAATACGTCAAATTGATGATTTTGATCTATACTCCTCGCAAGTATTATATTTTAGGCTAGGAAAATTTTTGAGCGCATTCATAATAGTGTTAATTACATAATATTAGGGTGAGATTAAATATAATGAATCGGGTTCCCAGGAGTAAGTATGTTTTAGTATTTAGCAATGCGTGCGCGCTGGGCGCGAGTACCGGAGTGCGCCATGGCGTCCCAGCCGCGCAGGTCGGGCGGCAGCATGGCCAGCACGCGCGCCAGCTCGCCGTGCCCCGCGGCCAGCTGGCGCGCGCGCTGCCAGAACAGGCGGCGCAGCTCGGGCGGGCCGCGGCGCAGCTCGCGCGCCAGCCGCGCCAGCAGCAGCGGCGGCGGCAGCGGCGCGGCGCGCAGCAGCAGCAGGTCGAGCGCGGCGGCGCGCAGCGGCAGCGGGCGCGCGGCGGCGGCCAGCGCGGCCAGGCGGCGCTGGCGCGCGGGCCCCAGCGCGGCGGCCGGCAGCGCGCGCAGCGCCGCCAGCGCGCCCGGCGCCGCGCCGCCGCCGCGCTCCGCCTGCTGCAGCAGCAGCTCGGCCGCGTCGGCGCGCCGCAGGTTGCCCAGCGCGCGCACGTACACCTCGCGGCACTCCTCGTCCTGCGCGCCCCGCTCGTTACAACTTTGCACCGCCGAGCCTTCTATTCGACTACTTTATTCGATAACTCCTTCTTTGAAAAATGATCCCTTCTGTCTAATCTTGGAACATGAAACCACTACCTTACTACGAAATATTGGCCAATTTCATAGTTATTTCTGAGATGATAACAAACATATAAATACATTATAAAAATTATTTTTAATTTTATCTACTATGTCTAAATAAAGCATCTCAGTACAAATGTCAGGAGAAAGTGACTAGTACGTAAAGTTAGCGTGTTATTCTCGCTTTTCAGCCATGTGCGAGTACGTGTGTGGTACAAAGACATCACGATGAATATTACTCAGATTTGGGAAAAAATTGGGGACAATCTCGGAAAAAGCTAAATATAAATAAGAAATGAAAAAACTTAATTGATGTCAAAATATCGTTGTCAATAGTTTGACTTCTTCCACCATCGAAAAACCATCTGGCATTCTGTAAGGATCCTTCTCCCCACTGATAAAACTCCCGTCTTTTCTTTCGAACCAAGAAAAACCCACATAGCTGGCTTCTACTACTATTTCTAAAGTTGTAGAAAATTATTGCACGAACATTTTCCTTAGAAATATTCATTTTTGTACGTGACCTGACAGATTTTTATCTACGCTGTGACTAAACACTAATACTCAATAATAATTAATCCTTATGATTTTAACTGTTTTGAGATCCAAAATTTAAACACATTCTAATATAGAACAGTTCATAATTCAAAATTGCCTCGAAATATGGAAACGAAAGAACTTACTTAACTTATTTAGTAAAATGAAACTATTCGTTTACAAATATAAGAAATAAAATTGGTATCAAATGAGACCCTTAAGGTACGCCGATGGTAAAGCTAATTCTGTTCATTCATATACAGCAACTAATGTTTTTTGGATCTGAGAGATACGTGATTACAGAACCTCTCTCTACTCTCTAGTAACTACGGAAACGGAAGCAATAGATTTATAAAACAATAAAGTTATTGGCGACGAAATTGATTCTGCATAGGATTTTTTTAAAAAAAAAGGTAGTCTACCATCATAGCGCTGGTCATTATGGTAGGCTACCTTTTGGTAGACTACCTTTCATTCGTTCTTGTTTGGGTAAGGCATGTTTGACTTTGTCTTCTGAAAATATAATACTACTTCGATTATTAGACTTATCACAAGTTTTAGTATATAGTGTATCAATTGAATAAGTCGCATATTGTCACTTGGGTCACTTTATTCAGTAACAGGTGAGCTTGTCGCCGTTTATGTACGATGCTACCTTGCAGCGCGCCAGGCCGCGCGCCAGCGCGTCGCGCGTGGCGTTGGCGGCGCGGCCGGGCGGCAGCCGCGCGCCCGCCGCGCCCGCCGCCAGCAGCGCCTCCGCCGCGCCCTCCTCGCCCAGCCGCAGCGCGTCCAGCACCACGGACTCCTGCCGGCGCGACCGCGACAACGTCACCGACAACTTTCATGTCTAATGTGCGAATACATTTTCACAGTGGTAGAGCCACGCATCGGCTTTTGTTGTTGCATGAAAGGGCCGGCTCGACCGGGGAAGTACCACGGCCTCACAGAATACCGGCGTGAAGTAGAAGTTGAACAAACTTCTGCGTTTCGTCTGGTCAGTGCAGGTAACCGGAGGTCCACATACCCCCCTCCCCGAATTTGGGGGGGGGGAGGGCACTCTAAGGCCGGCAACGCATCTGCTATGCCTCTGATATTGCGGGTGTTCATGGGCGGCGGTAATCACTTACCATCACGTGAGCCGCCAGCTCGTTTGCCGGCCTTTTTTATGAAAAAAAAGAATACATTTGAACAATAGAACGAGCGCGGGTAGCGCGGGCAGCAACGCGAGGGACTCACGTCGGGGCTGTGCGCCAGC
Source organism: Sericinus montela (assembly GCA_029286605.1). Classification (NCBI taxonomy): domain Eukaryota; kingdom Metazoa; phylum Arthropoda; class Insecta; order Lepidoptera; family Papilionidae; genus Sericinus; species Sericinus montela. The sequence continues at coordinate 4,650,856 of JAGSMR010000085.1, read as the reverse complement.
GCCAGCGCGCGCAGGTAGTCGGCGGCGGGCGGCGGCGCGTCGCGCGCGTCCAGCGGCAGCTCGCGCGCCACGGCCGCGTGCGCGCCCGCCGCGCCCGCCGCGCCCGCCACGCGGCACAGCGCCGCGCTGCGCACACCGCCACGTCACACACAATGCACGCGACAGCTCTCGCGCCGCTCCACAGGAGCTATGACTTAGTAAGCTCCATTAAAATAAATAAGCCAGTCTCGCTTTGCCTACAATAATAACGTTAACATTCAATACACAGACTTCTATAATACCCGTCATGTAAACGGTCATCCTGAATCATAAAGTAGTGCCCACAAATTAATGCTCTCAACTATAACAGTGTGGCGACATCTATGTCTACACATTAGAAGCTCGCTAAGTGGCGGATTCAGGAAACACATCGACGTTCTACATCGCGCTATCGAAGTTCGCACGATTATAAGTATATATACGATTACCGATAGCGCACACTGTGGACTCCCCCTCTCCCGTATGTCGAAGGTCTTGGCTTCGTTACAGGGTGCGTCACGACGTTGTCTCTTTTCTTCTTTTTACCTGTGGGCCTTCGTTCTCGCAGGTCTCAGGGCCAACAGCATCCCGTGGATGGTTTTAGTCGATATATTTTTTCCTTCTGAGATCCGAGTCCGACACTGTTCGTTTCGGTGGCCTCCCGGTCAGGAAACGTTCGTGCTTAAAGCATTTTCCTCCACGGTTATCAAAAAAAAAAAAAAAAAAAAAAAGCACACTGTGGAGGAGACGTCCTCCCCAGTGTGCGCTATCGGTAATATATAGTCACACATCACATAGAGTAACACATTGTTAACAATATACTAACTATAAAAAAATAAACAAATTTAAAGCACACAAAAAATATTACATTACTTTATGAAATTATATTTTTACATAAAAATTTTAATGTTAAGTCCGCCACATCCATCAGTCATCATCATCCACATCCAGTAGTCCGGTGCTGTGAATGCGTTGATGACGTCGATATTGTTGGAGAGGCTCGCTGCGTTGTTTTTCCGTGGTCACCGTCGGTCGGCGGTGAGATCACGTCGGGGTCACCATTGTAGCGGATGATGTGCTGCAGGAAAAGGGTAGCTACCTGCCAGGTCGGGTGATCGTGACCTGGGGAGGACGTCTCCTCCACAGTGTGCGCTATCAGTAATCGTATATATACTTATAATCGTGCGAACTTCGATAGCGCGATGTAGAACGTCGATGTGTTTCCTGAATCCGCCACTTAGCGAGCTTCTAATGTGTAGACATAGATGTCGCCACAACAGTGTAAGTTATGCTTTTTTTTTATTTTCCCCCAGTCACAAAACATACGAACTTCTCAAAGAATTACGATTTAATAAATGAAAATGATTTATTAAATCATAATTCTTTCTTCACACTACTAAAAAGAATATCATTACGTATTCATTTTCTTTATTTGATTGAAATTAATCTTATTTACAAAATAGATGTCATGATTACAGATTGAAACATCAGCAATATACATGTACAATAACAAGTCAGTCGCAAAAACTCTACAAACATCAACGGGGTAGATTACGACAGTCCAAAGCTACGATACAGTAAAAAAATATAAATAGTAAAAGTATGAGCACTCACAGCGCTTCCGGGTCCGGCTGCGCGCGCAGCACGGCGGCGAGCGCGGCGGCGGCGCGCGGCGCGGGCGCGCGGCGCAGGCAGCGCAGCGCGGGCAGCGCCGCCGCCGCCCGCGCGCTCCGCCGCGCCGCCGCCGCCCGCGCGCTCCGCCGCGCCGCCGCCGCCCGCCGCGCGCTGCAGCGCCTCCCGCAGCTGCGCCTCCGAGCACTGCCACACAACGCGTCTGTACACTGCCGCCCAGCGGACTCGGAAGGCCGTACCTCGGACCGTCATGTATTGTAACGTTTGTATACCAAGTGTAAATTAATACCTAGATAAGATATACTATACCCGTATTCATTGAAGTAACTAATTTACAAGATGTGTCAAGATATATGTGGTATTATACTATGGGGTAAATTCCCCAGACATAAATCGTGCTTTCATAACGCAGAGAAAATGTATAAGGGCCATCTACGGCGCAGCGGATATGTGTATTTTTGTTAATAATGACATTATTGTCTGTATCTTTAAAACAAATTTCATAATAATTCAAAGAGAAAGTAGGTACAGATATAAGTTAATATACCTAAAAGGAGGCTAGAAATGTATAATAAAAGTGCTTATCGTATGGCTGTAACTATTTATAATAGGTTACCGGACCATATAATGGACTTAAATATAGGAATGTTTAAAAATAAAGTCTATAACATATTAATCGATAAATGTTATTACAATGTAATTGTAAGTCACGATAGACCTCTGTCTGCCCCTGTATTGAGAATTGCGTAAAGATATTTATTTTATTTTATTATTTGTTATTACAATGTAAAAGAAATCTTTAAATAATAACATTATGTAATTATTTATTAGTACTATTTATATACTAAAAGTAATACTTCTTCTGACATTTCATGACTATTATAAAATGCTATTTCTCTAATCTATTACATCTGAGACGTTATATTTTTATTGTATTTTAAATTTGATATTCCCATTTTAAGTAAGTCACGATAGACCTCTGTCTGCCTCTGTATTGGGAATTGCGTAAAGATATTTATTTTATTTTATTATTTGTTATTACAATGTAAAAGATTTTTTAAATAATAAAATTATGTAATTATTTATTACTACTATTTGTTACTAAAAGTAATATTTCTTCTGACATTTCATGACTATTATAAAATGCTATTTCTCTAATCTATTATTATCTGAGATCTTACATTTTTATTGCATTTTAAATTTGATATTCCCATTTTAATTTTAATTAGAATCATTACATTAATGCCGAGTTTGAAATATTTTCTCCTTAAACCGAGAAATTGTTTTGCACGCTGTATTTACAGTAGAATGAAATTTATATGTATTCACTGTATGAGTACCACATTTAGTAAATAAAAAAGTATCAAATATGAACATTGCAAAAAAACTAGCTATCAATTTTGTTACAATGTTTGGTAGAACCATATTTATGAGAATAATGTTTCTTTTTGAAATTTTGAAAACAAAAGCTGTTTGAGATTAACGAACAACCACCAGTCACACTTCGAATTTGCATTTCTTCTCGAGAACTTTAAGAAAACCAATAAAAAATCGTTAAAGACCGTCGGAACAGTTTCTCACATTAATTGCATGCCTTGCTTTATAAATCAGAATTTTATTTGAAACCATACAGTCAATAGATAGCACTTACACTGAGAATACTGATAATAACATGAGTTGTCTTTTTCTGGACCTCGTTAAAATTTTTCCAAAGTATTCGGATCCCATCTAAAACTACTTGCGACCCCCTATCCTATACAAACTTCGCCGTTTATGTAAGTTCTACATGAAATATCACACTGCGTTATATTAGTGTTGCATGGAGTCACGATAGCCGAGTAGTTGGGTGGTCGGAATTTCGATTCAAGAGACCCGAGTTCGCTCCCCAGGTGGCAGGCTCGTACTAATGGGTGTTTCAAAAAATATATATATATATGAAGAGAATAACGAAATACGAAAAACTAATTGGACTTAAAGACGGCGACGGGCTCACCACCTGCCCGAAAATATCTTCGTTGGGAGGTTGGTCTAAGGGACTAACGTGAATAGTGGGGGGTTCTTCACCGGGGAAAAAATGTCACGATAGCCGGGTGGTAAGGTGGTTGGAATTTCGAGTCATGAGACCCGATTTCGATCCCCAGGTGGCAGGCTCGTACCAATGGGATTTTCAAAAATTTATGTACGAATAATATCGTTAGCTTGGACATAAAGACGGCGACGGGCTCACCACCTGTCACGTAGTCCTGAAAATATCTTCGGTGGAAGGTGGGTCAAAGGGACTTAATTGTCTAGACTAGACCTCTGTCTACCCCTGTATTGGGAATTGCGTGAAGATATTTATTATTTTTTTATTATTCTTTACTGTTCTTATGTCCAAGTACCAATATAAATCGTACATAAGTTTTTGAAAAACTCATTGATGCAAGCCTGAGGATCGAACCGTGGGCTTCGATTCGAATTCCTATCACCCAACCACTTGGCTATCGTGATTTTTTTTTATAGAAGAGGGAGGCAAACGAGCAGGTGGTTCACATGATGGTGAGTGATTACCGCCGCCCATGAACACCCGCAATACCAGAGGCACAGCAGATGCGTTGCCGGTCTTAGAGTACCTCCACCCCCCCTAGAATTGGGGGAAGGGGTGTGTGGGCCTCCGGTTACCTGCACTCACCAGACGAACCGCAGAAGTTTGTTAGACTTCTATTTCACGCCGATATTCTGTGAGGTCGTGTTACTTCCCCGGTCGAGCCGGCCCATTCATGCAACAACAAATGCGTGGCTCTACCACTGTAAAGTACAATTCATTAATAAGTAACATTTCTACGTAGGTAAAGTACTTACTTTATCTATGTAGAAATGTTATTCGAGAATCGTCATTGATTCGTTGTCTGTTAGCCCTGATTGAAAGTTGTGTGGTGTTAATATTCATTTATTTTAATTAAAATTACATGTACATATATACACTGCAACATTATTACAATCAACTACTTTCAAGTATCTTAGATATACTTGAAGTAAAAATCTATTTTGAAACGTTCGTTGGGCTGTTACTAATGACAATTAACCGAGTTAAATATTTACGACAGTGAATTTGAAACAGAGGCTATCTGGGGGCAACTGATAAGGCAGCATCGGGCGCTTATCGGAGTCTCCGGTGCCGGCCGTCCACGTGGGCCGCGACGATCACTCCACCTACCGCTTATCACTTACTAATGTCTCGTTCCAATAACATTCGTTTAGCGTACAGCATTGGAAATAATAATATCCATTACATGATAAGTCGCGGGTGTAGGCATAATACTAACAGCAACTGAATTATCATAAAGAATGGACTCGCTCGGACGGGATCCTACTGTCGTATGTCGCACAAAATTAGAGAGGTTCCAAATTTGAACACGCATCGTGTAGCACACGGCTCGAAATTAAGAGCATCTCCACGGTACGCCGCGCTCGTGGGTCCTACGTCTTATGATTTTTGGAATTTCTCAGTTATTTAATTAGAAACAGTAACAAGTACTGATAGCGATACTAGCCAAGTTATAGCACTTGGGCCACTTTATTCACAATCCTTAAACGTCAATCTGCAAATAATAACTGTTTTTCACTTTAATACTCAAAAATTCGAAAGATGGCCCTCAACTTCTATCGGTTTTTTAATGAACGTTGCATAAAAAATTATATGTTTCGAAACTTATGCTAAAACTAAACATAGACAGATTTTTTTTGTTTTTGAAATTGCAACTGTCACGAGCGGGATTCGAACCGGAAAACTTTTCCGTACCATGGCAATGCTCTGACCTCTGAGGCACCATCTCCTACAGGCATCAGTTGAAACTTTAAAATCTCTTTCTTTATTTATGCCTGTTTTTGGCATCGGAGCCATCTACCGGACTTACTACAAATTCCTGCTAATGTGGCTGTAAAAGTTACGAAGCCAACTAATTTATTGAGCTATTTTTATTGATTTTAAAGCATATACGTTACGATGAACTGTTTTTATTAAATTAAACAGAAAATTTGTTAAAGTATATAAATAATAATAAATAAATAAATATCTTAACGCAATTCCCAATACAGGGGTAGACAGAAGTCTAGACAATTAAGTCCCTTTGACATACCTTCCACCGAAGATATTTTCGGGACAACGTGACAAGTGGTGAGACCGTCACCGTCTTATGTCCAAGCCAAAGAAGTAATTCGTACATAAGTTTTTAGAAAAACCCATAGGTACGAGCCGCCACCTGGGGATCGAACTCGGGTCTCTTGACTCCAAATTCCGATCGCCCAACCACTCGGCTATCGTGAAAGTATATAGATGTCATATATTTAATGAAATATTATTTTTACTATGTCCTGGTGACCTCGTTGATGACCAATTACAAGTCACACTGTAAATGTTCCTATCAATGTATTTTTATTATTATCTGACTATCCTAGTTGAGGAAATACGTAAAGATAAAAAATACTAAATTAAATGGTTACTTCTTGTATTTACGCGATAAAATCTATAAATAACCGTTTTATTTATAGTTTATATTAAAAGACGTACAAAATTATAAAGTAGTAATATATATACTACTTTATAATTGTGTACGTTTTTTTATTTTCAGAATAATTACTGTACCACTAAACAAATGTTTACCTACCTATTGAGATTAGTAACAATAGATAAACACATTTAATAATTACCATGAAGAATAACAAATCATTGGCGCAAACATGAACCAATTCACTGATCTGTTTCTAGTTCTAATACGTGAATTAATTTAAAATAAAACAAAAATAAATATCTTCACGCAATTCCCAATACAGGGGTAGACAGAGGTCTAGTCTAGACAAATAAGTCCCTTTGACCCATCTTCCACCGAAGATATTTTCCGGACAACGTGACAGGTGGTGAGCCTGTCGCCGTCTTTATGCCCAAGCTAACGATATAATTCGGACATAAGTTTTGAAAACCCATTGGTACGAGCCTGCCACTTGGGGATCAAACTCGGGTCTCTTGACTCCAAATTCCGATCGCCCAACCACTCGGCTATCGTGAAAGTATATAGATGTCATATATTTAATGAAATATTATTTTTACTATGTCCTGGTGACCTAGTTGATGACCAATTAGAAGTCACACTGTAAATGTTCCTATCATTATATATATATATATATATATATATATATATATATATATATATATATATATATATATATATATATATATATATATATATATATATATATATATATATATATATATATATATATATATATATATATATATCCATTTCCATCCATTTTTCATCCATCCATTTTTGAGACAAGGTCATCTTTCAAACCTGCCATATTGCGAATCTCTTCGTTTCGCTTTCGGTCGGCCATGGTAAGGCCGCACATACACATATATATATATATATATATATATATATATATATATATATATATATATATATATATATATATATATATATATATATATATATATATATATATATATGTATATATATATATATACATATATATATATATGTAAATATATATATATATATATATATATATATATATATATATATATATATGTATATATATATATATATATATATATATATATATATATATATATATATATATATAAATATCTTCGGTGGAAGGTGGGTCAAAGAGACTTAATTGTCTAGACTTGACCTCTGTCTACCCCTGTATTGGGAATTGCGTGAAGATATATATATATTGTTGTATACTTATTGTTTGAATGTGAGTGGACCAATTGAAGGTTGAGTCCATACAGAGGCCTAGGTTTTTCACAGTGCTAGAATAAGGGATACATGATCCATCAAACATAACAGGAGCAACAGAACAAATATCAAGTTTAGATAATTGACGAACACTTCCTATTAAAATTGCTTGGCATTTGTTAGGATTCACTTGGGTGCCAAATTTGCTAGCCCAATTGGTTAAATTTAATAAATCAGTATTAATTTTGATAACAGCCTTATTAATGTGATCAACATAAGTCTGGGTATAAATTTGCAAATCGTAAAGTTAATGAAAATAGAGAACAATAAAGGAGATAATATTCCACCCTGTGGCACGCCAGATACAAGTTGACACCAGTCAGACAAATCATTACCAACTCGAACAGTTTGTTGACGGCCACACAGGTAGGAAGAGAACCAATTTAAAGCAATGGAGGAGAAGTTTAGATTACCGAGCATAGCGAGGAGAATATCATGGTAAACCATGTTGAAGGCATTAGAAAAGTCCACGAGAACAAGCACAGTGACCTTTCTATTCTCCAAGCCTTCCCGAATGTCCTCTGTAACTTTAAGAAGTGCAGTGGTGGTGCTATGTCCGGGACGAAAGCCCGACTGAAATTGACTATTATCTGACTATCCTAGTTGAGAAAATACGTAAAGATAAAAAAATACTAAATGAAATGGTTACTTCTTGTATTTACGGGATAAAATCCATAAATAACCGTTTTATTTATAGTTTACAATAAAAGACGTCCTCAATTACAAAGTAGTAATATATATACTACTTTATAATTGTCTACGTCTTTTATTTTCAGAATAATTACAGTACCACTAAACAAATGTTTACCTACCAATTGAGATTAGTAACAATAGATAAATACATTTAATAATGACCATGAATGAATAACAAATCATGGGCGCAAACATGAACCAATTCACTGATCTGTTTCTAGTTTTAATACGTGAATTAATTTAAAATAAAATAAAAATAAATATCTTCACTCAATTCCCAATACAGGGGTAGACAGAGGTCTAGTCTAGACAATTAAGTCCCTTTGACCCACCTTCCACTGAAGATATTTTCGGGACAACGTGACAGGTGGTGAGCCCGTCGCCGTCTTTATGCCCAAGCCAACTATATAATTCGTACATAAGTTTTTGAAAAACCCATTGGTACGAGCCTGCCACTTGGGGATCAAACTCGGGTCTCTTGACTCCAAATTCCGACTACCCAACCACTCGGCTATCGTGACTCTTAATTAACTAAGGATATTGAAAGATGTGAAGTAATTCACGTTTCTAAATATCCTATAACTAATTGTATGCATACGTAGAGAATGTCCAACACGCCAGTTGTTTACTCCTTTAAAAGTCTGTTTCGGATACCACAAACCGCAACTAGAATTGTAAGAATTTCAATTTCGATTTCTCATACGGCATGAGAAGCTCTCGATTGGGACATACCTCTTCATCGTCCATGGGCTCGTCGGCGATCGGCATCGGCAGCGTCGCGGGCCGCAGCGCGGGCGGCAGCGCGGCGCGCGCGGCGGGCAGCGTGGGCATCGCGGGCAGCGCGGCGGGCGCGCGGGCCGAGCGCCGCAGCCGCAGCCACGCGCGCGCCTTCAGCGCCGCGCCCAGCTCCTCGAAGCCCACGATGTGCAGCTCCTCGGCGTGCACCTCGTCCAGCGCGTCCAGCGCCGCGCTCAGCGAGTAGCGCGTGAGGCGCCGCGACTGCGCCACCTCGTCCGCCGCCTCCTGCCCGGCCGCGCGGCACCGCTTCTGCACACCACGCACCAGAGATCGGGAGACGCCTTTTAACGGATGCTAGTGCAACTGTTCACATTCCAACCGCCTTACCTTTGTTTTCCTTATGACTTGCTTAGAGACGGAGTCGTACACGACTTCGCATGTGCCCGTTATGTCTGTCTCGTTGTGCTCTCCTTCGACGATATGCAGCTGGAAGTGATCAATAAAATAAATAAAACTTTCATTATCTATAGAAAACCTCACTTAAATTCTAAGTGTACATGTTGAGTTTGTGGTTTTGTTTATTGCAACCAACTTCTAAAGGTTTTCAGAACAATGTAGTTAGGTAAAGTATGTATATAAACATGTCAATATTAAAACAAATGATATGAAATGAAAGCAACTTCAAAGTAATGTGTGTTGTTGTCAAACTGTTGAATTAAATAGAGATTTGCTACCTGGAACAAACTTATTAAAGACTTTTTGTAATTCAAAACATCAGATATCTCTTCAGGATTCAAATAAGCCTCTTCAATCAGTCCATTCTTCCAATATGCATAGAATTCAGTGTTGCCATAGGAATCCCAAAAAGACTTGATAGGAAGATAATCTGCATTAACAAGTTTTCCCTTTGCTAGCAGTTTTGGAGAATATAGCTGTAAACATAATTTTCATGCATAATTCAATTTACTTAACAAATTTATTTAAATTATCATCTTATTTTGTTCTACTAATGTTCTTAGACTTCTGCAAGAAACCTGCACTGAGGATAAAATTTGTGTGCTCCAAAGTGGAGCAGACATCTCACAAATTTTATCCATCCTCAGTGCATTGGACAAGCGGGTTGGTGAGCGCAGGACTGGTGTTTAATTTCCTTCCGTGACAACTTACCGCTGAGTAAATAAAAAAAAAGGTAATTTACAAAGATATGAATACACCACAGTCATTTTGAAAGCATATCACCAGCATGCCACTTTTTTAAATTATTTTTTTTTATTTAATACTCAATGGTTGTATATTATTAAGGGTATAAATCCCAATTGATAAGCTATTTGTATAACTACAAAACTTATATTAGTGTTAAAATGGAAGTGCTATTGCATAGCCCTGGGTACTACTAGTTCTCATTATCTGTAAATATTTGTATATATCATACATATATTTTTTCAAACATGATCAGATACACTGTGAAAATTACTGTAATTACAACAATTCAGGTATTTTTTCATGAGCTAGGAGTTAGGCAAATTGTTAAAATAAACATTGAAATACTTTTAAATCTCAGGTAATTGCTCATAAAATCCAGAGAAAATAAACTACAAAAAATTATTCAGCATTCTGCAAATTTTTTAATCAGTATCTTTCTTAATAATAAAAAAAATTATTCACCTAATCCTATCCCAGATTTAAGAAGAAAAATAATTATCAACTCAGAATAAAAACTTTTTATATATGCGTTTAAGAATATAATGTACAGAACATAATTGAAGAACGATTGACGTAAGTAAAAAAAATGGACTTTTGTAATACATACATCAAATTTTAAAAGGTATTCGGAGTCATTGCCCCACACCGCCTGCACGTCCAAACTAGCGGTCACTTTATACCCGACCTCCTTGTCATTCCTGCCGGCATCGTTTAACAGGACCATACTTTCCACGCTATAAGTTACCGGCGACTGGAACAATTTGATTTCTCCATATTCACTGAGCGACACTGATGACGATAGTTTAAAGTGTATCCAAAACAATAGGATCCCTCCTAATGATTTATACATATTGTTATAAATTAAAACATCAATCTTGAGTAAAACTAAATTTTAAATTTAATGAAACGTCGCGCCGCTAAACGAATTAATGAACTCTACTGTACGCAACAAACAAATGAACAGAAATGACAATGACGTGACAGATGACAATGACACTTGAAACCACTAAACTCCTGCGCAGCTACAGCAGCCAATATGGATATCAATTTAATTGACATTGGCATATTGACAGTCTTATGTCATCCATACGATTTCGATATACCACATTCAGGCATCGTCAGTATCAGGAATCGATTCAACTCGTAAAGTTTGACATCATGAAAAAAAAAATCGATATTTTAATAATAAACATTTTTTTATTTTATTTTTTTTATACGAATTTCCTTCCTATAGGTAACTAACTTCTACATGTTATAAATACTATTAAGCGTGTACCAAATCCTACGAGAAAAATCATTTAAACTTTATTTTGCATATCAATTTTATACATACATATTGTATTAGACAATTCTAATACATGAAGATGTCAAACTTTGTCATAAATCATCTTCATATATTGGTATGAAGTCAACATACATCTCAAAAAATCGAAGCAATATATTGAAATTAGAAAAATTTGATCTTCGTATGTATCGATATGGAATGAAAATCGGATTCGCTAAATAATAACAAAATCTTTAATGCGCTCAATGCAAGACAGTATGTTTATACAATTAAATGACTAATTTTTTAAATATGTGAAATAAATAAATAAATATATTCACGCAATATATTAAATAATTGTGACATTAAATAGTAATAATAAGATATTTATAATAACTATATTTTAACGTTCGTTTGGATACGAAGACGGCGATAGGCTTACCGCCTGTCATGTCGTTTCAAATACGCTTCAGTGATAGGTTAATTGAAAGGACATAATTGTCTAGACCTTCAGTTTTGGGAAAAGCGTGAAGTAAGTAAATGTATAAATAAATAAATGATAAATTTATAATTATTGTTTTGGCCGATTCAAACTACAGTCGGAAGACTCAGTTCCGGAGTATAGTGCTCTACAAGCCTTTGGCATAGGCAGTTTGATGACATTAACGATATTAACAAAAGAAAAATATAATAATATTTAATAGAACTATTTAGGAAAAAATTGGCAGTACTGTACAATGAGAATAGAAAATTTATGTTGGTCACTTCCCGCGGTAAGGGCAAGTCGGCAAATTTTTTGATATTAAGGCCGGTCAGCGAAATCGCCATCAGAACACCATAATCTTAAACTTTTCATCACATATTCTCGCACCGTTATTTTGTCTGCATTGCAAATGGCCGAGAAAATTATTTTATTCATTATGACAACGCGCATAAAAGGTGATGCCGTTACATAGTTGCTTTTAGGCAATACATTTAAATACATAGGGAATTGTCTACTAATCTCAGTAGTAACTTACTGCTGTATGAACAGTTTTTTGGTTTACGGAGCATCTTATAAGAATTTGAATTGGGCATCAACCTACCGCAGAATCTTTTTTTTAAGGAAGCACCTTTTTAATTTATATTTTCGCGCATTATCCCAATACCGGTTTAGTGAAGGTTTAGACTATTAAGTCCTTTCTTTTTTTTATATAGAAAAAGGGAGGCAAACGAGCAGGTGGCTCACGTAATGGTAAGTGATCACCGCCGCCCATGAACACCCGCAATACCTGAGGCATAGCAGATGCGTTACTTCCCCCCTCCCCCAGAATTGGGGGAGGGGAGTGTGTGGGCCACCGGTTACCTGCACTCACCAGACGAAACGCAGAAGTTTGTTAGACTTCTACTTTACGCCGGTATTCTGTGAGGTCGTGGTACTTCCCCGGTCGAGCCGGCCCATTCATGCAAAAGCAAAAGCTGATGCGTGGCTCTACCACTTTAAAACAACCCACCTTTCACCGAAACCTTTTTGGGACAACGTGACAGGAGGTGAGCCTTACGCCATCTTAGAGTCCAAACCATGTACCTATTTATATTGCATAATTACTAGACATTTAACACATTTATTGCTTGGGTAGTAACTATGGCTGGGATTGTATCTCTCGCAGTTGCAAAATCTGATCGTCATAGTTAAGTACTGTAAGTCAGGTTTATAATTCAAATAAACGCATGCCATTTGTAATAAAGCGTATATATGTTTAACATTAGCTTTGTTTTGGCCAATGTTCAGTATTCATGGTTAGAGAATTATCAGTTGCCTCACTATAGTGTAAAGTAGCAGTCACACACAGTGACATACTCGAGAGCAATGAATGCGGTTCACCTAAAGAAACTTATAAACCTTGGAAATTAGTTAATAATGTTAGCTTAATAAAATAAACGGCATTTGATAGACAATATAATACCTCTTAAATGAAAGTAATAAAATTTATTTCACTTCGTTAGTTTCCGAGATTTATAGGTTTTTTGAGGAGATCCAGGTTCATTACTCTCGAGTGTAGTTGTACCTGGATCAATAAACATTTATTTAAATCTATGTTTCACTTTGCTTCGACTGGCCTATGACACAATTATACACATAACTAAGGTAACCAAATGAAACAGGGTAACCAATGGAACATTCTTTATTGTTACTGTCTTAAACAATTTTGAAGTATTAATTTATTGATATACGATACTACTATGTGGAATGTTTTGTATCGCTATATCGTAGCGTATAGTAACTATACGTCCTGTAGATACTACTATGTGGAATGTTTTGTATCGCTATATCGTAGCGTACAGTGACTATACGTCCTGTAGATACTACTATGTGGAATGTTTTGTATCGCTATATCGTAGCGTACAGTGACTATACGTCCTGTAGATACTACTATGTGGAATGTTTTGTATCGCTATATCGTAGCGTACAGTGACTATACGTCCTGTAGATACTACTATGTGGAATGTTTTGTATCGCTATATCGTAGCGTATAGTAACTATACGTCCTGTAGATACTACTATGTGGAATGTTTTGTATCGCTATATCGTAGCGTACAGTGACTATACGTCCTGTAGATACTACTATGTGGAATGTTTTGTATCGCTATATCGTAGCGTACAGTGACTATACGTCCTGTAGATACTACTATGTGGAACGTTTTGTATCACATATCGTAGCGTATAGTAACTATACGTCCTGGTAGATACTACTATGGAATGTTTTGTATCGCTATATCAGCGTACAGTGACTATACGTCCTGCAGATACTACTATGTGGAATGTTTTGTATCGCTATATCGTAGCGTACAGTGACTATACGTCCTGTAGATACTACTATGTGGAATGTTTTGTATCGCTATATCGTAGCGTACAGTGACTATACGTCCTGTAGATACTACTATGTGTAATGTTTTGTATCGCTATATCGTAGCGTACAGTGACTATACGTCCTGTAGATGCCTGAGCAAATTGAAAAAATTATTATGCAATATTCTTGTATAACGAGATCTGTTTCTTACATTAATTTTCTTCGCGCCAATCTCAAGAGAGCGGTAGACAGAGGTCTAGACAGGTAAGTTTTTTCGACGCACCTTTCACCGACAACATTTTTTGAAACAACGTGACAGGTTGTCACCATCTTCATGTCCAACTTGTCGCCATCTTTATGACTTAGCCAATGATTTATGATTAACTATATTATAATTTATAAACTTATTCAAATGTTCACCGAAAGGTCCACGATCTCGATTTTGAAGGAAAAAAAAGACCGAAGTAGATAACAGCAATAAGCTGAGATGTACTTCACAATTGACACGTTCGAAAAACACCAAGCAAAGCTCGCCTACTTACGTCCTGAAATTACATGTAGCTACCTCCCTTATTTATAGTTATTTATTTGATTCTTTGTGTTTACACCACGAGGAATAGGCATAATTTTCTAAATCTAGTCTAAATAAATTATAATCCTATCTACTTGAAGTTCGAGATATAAGATAATACAATTAGATTTAAAATATTTATAGTTAAATGTAGATTTTGAAAATATATTAATTTATTACGGTTCTACAAAGTCCAGCATCTTTGGTCGCATCATTACATTTCGTAACTTTAAGTACTGACGTCGGCCCCGCCAGCCTACATCTGGTTCGCAGAGGCCCGTTCTTTGTACATACTTACACCTAAACACAAGGCTTTGCCTCCCAACAATTAATATTTGTATATTTAAATATATTATAATTGGTCTTTGCTTTCATAAGTAATTAAATATTAACAATTAGATAACAGTTCAACAACAACAAATATAACAATAATTTAGAAGTCAGCGTGGGTTGGGGTCACGAGTAGATCGTCATCAGAATAACCTGCAAAGAAAATAAACATGTTTACATTACCGGCATCTATTATTTTATCGGACACTCCTTGTCTTTATACAGTTGCTAGAGTGGCCAGAAAAAAAAATCTCTCGAAAGAGCGACTCGAATTTTTCTGCGATTAGTTTGATACGTTAGCCGTGAATAGTAACGATGTGCTTCTTATGTTAAATTCTAAGGAATTTACAACGCAGAATATTAGTACAAACTAATCAACTGGAACTTTGAAGCTTCTACATTGTAACACATTATATACAGATTTTCCTCGGGTTTTTCAGCTACGCTAGAGATTATGGATTTGGGATTCACCAGATTTGGTTCTGATCATTAAGGGATTGGTAATAAACGAGCGTAGGACCTCGCTTGTCGAAGTCCGTACTTCTGCAAATAAGTCCTTGGTTGTTGCCGATGTTCAAAACATTAGTTACGTATCATCAGCAGAGCCCTCACTGATGTTTGTTTTTATTTTCTATTCCGCTAATATGTTACTTGTAAAATTCTTTATCTGTGTTATGTTTAGATTCAGTAAAATCAAAATGGCTGTACAAAATGGCCATAAAATAAACTTTTTTTCGCGGAAATGCCGGGTTTCTAAGACATTTAAAAAGAATTTTGTTAAAATTATTTTGAAATCGTAGTAAAAGGGATGTGGAGTGCTTTTTGCTCCAGGAAACTAAAGTATTCCATAGAAATTTTTATGCAATTCGCGGATAGTATCTAGCATATTTAAAGGTAGTTGTTGCTTATACGTATAGCTGTGTGCACTTGTGGCAGGCACTGACCTCTTCCAGCGACAGAGGGTTTGTCTTCAGCTTCGCGTCGAGGGTGCGGTAGCGCTCTGCAAAAGAGGGAACGTGGTTAATTCGGTGTCGTGCGGGGTGGGCGAGGAGGCCGGGCGGAGGGACGTACCGTGCGCCAGGTGCAGCCGCGCCAGCGCCAGCAGACAGGCCTCGGCGGACAGCGCGGCGCGGCGCGCGAAACGCAGCACGAGGCACTCCAGCACCTTGTTGCTGGCGCTGACGCCGGCGGCCCACAGCAGCGCGCGCAGTCGGTAGGAGCTGACGCGGCCGCAGCGCGCGTGGCGCTCCACGGCCTGGCGCCACAGCGCCAGCAGGCGCAGCAGCGGCGGCAGGTCGGCGGCGGGCAGGCGGCCGGCCAGCGCGGCGTCGCGCAGCGGCAGCAGCGCGCGGCACAGCTCCAGCGACGGCCGCGCGCCGCCGCGCCCGCAGCGCCGCAGCAGCGCGCGCAGCGCCCACGCGTCCACCTGCGCCGCGCAAGCCGCTACTTATTGAGGTACTCTACTATGAGATCGATGGACTTGTTTAGACATGTTTAAGAAACTTCTTGCAACAAAGGTTGTCACCTCCGAGGACTTACATGGATTTGAATAATATCAAGAAAAAAACATAAAATTTTAAACATTTTTAAGCTTCAGATTTTTTTAATCGTATGAACTTTAATAACATTTAGCACATTTGTCCAAACTCTTTTCTGTTAATTGACGTTGGTGTATATAATTAAATTATACATTCCTCCATAGTACAAGGTTTAAAATCTTAAAATTATAAATACCTCGTCGGAGCCTTGCTTCTTTACTATTTTGGTAATGGCTGCCTGTATTTGTGGCTGTAAAAATGAAGGTAATTTCTATTAAATAAATAAAAAAAACCCATAGTATAAAATTTAAAAAAAAATTAAATATGACGAACTGGTATGGAGCGGCCGTCGTCCTGGAATTCCGTGTGGATGTCTCTAATGATGACATTGTCGTCGTTCACTTCCCTGCGGACGAACACAAAAAATATTCTATAACAACAGTTATTTTCAAGTATATTTAGGTGATAAAATAAAAATTGTGCCCCGTGCCCGGCACGAGCGCGGCAAGCGGCGGTACCAGACGTCGGCGCGGCGGTCGCACAGCACGCGCAGCAGGAAGGCGCCCTCGGCGTGCGCGCGGTGGGCGTACGGCACCAGCAGGTAGTGGCCGGGCGCCAACAACACGAAGGCGGCCACCTCGCGCGCCCGCCCCGCGTGCGCCGCCTCCAGCGGCTTCTGCGAACCAAAGCACGAACTTGTCTTTAGTCGGACGTTCGTCGCATGAGTGTGCCGCGCCACGGGAGGAGTACGCACGTAGTGCTTGAAGGCGTCCTCGTCGGCGGCGTGCGGCGCGCGCAGCGCGGCGGCGGCGGGCGGCAGCTCGAACAGCGCGAAGCCGAGGCCGCGCGGGCGCCGCGCCGCCGCGGGCTCGTAGCGCTGCGCCACGGCCAGCACGAGGTGCGCGGCGGCGGGCGGCGGCACGGCCAGCCGGAACTGCGGGTTGGCGGCGGCCGTGCGGGCCGGCGGCGGCCCGCCCGCGTTGTAGCCGGCGCGCCAGCGGCGCCGCGCCAGCACGGCGCGCCACGGCCGCCGCGCGCGCAGCGCCGGCTCGCGCGCCCACTCGTCCGGCCCCACGTGCACCAGCTCCAGCCGCGCGAACGCGCGCGCGAACTCGCTGAACGGCATCCTGCCACCACGCACCCGCTCAGCCACGACCCATATGCACGCAGAATTACATTGCCCGCGCAAACACATGTAGGGGCTACCAAATATTCCACAAACGTACGGAACATTTATGATTCGTTTATCGATAGTAATTTTTAAGTTACCACCGAAAAATTCCTCTTACGGGGAAACTTCGTAGGTAACCCCTTTTTTTGATCAATATTTTTTTTATTATACAACAATATGATATGATTTTTTCTAGAAATGTCTTGAGAGCGATCATCTCCAGGGGTTACTATCACCAACATATTTATTTATATTATAATAACCCTTTCGATAAAGGTTTTCTTTAATAAATTTCTTACACCTGTTAATGGGCAGGCTATGCACACTTTCTGGAATTTAGTTGTAGAAGCGTATATATATGCTTTGAACGAGTTACTTACTCTATGGAGTCTCTATCATTGACAATGAAAAGGCTCTATCGTCACCAGATAATACTACTTGCGTTACTTATTGACCATATAAATGCCAATATGAGAAAAATTTGCGAGAAGAAATTGACAAGAGCTATGTTATAATGGTTGTCCTGCACATGTCGCACTCTTTATTATTTGATAAGTAGACTGCGATTGGCAATATACGAATGTAATGGAATGAGGCGACGGCGGCTCACCAGAAGTGCGCGGGCTCGGGCGTGCGCGCGGCGAGCAGCTCGCGGTCGGCGGGCGGCAGCGCGCGCCACTGCGGGCCGCCGCGCGCCCAGGCGCCGCGCCACTCGCCGCGGCCGCCGGGCGCGCGCAGCCGCACCAGCGCGCCCGCGCACTCCTCGCCGCCCGCCTCCTGCCGCAGCCGCGCCAAGCCCGTCACGCAGTACGGCTGCTCGGCTATCAGCCCGTTGCGCATCCGCCGCTCGCGCCCGCTCGTCTTCTCCTGCGGAAGGCGGCTGCGGTGAGTGCGGGTCGCTGCCAGCACCCGGGGCGCCGGGCGCGCGCGTACCGGCTGGGCGGTGGCGACGAGCAGCGTGGAGCGCGGCACGGCGGAGTTGAGCACGCGGAACAGCAGCGCGGGCGGCTGGCGCGGCGGCGCGAAGCTTTGCACCACGCCGCCGGACAGGTCCTGCAGCGCGCGCGCGCAGCCGCCGCCCCGCATCGCCGCGTACGACCCGTACAGCCTGCGCACGCGCATAATTAGGGCCAGCCCGACTAGGCGACGTCGCGCTCGCCGCCCCATTCTATTACCGCGACATCATAATCTCTCCTTTAATACGGACAACATTTATTGATTTACAAATGATCGCAGTCAACTTAAAAATAAACAAAAGGCCGCACAGCTATACAACGCAACAGACACGACAGATACAAATGCAACAGATTTGCGGTTGCTGAGGACAGGACTAAGAAACGGGGCATAGCTTCAGCCTTTAGACATCCACAACCCTTTCCCCTATCACCATCCCAATATAGTGGGAGTTTCCAAAATAGATTTCTTAGCTTGTCAGGAGATGTCTCTCCTACTCGAAAAAAAAATAGAGTGAATGGTCTAAGAGATTTCGAGTGAGTGATCTGTCACAGAGGTTGTACAGTCGAGTAGGTAATATAAAGTGTTCGTTATTGTTAACGGCCCGCGCGTGTTTGCGCTCGGCGCGTCAAACAAAACAGTGTACAAAAATATGTTTACTTCTCTTTACACATCGCTTCATGTTCAACCAATACATCATTTTATTTCCTCGTTACATTATTACGTAAACTAAACAAAGCAAGCACGCGAACCTCTGCAATTTGTAGATGAAAAACTAACGCAGGAGAACCGGCTTGATTATAATAAACTGTATTTTAATTAATTAAAAAGTAATGGCAAATAAATTTTATATTTTATTTTAACTATATTATTTACACTCACAACAGCCGAGTGGTTGGGGGGTCGGCATTTCAAGTCAAGAGACCCGAGTTCGATCCCCAGGTGGCAGGCTCGTACCAAAGGATTTTTCAAAAAACTTATGTACGAATTATATCATTGGCTTGGACATAAGACGGCGACGGGCTCACCTCCTGTCACGTTGTCCCGAAAATATCTTCGGAGGAAGGTGGGCAAAGGGACTTAATTGTCTAGACTAGACCTCTGTCTACCCATTACTGTACTGTATTAATCAAATATTAGTTACTTCACATGATTTTTTTAGTTTATTTCCTTTTTTTTACACCTGCCGATTATTCTCTGTTTCACCCAGGGTTGACTGGTAGAAAATCCTGTAAGGCATTAAGTCCGCCCATTGTTATTTTTTCTTAGGTGTCAACAAAGAATAAATAAATAATTAAAAAATAAATAAAAGGCTTTGATCCCAAAGTAGCTAAAGCTTAAGCACTTGTATTATGGAATCGAAACAACGAACGAAGGTACCACAAACACCCAGACTCGAGAAAATGAAGAAAAAATTGCTTTCTAAAATGTTCCGACCGGGAATTGAACCCGGAAACTCAAAGCTAGCGACACCTTGAAAACCGGTATGCACGTCAATGGTCCATGATTGCTATGGGCACACCATCAATAAGCTTCATTGAAAGTTAGGTCGAAAGGACTTAATTGTCTAGACCTGTGTCCGCCCCAGTTTTGGTAAAATACTTGAACTTGTTCAACAACAAGCTTCTAAACAGCAGGTAAACTTTGCGGCTTCTTGACCTTGGTTAGTTCGTAACAATTCTCAGTTGGCATGTTTATGCACTGTTGTATGTGGTGAAGAGAGAGAGATAGAGAGGGAGAGATAGACGCACTTGGCGTAGGCTTTTTCCAGCAGCGGCAGCGTGAAGTCGTGCGGAAGCGCGGAGCAGCTGGCCAGAAGGCGGGCGCCACGTGCCGGCAGCCGGTCGTCCACCGTCACCTCGCGCCACGCGCCGAACACCCAGAAGTTAAACCTGCGCGCATTATATGCACATCATTATCACTTCGTTGTATATTATAAAACAAAGTCCTCCTGCCCTAACCTCAGCCAGTATGAACACGACAAACTCAAAATATCGAACAGATCTTTATACGGTCCGCACTAGTGCATGGACTGTATGTAAATGTAATGGTTGGTTATTGTACACTAAAATGTTTCACATGTTAAATCCGATTGTCCGTGTAACTGAGTTCTGTTTGCAAAAAAACAATGTCAGGGTATGAGCAACTTCGATACGCCCGATGTCGGTACTTAACGTAACGATTATTAATGGATTTCATCGCTTTTTATTTTGTATTTTAGAACTTGGAAATGTATAGTCAGCATAATATCACGATAACCATGCACATATACTAAAATGACTATATGAATACTATATGGAGATTATATGAGAACATATAAACAAAGGCTGGTATTGAAAAAAAGTTACCACGACATCGCACCGAGCGTGCAGTGCGAGTTCGGAGGAGCTCCGACAGTACCGAGTACTGATGCCGACCCAGTGCCACCGTGACCCACTTCCCACTGCTGAGTGCCGACGAAACATTTGCATTTGGATACGATGCGACAGACTAGTTGATAGCGACCCTTTGGTATGCAATTTCGAATCCCAAAGAGTTTATAACAGAATTTCAATATTATATATTCTACTCGTGTTCTATATAAACTTCCTCCTACCACTGTATATTCAATGTTCACTCTAGTATCTGAGATGTATCTTTCGGTTTTCACGGCATTGTTATAGAACGTTACTCCCTCATCTGCAGTTGTTGCCTGACCGAGCAGGTCTCATTCGATGAAGCTATAAAGGCCACAGGACCAACAGCAGAGAACATAAAACGGATACTATCCCTCCTAGATTTTCCCGAACCAGGGATGGATGATAATTTTTTCCTCCACGGCAAAATAAACCGGCGTTTAAGTCGCAATGCCATTGATAATAAAGCACCTAAGCACTAGAGGTGTGCCTATGCAGTGTGACTGAGCGGGTAGACTGGACTAAGGGGCCGTGATGCAGCGGTGTAGGGGCGCGCTCACCGGAAGGCGCCGGTGTAGCCGCGCCGGAAGGAGTGCGGCGGCGCGACGCGCGCCAGCAGCCGCGGCGTGAGCGCCAGCGCGGCCGCCGCGCAGCACAGCCCCGCGTCCCCCGCCTCCCCCACCTCCACGCACCACCTGCGCACACGCACACGGCGATTGGTTCACCACCTATCATGATGTCCCAAAATATCTTCGATGGAAGGTGGGTCGAAACGACTTAATTGTCTATACCTCTGTCTACTCAGTTTCTTTTTTTCAGAACTTATGTTACGATTTATGTCGTTGGCTCGAACATAAAGGTCCTAAAAATAT
Organism: Sericinus montela; assembly: GCA_029286605.1. Taxonomy (NCBI): domain Eukaryota; kingdom Metazoa; phylum Arthropoda; class Insecta; order Lepidoptera; family Papilionidae; genus Sericinus; species Sericinus montela. Next base: position 4,628,859 of record JAGSMR010000085.1, on the reverse strand, counting down.
CTTTGGTAGAAGGTGAGTCGAAACGACTTGATTGTCTAGACCTCTGTCTACACCACTATTGGGAACGCCGTGAAGTTTTATTTTTATTTCATAAGTAAAATTAGTTATCATAGAGAAGAGAAGAAGTGCCGACCTGGCAGCAAACTGGTCATCGGGCTCCGGCTCGGGCTCCGGCTCGAGCTCCGGCTCGGAGGCGGCACTGGGGTCCGGGCCGCGCGGCCGCGAGCCGCCCGCCCCAGGGGGGCCCGCCTCCAGCGCCGTGTCGCCCAGGAACCGCGGCCGTGCGCTCAGCTCCTTAATATAAAGCGCGGAATTCATCATTTCGACTAGTCGATGAATTCTCGCCGGTTGACAGCTAAGCCGCGGTTATACTTTATATAATATCCATTTCCATGGCAGTCACCGTAAGCGCGTCTATATACAAAACTCAAACTCGCAACATACCGTATCAATCGAACACCATCACCACTCTAAAAAGATTTCTATTTTAAGTACACTATACTAGACAGTATACAAGTAGCTTGGATAACCCGATTTTGTGTTCCCTGTAGAGGTCCTACATGTATATATATATATATATATATATATATATATATATATATATATATATATATATATATATATATATATATATATATATATATATATATATATATATATATATATATATATATATATATATATATATATATATATATATATATATATATATATATATATATATATATATATATATATATATATATATATATATATATATATATATATATATATATATATATATATATATATATATATATATATATATATATATATATATATATATATATATATATATATATATATATATATATATATATATATATATATATATATATATATATATATATATATATATATATATATATATATATATATATATATATATATATATATATATATATATATATATATATATATATATATATATATATATATATATATATATATATATATATATATATATATATATATATATATATATATATATATATATATATATATATATATATATATATATATATATATATATATATATATATATATATATATATATATATATATATATATATATATATATATATATATATATATATATATATATATATATATATATATATATATATATATATATATATATATATATATATATATATATATATATATATATATATATATATATATATATATATATATATATATATATATATATATATATATATATATATATATATATATATATATATATATATATATATATATATATATATATATATATATATATATATATATATATATATATATATATATATATATATATATATATATATATATATATATATATATATATATATATATATATATATATATATATATATATATATATATATATATATATATATATATATATATATATATATATATATATATATATATATATATATATATATATATATATATATATATATATATATATATATATATATATATATATATATATATATATATATATATATATATATATATATATATATATATATATATATATATATATATATATATATATATATATATATATATATATATATATATATATATATATATATATATATATATATATATATATATATATATATATATATATATATATATATATATATATATATATATATATATATATATATATATATATATATATATATATATATATATATATATATATATATATATATATATATATATATATATATATATATATATATATATATATATATATATATATATATATATATATATATATATATATATATATATATATATATATATATATATATATATATATATATATATATATATATATATATATATATATATATATATATATATATATATATATATATATATATATATATATATATATATATATATATATATATATATATATATATATATATATATATATATATATATATATATATATATATATATATATATATATATATATATATATATATATATATATATATATATATATATATATATATATATATATATATATATATATATATATATATATATATATATATATATATATATATATATATATATATATATATATATATATATATATATATATATATATATATATATATATATATATATATATATATATATATATATATATATATATATATATATATATATATATATATATATATATATATATATATATATATATATATATATATATATATATATATATATATATATATATATATATATATATATATATATATATATATATATATATATATATATATATATATATATATATATATATATATATATATATATATATATATATATATATATATATATATATATATATATATATATATATATATATATATATATATATATATATATATATATATATATATATATATATATATATATATATATATATATATATATATATATATATATATATATATATATATATATATATATATATATATATATATATAAGCGGTCTGTCTGCTTCTCAGGACCCCAATGCTACATATTAAAATCCATACGTCGGACAACATATTCTCGGGATAAATAAATCTACTATAAGTTAATCCATGTCATAAATTATCTGCGTGCCAAATTTCATTCATCCATTTGGCCATTTTGACCTGATATATTAAATAATATTAAAAATAATGATATATCAAACATGCAAACATTTCAATATTCAACCGGTAGTCAAAATCAATAATGAACCCATTGAACTAGTTTCGGAGACGCGGAATTTAGGAGTAATATTTGATAGCAACCTGCGCTTTGAAAGTCACGTACTCAAGGGTGTCCGAAGTTGCTTTTATCGTTTAAAATTACTCTATCGTATAAGAAATTATCTCAGTGTAGACTTACGTATTAGACTATGTGAATCGCTAATACTGTCCAAATTAAATTATGCAGACACAGCTTATGGACCTCGTTTATTAAGAAGAACTGAGAGGCGCATCCAACGTGTGCAAAATGCTTGCGCCCGTTTTTGTTTTACTATGCTTCCTCGGAGTCACGTAACACCATATCTGAATAATGCGAATCTTCTTAAAATGAATAACGATAGCCGAGTTGTTGGGTGGTCGGAATTTCGAGTCGAGAGACCCGAGTTCGATCCCCAGGTGGCAGTACCAATGAGTTTTTCAAAAACTTATGTACAAATTTCATCGTCGGCTTGGACATTAAGGTGGCGACGGGCTCACCACCTGTCACGTTGTCCCGAAAATATCTTCGGTGGAAGGTGGGTCAAAGGGACTTAATTGTCTAGACTTGACCTCTGTCTACCCCTGTATTGGGAATTGCGTGAAGATATTTATTTATTTATTCATAAAATGAATGCTCGGAGAAAATTACATCTAGCAACTCTATTATACACGATCATAGTAAAGCAGAGGCCGGAATATTTAATTCAAAAGCTAAAGTGGGCACGAGAAGAAAATAAATATAACACCAGAGCTTCCTCCCATAATTCACTTATATGTTCCCTACACCGCACCGCAGCATTTCGAGGCAGCTTTAAATTTGCCGCAACATACTGTTGGAATGACCTTCCACCGCCAATTCGGTCATTGAAGACATTAAATAGTTTTAAAAATAAATTAAAATTCTTTTTTTGGCACAAAAAATACAATAAACATATATACTCGCACACGGAAATACACATTATTTATGTGTATATATATATATATATATATATATATATATATATATATATATATATATATATATATATATATATATATATATATGTATATATATATATATATATATATATATATATATATATATATATATATATATATATATATATATATATATATATATATATATATATATATATATGTATATATATATATATATATATATATATATATATATATATATACATATATATATATATATATATATATATATATATATATATATATATATATATATATATATATATATATATATATATATATATATATATATATATATATATATATATATATATATATATATATATATATATATATATATATGGTCGACCGAAAGCGAAACGAAGAGATTCGCAATATGGCAGGTTTGAAAGATGACCTTGTCTCAAAAATGGATAAGGGCGTGCTTCGATGGTTTGGGCACGTTGAGCGAATGAGTTAAGACCGAATGGTGAAGAAAATATATAGCGCGGAAGTTAATATTAAAAGGTGTCGAGGTAGACCGAGATTAACTTTTGAAGACCATGTGAGCAAATTGCTCGAAGAGAGGAGGGTCAAGAGTACTCGGATACCTAGACGTGCATATATGAAGAAGATGATGAATCTGAAAGAAGCGAAAGAAGTATGTAGGGATCGTGACACTTGGCGATCTGTTCTCTCTGGCTACCCCGTCAGGGATTGTGCGTGAAGATAAATAATCAATAATATGTGTATGTGTATGTATATGTATATATGTGTGTATATGTGTATGTATGTATGTGTATGTATATGTATATATGGGTATATATATGTAGTTATGTATGTGTATATGTATGAATGTGTATATTTAAATATGTTAACTTAGCAGGGTAACTGGTGATTTAATGGGTGATGAATACTTCTATATTAAATAATAATTTATTGAGTTTTTTTTTGTCATTTTGTTTTCATTTATAGATTTTTGTGTATATTTATGCGTATATGGTAATGAATATATATTGGTATTGAGAATGGAAAAGGGCAGTAAATAATATATGGTCGCTCTCTGACTCGTTTGTGAAGTTACTCCAAGGTTCCAACTGAAAACCAGCGCTGCAGTCTCTGCAGCATTACGCTGAGTTGGAGTCCTATTTGGTATACCACATGTTAAAATAATCATGTAATTATCTTATAAGTTTCTTTTGTAAATGTGTATATCAAATAAATAGTTCTTTCTTTCTTTCTTTCTTTCTATTCAACATTCAGACTCATATTTATAATATTAGTAGCATAGCACTAGGAGGACGTATCACGAGGTATTGACGTAGATAAAACAAAGCAATGTAACAGTTGTCGGTGTGACATATGGTCGCGCGGCGCGGTGTGCACAGCTGCCGGGCCGCGCCGGGCGGTCGCCTTACTACTGGAGGCAAGAACAATACAGCAATACGGCGACACTAAAACTAAAGTTTGTATCGTTTTAGTACGCTTTCTAGTGTCTCTATTTAAAGAGGCACTCCTCACTCGCGTAGCGTTCCTTACATACATACATAACGGCCAGTTAAATCGTTGCGATCGCAGTATCAGACTTTTCTCCATGAACAATAAAATTAATACAACCGGCAGGAGCTGTTGAGATACGATTCTTGACATGTTAAATAATAGATAATAATACATACATACATTGGGGCAATATCACAAACATTGCTCTGATCTCAAAGTAAGTAACTAAAGACCGACACCCAGATTCGAGAAAATGAGGAAAAATTGTTTTTAGATTCACCCGACCGGGAATTGACTCCACGAAAATCGTTGTGATGTACACAACTCGTTCACGAAGATCGTCTATACATAATATTATGTTAGAGTAACTGACGAGTAATGGAGCCTGGTCTCAATTCATAGCTTGTGTCTTACAAGTTGCATTCTAACACGTTACACATACATGTATTGTGTGGATGTGGAAAGTGTCTATATGTGTAACGCAAATCTACATATTACGAGAAAGCTGCTGTCTGTAAATGCATTACAGCACCAACAGAAATAAACTCTATAGTATTTACTTATTCTGTGGACTACCCCAGAATTAGAAAATAAGTAGGTATATAAAATGTTTTGTTCCAAAGACCCATATCTGACCATTTCTTGTAATAACTAGAATGACACGGATGATCTAATGTTCAAATCACATGTTAATGAAGCAGACATATATACATACATGCCACAACAGGTTTAAGGCCTCTCCCAAAAGGCAGGATTTGCCATAATCGCCCCGCTTGGCAAGCCGATTGGCGATCGCAGTACCTGACACTTCGCACCTATTACGCTTTTCGTCGCCAGTCTGGAAATTTTGTTTTGGTATTTGGAAAGCATTAGTCCGCAACTGTCATTAGCAATTGATGGGTTTTAGTTCTCTTAGTAGCCTTTTACGACACCCACGAGAATAAAGAGATAATGAAGATTATATTTATATTATTGCTATCGATAAAACATGTAGGACATATGCTATCTCCGTTCCAAGATTTCACTCAAATCAGTTGAGCCGTTACAGGTTAAAGAGTAAAGCAAACACTCACGCGCACCTTTCACAGCTACTATTATAATGATAGCGCTTTAATAAGGACTTGTAACGTCTTGATGGTAGTGCTTAAAAGTTAAATGCTATAATTAGCTATTAGTCGTGACTAACAGCTAACCCAACAACGCGGCTATCGTGATAGCCGCGTTGTTGGGTGGTCGGAATTTCGAGTCGAGAGACCCGAGTTCGATCCCCAGGTGGCAGTACCAATGAGTTTTTCAAAAACTTATGTACGAATCTCATCGTTGGCTTGCGGCGACGGGCTCACCACCTGTCACGTTGTCCCAAAAATATCTTCAGTGGAAGGTGGGTCAAAGGGACTTAATTGTCTAGACTTAACCTCTGTCTACCCCTGTATTGGGAATTGCGTGAAGATATTTTTTTTATATTATTATATTATTTTATGATTAGCTCTATCTGTAACAGAGTCAACTTCCTCAAAAAACGGTTAATAGATGCAGTCGCAGTAAAAAATGTTTTAAATACAAGAGAAATCTACTTTAATCACCTAACCCCGTTTTTTTCTCAACTTTCTAAATATAATTTGGAATTCCAATAAAAAAAAGTATCTAAAATAAATTCACATATTGTAGTTTTAAAAATAATTCACATTAATAGAACTCCGAATGGCGCTGTGAGGTGAAATTTGCAATAGAAGCTATTTTAAAGTATTTTACACTACATAAAATATCTTGACGCACTTCCCAATACAGGGGTAGACAGAGGTCGAGTCTAGACAATTAAGTCCCTTCGACCCACCTTTCACCGAAGATATTTTCGGGACAACGTGACAGGTGGTGAGCCCGTCGCCGCCTTTATGTCCAAGCCAACGATATTCGTACATAAGTTTTTGAAAAACCCATTAGTACGAGCCTACCAACTGGGGATCGAACTCGGGTCTATTGACTCGAAATTCCGACCACCCAACCATTCGGCTATCGTGACAACATAAAATCAAAAATATTTTCATAACTGTACGATTTCTATCGTATACTTGTATACGATGACGGCGACGGGCTCACTACCTATCACGTTGTCCCAGACAATGTACTCGGTGGTAGGTGGGTCGAAAGGCCTAATTGTCTAGACCTTTGTCTACACCTGTTTTGGGAATGGCGTGAAGATGAACAATCAAACACGTTATCAAGTAGCAAAGTTGGATTCCCCTATCTCGGTAGCTGGAATTGTGATCTTATATAAAATAAAAATTCATATTCGTTAATCAAATATTTGAACGATTGAGGTTTAATCAATAAGGCTATCGCATCGAAAAGCCGAAAAAGCACTATGAAATCTTCGATATCGAAATAACAAGAAAGCTTCTGTTATTTGTCATATAAGCATAAAACAATATTTTGCTTGATTAACAGAAAGCAGCAGTGTATGAGCAAAGAAACTGCTTTACTTGTGTGACAGCAACTCGTCTCATATCGATGCAACCCGGAGGCTCGCGCCACGTCACGTGACGACCTTGTCGTGACACCTCACTAACCGTTGACAATAGCTATTTACAAAAGCGTGCGAATTGTTTCGCGGATGGTATTACAGAAAGTTATAAAAATATGTAAACAGAACCTCAACATCTCACTGGATCAACCGTAACCAGAGGTCTATTTATACTTTTCGACCCTCCTTTCCCCGGAGCTTATTTTGTCAACGTGACAAGTGGTGAGCCTGTCGCTATCTTTATGTGCAAGCCAACGAGATAAATCGTACATGTAAATCGTCATGGATCAGCCGCAGATATCGCAAAAGTCAATTAAGCCGATTACGAAACAGTAGCGTTATCGGTGCGAATGGTAACCAGTACGAGGGTAGACAGCGCGTGTCGCGAGCCGCAACGTCTCGACAGCAGGCGCGATATGCAAGGTACGCGGTTTAATTGACCGCCTGTTATAATATTCAAGTTACACAGTATTTATGTGTTCGATAAAACTATTATGTCAGTTGGGGGTCATTGTAGAAGCGTGCTCGTCGCGACCCCTGCCAGCCCTTTCAGGGCTGCAATTCTACACAGCTGCGCACCCATGCCAACGAGGGTTAGGGCGTCCCCCCAAGGCGACGCACACCAGTTCGTCCCCGTTGGTGTGAAATGCAGCGCGCAAAGCGGCGATGGGGACCGCCACCCGTCGCGCACAGCCCGACACGGCGGAAGGTGGAGGACGGAGTGCAGAGTTGGCACGTGGAATGTTAGAGGAGGCATGAGAGATAAGACGAATGAGTTGATTGAAATAATGAAAGAAAGAGAATTAGATGTCGTGTGTTCGTCGGAGACCAAGCGGAAGGGCAGTGGTACTGAAGAGCTCCTGGCGGGGCATTAGCCCTATGGTCCGAGTCCCGGAGAGCGAGAGCGCCTGCCAGGGAGTGGGGGTGCTGCTGTCGTCTCGGTTGGTCGATGTTATGACTGAATATAAGGTTGTGAACTCGAGACTTCTCTGGCTTCGCTTTAAATTGGGACTGACGAAGTTATTCCTTTTGCCTGTTTATGCGCCGGTGGCTTCGTCGTCCAGAGCTGTGCTGGAGGAGTTTTGGGAGAATGTAAGAGAAGTTCTAGACTTGGTTAGAGGAAACGAAAGAATTGTTGTATGTGGTGATTTGAATGGATGGGTTGGTACCGCTCGGCCAGGGTACGAGTCGGGGCTTGGAATGTTTGGCGATAAAAGGGTTAACGATGCTGGCAAGCTTATACTGGCTATATGCAAGGAAAAGGGTCTTCTTGTGACAAACACTATGTTTAGTCACAAGAAAATCCATATGTATACTAGAACAAGAGAGAATGAGAGAAGTATGATCGATTTATTCCTGGTGGATGACCGACTGCGAAAACAGGTGATGAATACGCGGGTGTTCGAGGTGCTGACCTGGGAACGGATCACTACCTAGTGATTACTAGATTTAGGGTCTGTTCGCGGGTTGGCGCCACCGGACGGCGATACCAGAACCACAGTCGGTCGGTAGCATCCGAAGCTGGAAGCTTCAGGAAGCGGACACTAGGAATAAATATCAAGCAAGGGTAGCTGAAAAGCTGGACAGCATTGGTGTTAGGAAAGAATGTGTGAAAGAAATATGGCAGAGCCTTAGAGATGGAATGGTTAGTGCAGCGGAAGACGAGTGTGGAACTGTGAAAAGAGGTAGTAGTAAAAGGGTGATGCATGGTGGAATGACGAAGTGAAAGAAGCTGTAAATAAGAAGAAGAAAGCATGGTTAGACTACTTGGCCTCTAGTAATGATAAGGATATGAGAGAGAAGAGGAAAGAAAGATATAAGCTCCAGAAAGTTCACACGAAAGCATTGATTGAGGAAGTGCGTGAAAGGAGTAGAATGGAAGCGGACGAAAGGTTGTCGCACAACTTCAAGGAGAACTCAAACTCTTCTGGAAAGAGGTTGGAAGGACCCGGAGTGGTGCGACAGCCTTAAGAATGAATAAAGTGCTTTCGGGAACCAATGACGTCCTCTCAGAAAAATCGGACGTCATGCAGCGATGGAGCGAATTTTATAGAGATGTATGCGTGTGATGATCTTAGTGAGGATCCGGGGTGACGCCGTGACTGGTACGCCAGACTCGGACCTGGATGACACTGAGGTCATCAGTATGAAAGAGATTGAATGTGCGATTAGAAGTTTGAAATGTGGTAAGGCTGCGGGACTAGACAGAGTTACTGCTGAAATGGTCAAGTATGGTGGGCCTCGCGTCTGGGACAGCTTTCATCTGCTGTGCAATTTGTGCTGGCGAACGGGGGCTGTTCCGGATGATTGGCGATCCGCGGTCATTTTGCCTTTATATAAAGGTAAAGGTTCACATTATGACTGCGGGTGCTATCGGGCGATCAGCTTGACCAGTTTAGCAAGTAAAGTTTACTCGAAGGTTTTGACACGTAGGATGCAAGAGAAATCGGAAAGATTTCTATGGGAGGCACAATGCGGATTTAGACCTGGAAGAGGATGCACGGATCAAATGTTTTCTCCGCATGATCACGGAGAAGCTTCTGGCTGCTAACCAGAAGATTTTCTGTGCTTTTGTGGATCTTGAGAAAGCATTTGATAAGGTTGTAAGGAAGAAAATGTGGGAACTGTTGCCGGGGTATGGTGTGGATGGTCGATTGCTAAGGGCTGTGCAGTCACTTTACTGTGACTGTAAAGCCTGTGTGCGGGTAGGGCATGACCTGTCACCCATGTTTAGCGTCCAAACGGGCGTAAAACAGGGTTGTGTCATGTCTTCCTGGCTATTCATACTGTATCTCGACAGCTGTTTACAGAAGCTGAAAGATAGCTGTTTGGGTGTGAAATTGGGTGACATAAAAGTAAATTGTCTGCTTTATGCTGATGATGCAGTGCTTATAGCACCATCAGAGGCAGAACTGCAGGCATTAGTCACGTGTATGAAAGAAGAATGTGAAATTAATGGTCTCCGTTTGAATGCTAATAAAACTAAGGTTCTGGTTTTTGAAAGGGACGAAGAAAGAACGAAGTGCGAAATTTGGGTAAATCAGGAATGTCTAGAACAGGTGAATGAAATTGTAAACTTGGGGAGTGCGTTTAGCCGGGATGGAAGATGTGATTTAGATGTGGACAGGCGTGTCGCTGCCGGGAACAAAGTCAATGGTGCCCTGACTGCGTTAATCAAAAGGCAAGGCGTTGTGAAAAGAGCACGCCTTGCAATACATAACGCAGTGTTGGTACCGACTTTGTTATATGGCAGCGAAACCTGGGTATGCCAGAAGAAGCATAAAAGCAGGTTGAATGCAGTGGAGATGCGATCTCTTCGTAAAATGTGCGGCCTTACCATGGCCGACCGAAAGCGAAACGAAGAGATTCGCAATATGGCAGGTTTGAAAGATGACCTTGTCTCAAAATGGATAAGGGCGTGCTTCGATGGTTTGGGCACGTTGAGCGAATGAGTGAAGACCGAATGGTGAAGAAAATATATAGCGCGAAAGTTAATATTAAAAGGTGTCGAGGTAGACCGAGATTAACTTTCGAAGACCATTTGAGCAAATTGCTCGAAGAGAGGAGGGTCAAGAGTACTCGGATACCTAGACGTGCATGTATGAAGAAGATGATGAATCTGAAAGAAGGAAAGAAGTATGTAGGGATCGTGACACTTGGCGATCTGTTCTTTCTGGCTACCCCGTCAGGGATTGTGCGTGAAGATAAATAAAAAATAAAATATACTAGAAACTGTTATTCCGTTTGTGCGGAAGGAATACTATGGTATTGTATAGAAGTACCTCCCTGAGTGAAATAATTTTCTAAAGAATCTATTTTCATATAAAACTATAGATTATAATACATATAATATAATACATATATTGAAAAAATTTATTTTAATTTAGGTTAACGTTATTAGTCACGATAGCCGAGTGGTTGGGTGGTCGGAATTTCGAGTCAATAGACCCGAGTTCGATCCCCAGTTGGTAGGCTCGTACCAATGGGTTTTTCAAAAACTTATGTACGAATATCGTTGGCTTGGACATAAAGGCGGCGACGGGCTCACCACCTGTCACGTTGTCCTAAAACATCTTCGGTGAAAGGTGGGTCGAAGGGACTTAATTGTCTAGACTTGACCTCTGTCTACCCTGTATTGGGAATAGCGTGAAGATATATATATATATATATATATATATATATATATATATATATATATATATGTATATATATATATATATATATATATATATATATATATATATATATATATATATATATACATATATATATATATGTATATATATATATATATATATATATATATATATATATATATATATATATATATATATATATATATATATATATATATATATATATATATATATATATACATATATATATATATATACATATATATATATATACATATATATATATATATATATACATATATATATATATAGGTTAAACTCTAAGATATAGAGAACAAAACACTAGGTCTGTATATAAAGACATGTGCATGACTGCATGTTGCTGACTATCCCCTAACGTGTCCTATGCGGAGTGACTATAGTCTTATACTTTTGCAGCTTAGTACACCATTCCTGCAGCTTCTTGAACTTGTTTATAAAAATCATAGAAATGTTATTTAGCAGTGCTAGCATTTAAAAATGATGGCCCTGCGATCAAAGCTGAGTTTCGTGGATTCCATTCCGGACAAACATTTGAGTGATTAATTTTTTAAGAGAAGAAGTTGGCAAACGAGCAACAGTTTCACCTTATGTTAAGTGACAATAGGTGCGGTAGGTGCATTGTAATAAGTAGTAGCTAGTATAAAAAATAAAATCTCGATAGTACGGGACGCCTTTTATAAACGGTGTTCCCGTAGCCTCACGCCCAGTGTACATAAAGGAATGCAGGGTCTCCCTTGCATTTTAGGTGCACTAGCTCTAGTTAATCTCTAGTTTGATAAGAGTTTGGATATTTTTTTGTTTTATACTGATAGGGATTTATGTCTACTGATACTGAAAAAGCGGCGCGGATCGATGCGCGGGTTGCTCTCGTAATATGAAATTATAGCGAGAACCCCAACCACTTGGACACCAAACCTCTAACATAATTTATTGTAATTTTTTTGTAAACAAATTATTTACGTGATGCTGACCACACTTAGCACCGCGTCGCGTGTCCCGCGCGACGCGACAAGCAATAAGTATTAGCAAATTCCGTCAGCTGTCCACTTTCCCTGCCGCCGGCTGCCGGAACTGCTGCGACTTCTTAGTTTACATGCTTCCTCGACGTTCGTAAACATTAATTTATGCCTAGTCGGCGGACTGATGGGCTGCAAGTGTCCTATCGGTTTCTTTTCCATTAGGAGGTTTAGTCTAGCGGATCGTATTACCCGACACATCACACTGTAGCCGCTTACGCAACATGCAGTCAACAAGGGTCTTCGATTCTTTTCCCTTAGCCGCCTCCTCCGTCACGCACGCGAAGAAAGTAATATAACATAACAGCCATTATAGAACATGAGCCTCTCTTGTAAAGGACAATATTGTCAATATTTAACTTAATCGAATTGCGGCTTCGCAAGTGAATCAGCGTTGGCAGCGTCAGGCACTAACGTTGTTAACTTAGACGTTGTTGCGCGTAACTGGTTTGCTGAATTTTGGTCTAGGATTTTTCAAGTTTGTTATCCCGCCAAATGTTGTTAGTCAATGGTATGTTTAAGGCTTTTCCCACATTCGTCGACATCCACGGGAAGAAAGGGCTTGTATATTCTTAAGCTGTGACACTCGGCATCTTACACTGATACCTGATCTTTTAATTAAATACTAACTAATGAGCGCCACAAGTAGGCGCTGGTCAGACAAAACTCGCATTTGGCACGGCTCGCCAGTGCAGAACATATCCGCTATTTATTTAGAGTGTCTAAATACCGTTAAATTATATAATTCATAAGAGAAGACACCTGCGGAGTTTCTTTCGCCTGTTTCATTCCATCAGAGGAAGATTCATACAAAAACGTGGTTGATTTTGATGGATTAACAGAACAAATTTATCTTTTATCGATGAACTGAAAGTGCAGGTTTTGATTTGAACCAACTTTTTCACTTTTATATACACCTTGTGAAAATGTCTTAATGATGGTTTGATCATCATCATAAAGGTTTGTAATTGTAAAATATGTTAAGAAAGTGGACACCTACGGAGTTTCATTCGCCGATTGCTTCTAGTTCAGATGAAGCTCATTACAAAACAGTGGTACATTTGAAAAATAGTGACTTTTCACAAGTAAATTTTGTGCTCTTTTGTACCATTGTCGAATGGTATAATGCAAATGCTTACTAATAGTGTTCACATTAAGTGAGTAGTCTTCATTATGATTAGCAACTTACTTTTTTTACTTTATTATAAAAGCCACGTTAGCCGAGTGATGAACTTCAAGCTAAAAGCTTACCAAGGCAGGCGTCAAAATTTGACTTCATTTAATTGTGTAAGCAAGCAAGAGAGCTTATTTGTTATGAAAACTACTAATAGTTCGCGAGAGCCGAGGAGTTGGGTGATCGGAAATCAAGTCAAGAGATCCGAGTTCGATCCTTAGGTGGTAGGCTCATACCAATAGATTTATTCAAAACTTATTTACGATTTATATCGCAGGCTTCGTCATAAAGACGATAGGCCCACCAACTATGAGGTTGTCCCAGAACAATATCTTCGAAGAAAGGTCGAAAGGATTTAATTGTCTAGACCTCATTTCACCCCAGTATTGGAAATGGCGTAAAGATTTTTTTTAAACTCCTAATACGTAAATCCCAAAAAGTCTACTTGTTGAAATAAATAAAAACAACAACAGAGCCGGAACTATGCGGAATAAAATTTGCGACGTAAAACTAAATCGACGCTGCGGAATATACTTGACACTCGAGCGTTGCAACAACGCAACTTTTTGCGGCGCGCGCACAATGCGCATGCGCACGCGCCGGAACGCGGCCTTCCTTCCTTGTTGGGATGCCGAGCTGATTGCCCTTTCGACTGCTGGGCCTAATGTTTATTGCGATCCATCATTACACGAGCGTCATCAGCGCAAGTTCAAGATATGACAAGAGTTCTAATGCTGTTTTGTTTCATTTCTTCTGACAATTTAAAGAAGTAAATTACACACAAGAACGCAAAGACTTCTTTATATCTCGATTGTATGTAGCAATAAGCATATTTCGAAATGTATATAAAGTCACGATAGCCGAGTGGTTGGGTGGTCGGAAGTTCGAGTCGAGAGACCTGAGTTCGATCCCCAGGTGGCAGGCGCGTACCAATGGGTTTTTCAAAACTTATGTACGAATTATATCGTTGGCTTGGACATAAAGACGGCGACAGACTCACCAACTGTCACGTTGTCCCGAAAATATCTTCGGTGGAAGGTGGGTCAAAGGGACTTAATTGTCCCTTATTATATCCCTTATTATATAGAAGATATTTATTTATTTATTTATTTTATAATATGCATCTATACGAATATTAATTGTAAATGAAAACTTATGCTTTTCAGAACAGAGTATGCTTCAAGGTTTAAGCTTGTTAGAGTTGGATCTTCCTATATGATTGAGTTAATCCCGAAAACCAATATACAGATTTAAAGTTATGATCTGAAAGAAAAAAAATATATCTTCACGCTATTTCCAATACTGTGGTAAACAAACAAGAAGTATAGACCATTAAGTCTTCCCACCCACCTTCCATCGAAATCAGTTTTTAGGACAACGTTACAGGTGGTGAACCCGTCGCAGTCTTTTTGTCCAAACCGACGACATAAATCGTACATAAGTTTAAAAAAAACCATTACGTAAGCATATGAGCCTACCGTCCGGGGATCTCGGGTCTCTGGACTCGAAGTTCGATCAGCCAATCACTCTGCTATTGTGAAACTTAACATTAAAAATATTAATGAATAAAGGTACAAAAAGCGTACGGGATATATGTCTTTGGAATGAAATGAATTGAAAGAAGAAAAAGTATTTCAAAAATATTTGTCACCACAATTTCACCAAATTAATTAACAACACAGATACCATCGTTAACCAGTCTAGTTACAAATAAGTGTATTGAAGCTAAATTGAGTATCATTGCACAGAAATGCTACGGAATTTCTACGGCATACAGCACACCGCAAAAGTTAATATGAGCAATTTTTGCTTTCATAATTTTGTTGCTGTACCGGGAGAAGCCAGGCCGGGGCGCTGGTCCCGTATACGTCACACGATGTTTCTCAGACTACACACGAAAATATTACGTAGAACAGAACTCTAGTGTGAATGATTTTTAAAATATAAAAATAAAAATATAAAATATCTTTACGCAATTCCCAACACAGGGGTAGACAGAGGTCAAGTCTAGACAATTAAGTCACTTTGACCCACCTTCCACCGAAGATATTTTCGGGACAACGTGACAGGTGGTGAGCCCGTCGCCGTCTTGATGTCCAAGTCAACGATGAAATTCGTACATAAGTTTTTGAAAAACTCATTGGTACAGGTGGTGAGCCCGCCGCCGCCTTTATGTCCAAGCCAACGATGAAATTCGTACATAAGTTTTTGAAAAACTCATTGGTACTGCCACCTGGGGATCGAACTCGGGTCTCTCGACTCGAAATTCTGACCACCCAACAACTCGCCTATCGTGACTTGATAATGTGTTTTAAAATGTATTACTAAAGCTGTAACTGACACAAATGAATGAATAAATAAACTTTATTATAACCACAAAACAAAATCATTCATACAAATATTTAAATAATGTTATTTTATTTAGTCGGCGACGGGCTCACCACCTGTCACGTTGTCCCGAAAATATCTTCGGTGGAAGGTGGGTCAAAGGGACTTAATTGTCTAGACTTGACCTCTGTCTACCCCTGTATTGGGAATTGCGTGAAGATATTTTTTATTATTTTTTTTTTACTTTATTTGATTGAGCTTAAAATTTAGAGCTGCTTTTAGAAGTTTTTCAAAGTGCATCTTATCGAACCATAAGTTTTTACTTTAAAAGTATTTGTAAGCGTGACTGAGTGGAGACAAGTAGGTTATACAATTGTGATCTAAAACTACTAAACTAGCTGTTGATAGCTTCAAAACCGGACTACAACAGTATGCTGCTGTTGGGATGCCTGCACTGAGTGCAGCGAGGCTGTCCCCAGGGAGCCAGTGGTTCGGTCAGCAGCGGCAGGTACTCACGTGCGGGCGCAGCCAGTGCACGGCGGCGGCCAGGCGCTTGTCTCCCAGCGAGCGCGCCTCCGCCGGGAACTCCGGGTCCTCCCAGAGCGCGCCCGCCCCGCCACCCGCCCCTCTGCACGAACAGTACACGTTGCATCAACTGACATCGGACATCAATGGTCGTGAGAGTGAACGAATAAATCAGTAGGTTTGGGCTCGCCGAGCGGTACGCCAACATAATAAATCAGTAGGTTTGGGCTCGCCGAGCGGTACGCCAACATAATAAATCAGTAGGTTTGGGCTCGCCGAGCGGTACGCCAACATAATGTCCCACTTCAATCCGACCCACTCCGTTTTTAGTTCACACTAATGCAATACATATAAACTGCAAATTTTCGTCGTTTTCTTAAAATTTTAAGGTATTTGTTTACCGCGTGATTTGTTGGCGGTAAGCATTTCAATCAATTCCCACCTACGCCCTGCAGTAGACTTTTACAGCCTCAAAGTTGTATTTAGTTTTGCTCTTATGTGCGTCTATTACCTCGATCTTCTTCGAGCCGACACTGGACAGAGAGCTTTTAGGTATTAGGTAAAAACGTACGGCATCTTACTTCGCATCTTCGACGCTTAACTTGAGATGAGATAACGGACTAACGTAATCTAAAAATAGATAACGTTGTGCTAGACATCTCATTTAGTCATAGTATTAATAATATAATAATATAATTACAGTAGTAATAGCCATAGTATTAGTAATTATAATATTTATTAATTATATTTTAAAAAATGTTGTTGCATTTAGTAAGTGTTTATGCAGCTACGCAACTTAGGCTGTATTCATCTGTAACTAAAATTACATTTATTTTGAACTAAAATTATTTATAAACAAATATGATTTTTGAGTCACGATAGCAGAGTGGTTGAGTGATCGGAATTCACGTCGAGAGACCCGAGTTCGATCCCCAGGTGGCAGGCTCGTACCAATGGGTTTTTTCAAAACCTATGTATGATTCATATCGTCGGCTTGGACATAATAACGGCGACGGGCTCACCACCTGTCCCAAAATATCTTTGTTGGAAAGTGGACCGAAGGGACGTACTTGTGTAGACTAGATCGGTCTACCCCTGTATTGGGAATGGCTGTATACAATTTCGGTGAAAGTGATCACTATTGATGATTATTTACATCACTGATGGCCACATGATGATGATGGTTTTGTATAAAAACGTGTGATTGTGGTGACGTATAGTCTCAGAACACAGAACAACATCGTACATCTTTCAATGACCTCCGGCTGTTTCTGTTCACCTTGAAATCAGAATGATATTGTATCAATAAGTGTCATTACTCATATTTCTTATAGAGTATGGAACAGTCAAAAGCGGAGCCGACCCTGGAACTCATTAGCGACGAGCTGAGCGTTACACAACAGCTGCGTTTGTATTTGAGTCGCGCGAGCTTGTTACATTTTATTATTTGAGTGTTTCAGAACTGTTCGAGCTCGACACGCGGCACGTGACGCGAATCTCGCAGGAGCGAGCGTGACGCCGTGGCACGCCGCCGGGCGCCGGTCGCGTCACGGCGCTAATGTCATGCGCAGAAAAACTTAGCAACCGATGGGCCATCGAAATATTAATTACGATTATTCCAGATACGTACACCGATATACAAATAGAAAAAGACAACACAAGTAACTAATCGTAATAAAGTATCAAATGTTAGATGTTTGTAAAATTGTTTGACTAGATTATTTTTAATAATCGACGATCTCCGTGGACGAGTAGCGTGCAGACTGGTTCTTCATGGTGTCTCTCCAGCTCTGAGGTCCCGGGTTCGATTCCCGACCCGTGTGAAACAGCTAATTATAAAAAAAAACTGTATCCAAAGGGAACGCCAAAATTGTCGTTGCACATAGCTACGTCTCAACTTTATCACGCCACGTGGTCACTCAAATGCCACCTCAGGTTATTTTGCGACTATGAAACAAGTGATGGGCTTCTCGAAAAAATTATTACTCTCACCAAACAAACGTCAGTCTCTGGATTTGTATTCAGATTAACGAATCACTCAGCACTCGTGACTGTTGATATAATTGGAATGTAATCAGTTTTGTTAGCTTCATTGTCTATTCTCGTCTAGTCTCCTCGTCATAATTTGAGTGGCACAGTGGCCGGGTCCTCATCTAACCAGGTCGCGTGCGCGCTCCTTTTGCGCGTTGCGCGCTCGCCTCGTAGCGGTAGCAACGAGCGGGGCAGTTGCGAAACATAAAATAAACTAATGGCAAAGTACCAATCACTATAACTTTTTCGCAAGAAAAAGCCCCAGTCGGATAGTTTGAATTCCTTTTGAATTATCGCTTGGAATTCACGTTATTTAATGAGAACCAATAAAGTAGAGCCACCGCCGCCAACAGGCCCACATTCCTGAACATACGAAACGCAGATGTTGATATCGTTATTTATAACTTTTCCAACATAAATAGCTGTAATCGATATTAGCATCTCCATTTCCCTTATTTTGAGTTCATGAACCTCACCACCATATGAACAGACCTCCCACTTTCTTCGTGTTTGTAAGAAGCTGTTAAGGGAATCGCGGACAGGGAGCAGCGACTTACAGCAGATAGGTACGCCAAATCAGTCGCCAATACGCTTGCGTGACGATACAAATAAGTCCTCCTCGCGGTAGAGACATGTTTCCTCCTGTGGATTTTTACAGGAGGCTGATAAGTGTGAAGGCAAATTTTATACGTGTTCTGTTCATAATTACGAGTTACCAACGAAGAAAATTAAGATTTAAATTTTTAAGGTAGACTTCGATGTGATGAGTAAATGTCTTAATGGCTATAACGTAAAATAGGCAAAGGGAAGGCACCTGGAGAGTGTGGAGGCGGAGTGCTGGTCGTCGCGCCGCGGCCCGCTGCCCACGCCATCTGCAATCAGTTAAACAAACTTCGTGTGAGCCGATCTTATCTCACACTGTCCTATGATGGCGGCTGGCTTACTGTCACACTTCTAATTATATATCTATGTACTGGAGTCTGTTATGTAATAATCATTTTAAGTGCCTTTTCTAGAGTTGTGACAGATCTATCTTTTACTTATCTATCTTAACGAACAGATAGTTAATTGATTCAGGCGTTAGTTTGCAGAAATTATCTATAATAATGATGTTATTATAAAAATATATTGCACGCGGGAACGGATTCGTGCAATTTATTATTATGTACAGATCAAACATATTTTATTTTCGGCTTTGGAAGGTACACAGAGTCCATACTATCCGAGGTGGGGTCTAGGAGAGCAGCGGTGGCAAGGTTTCTGTAAACTTTTTATTAGAATGTGTTCATGCGATGCGTTAAACATTCAGCTGCGGAAGAGATGTTAATACGTAAAGTTTATATGGACAGATAAACTTGTCAAGTAACTGAAACTACCTTGACATTCTTATGTTATGTTACCAAATAATAGAGACCTCTGCTAGAGCAAAAGTAATAGTTACGGGTAGATAACTTTAATTGATGATAAAAGGCGTTTCTTTAATTAGCTTGCCTTTTTGTTTTTAGTGCTTACGATCATTGTAAGATTATGGGACGCGACGAAATCGGGTGTAACTACTGTGTCTTGAAGTATAGCCGAATGCGTGAATGCCTCTACTGAATTAATGACGTATTAGAATTCCACACATGTCCCCCATTCGGAAGTCTGCAAAAAATATCACAATCTATTGAGTCATTAGTTATAAACTATGCTGAGTGCATTTCGAAATATCATTTATAATTAATACATCGTTACCTATCGTCGGTAAATTTTCACTTATTTTGTTATACTGAGGAATAAAAATATTTCAATAACAAATGAGGCTGTTTTTGTTTAGAGATTATATAGTATATAATTAAGATTGTAAAACCGATGGATACATTGTTTTAAACTTAAAAAGCAATTAAATAGGTGACATTGTAATGACAAATCTTTGCTTGGCGACTGCAACGAATCCTTGCATCAAAAGAATAATCACAGCGGAAAAACTGAGCGGTATTGTTGGTGCCGTATGAGTAGAGGCAAATCTTCGGGATTTTGTCTCCTGAGTAAGCTTACGGGAAGCGCAAGCTTCTTCTTCTACTTTCCCTCTTCTTGACAATTATCTTGTCCTTTTACTTTATTAAAAGTCGGAAATGCATTAGGAGTGTCCCTGGGGTTGATGTATACTGATGGAATGAAGTTGCATCGGTAATCACTAGCCATCAGCAGAGCTGATAGGTCGTTTCCCACTTTTTCATTTTTCACATAAAAAGAAATTTTTATTCTCCTAAGCTTTCGAACTTATTATTAAGTTCGAAAGCTTAGGAGTATAAAAAACTTTAAAATTATTTTTCTCCTAATGCGTTAGTTCATACAATTAATGTGTCATTTGTATCACGAATGCTTTATTAATGACCGCTAGCGGTGCGTCCGCGACGGTGGGTGTCGGCCGCCCACGGCAGTCGCCGACTCACCGACACTAAACATTAACGACACTTAACATTAACGTAATGGGTAATTGATGGAGCTTGCGTATTCCTCGCAGTTCTTGTCACCGCGCCCACCAGCAGTGTTCCATCTGTTGGAAGATACAAGGAGACGTATTTGTACGTTTATCGTCTGATTCGTCTATTGAAATTAACTACTTTTTGTCTTTATTTTGGAAATAGTTAAATGTATACAAAAACTAGTGTAAAGCTTTCATCGATAATATATGTAGCGAATGCAGTTTCAGAAAGTGTCTACTTTACAGTATCTATCAAACTGAAGACTTAAGTTCTGGTGTTATTTATTAAACTTGTCATGATTTTAACTTAAATTATAATAAACAATAGACCTGAAGATCGCCAGCCCAAATTCCATTCTATATTTATTTGCCGACACAAGTATTGGAGGAAAAATGATATTGCAGGAGTTTGATTTAATAACCGCATAAACAACCTGTTCTGGAAATAAGTTTTCTGAAAAGGGACCATTTATTTCATTTAATGTCCAAGCCAACGACATTATTCGTACATAAGTTTTTTGACGAAATTGGTACGAGCCTGCCACACGGGGATCAAAATCTGGTCTCTTGACTCGAATTCCGACTACTCACCACTCGGCTACCGTGACTTCCCCAATAAAGGTGACTTGCTACTTTCTACAAAATCGTCTGGAAGTCCACCAACTTCTATTAAATACTTTCGATATTTTTCGAAATTGTATACTTTATTAAAGATAAGCCCTTTTACTTCTATTCCATGTTTTGATGGACCTCTCGATCTTTTGACTTCAGTGTTGCTCGTTTTTGAAAAGCTTTCCTCAGCCAACGATATACTCTAAATATAAAATTCCTCCTATTGTTCGCGAATTACATTCGCCCGTCATGGACGATTAACTAATTATTTTACGTGAAACGTACCTTATGTACGTACATGCCTTACATTATGTTTTAAAAGCAAATAACATATACAATACAATACCCATAATAGACAGTTACGCGGATAATTGTGCGCGAATCGCAATGCATTCGTGCCTTAATGTTAAACGGATTGCAACTATATGCCATCGAACTGCAAGCAAAACAATGCCCTGAAAACAGAGGCCATGGCGGCAGCACTCCCACGGCGGCACCCTCGGCGGTACCTCACCGACGAGCTGATTTCAAACTTTGCGTTAATGGGAAAGCTTATTTAGTTCTAAGCGCACTCGTTTGATGTGTTGCGGCGCACAAGTAAAATGAAATTAAATATTTTTATATACAGAGTACTATACAAGGTACATTCTGCCACATATTTTTATTATTGCCTTAATTCATGTTTATTTGCCATTATTTACTACAATTGTAAAGTCATTATATTTATTATAGATGTAAAGGTACTTACGAAAGCCGAGTGGTTGGATGATTCGAATTCGAGTCAAGAGACCCGAGTTCGATTTGGTCGTACCAATGGGTTTGTTTCGAACAATTTATTAGCAATTAATTGTTTTTCGTACAATTTATATGTCGGCAATGTAAAATCGTGTTATATTGATACTGATATATAAATGATGGTAACCAATTAGAAAACAATCAATGACAATGTTGTAAACAGATTCATCCGTAGATACTGAGTATAAAGCAATCGACTCGATTTTACACGACATCTTCGAGAGGTTTTCGGGGAAGGATTGCATTGCAAGACTTTCCGTTTTTACATACTAGGTTTTTGTTGACATTATGTTTAATAGGATCTCTTTCAGGTTTATAAAATATTGTCTGGATCTCTATATACTTCAGTTTGGAATGAGTTGAAGGTGTTTCTTATTTCAGGTAGAATAGTATATAATGTCTGAATTTGAAGTTTGTGGGTCCGCTAGAAATACCATATCTATAGATGTGATAATGGGTGTGGTCAGCGAAAAAGATATGCTAATTTATGTATAAGTAAAAACTATATGTGTAAATAAAAGTTAATGTAGGAATACTGGCTGTATAAGCCAGCTAGAGCATAACTGCTGCGTCTCAAAAAGCTTTGTACAGTGGTTCGAAACAGCCTTGAAACGCTTCTAAAATCGAATAGTATGTCTGTCACTTTGTGTTTATGCAACCTCGATTATTTTGCTGGTTCAAACGTCACGAATTCGGGGCGAAGTGTCATCAGTCAAGCCTTCAGCAACGACTGGGTGGTGACGCAAGGTGCGCTCGCCATACACTACTCGTATACATCTATTTTGTGCCCGCACAAATGTATGAGTTATCGCGAAATCTGCGCATATGTTTATTTTTTTTTGAGACTTGCAGGAAAGGTATGAAAAGGAAGGTAATTCAACTACTGTTTTGGATTCTACTTCGCGAAGATTAAAAAACTTAGATAATAATAAAATAATCTGATAGGCAATAGATATTGTAAAAGAGAAGAAGGCAGAGGCAGGCTCACTACCAGTTACGTTTCCCAAAGAAGCATTTACTTGTGCTGAAATGTAAGTCGAAAGAAGTAAACTGAAATTACAAGTACATTATGTAGGTATAGGATGAGTACACCCATGGGGTAGTATTTCGTGAGGTATTGACGTAAGAATATACTACTAGAGGGAAGGATTACAATATTCTCTTAGCCGGGGGATGAGTGGTTTTTTGGTTAAAACTGACTGGTACATGAGGTGTCGCCTTTCCAGCTATGTTGTGAAACGTGTTTCGTCACCCGGTTTACATTTCATAGAAGTATTTAATTATTTCTCAAACTAGATCTTCTGTCTCGTATTTAATTATTAATGACTGATTTTGTTTCATAAAATGTTTTCGGTGAAAGGTGGTTCGAAAGGACTAAATTGTCTAGACTTCTGTCTATCTCAGTATTGGGAATAGTGTGTTATACATTAGCAAAATTTTATAAATGTGCCAAAATTACTAGCACTGCTTTTTTTGTTGCCGCACCCGACTGTCCGCACCATGTCGACATGATATTACTTACAATTGTAAACATACACGATGTATTCAATTTCAATATCGTTGCGGATCAGATTTCTGTCCGGCGGCCGCGGGCTCGCCGGACCTGCGAGTGCGCTCGAACTGTAATTGAATTCGCTGCAACTCTAACTTCCACATCTAAATGTCAACTCGTGAACGGAGCAGTGCGCCGGCGGTCGCGACCGCGGCAGAATGCGATCGTGATCTTAATTGCATAAACCGTTGCTTTTTTATTAAATACTTGTAAAAAGTATTTAATGAAACAGCAAAATAATATCAAAGCAATGACTTAGAAGCATAGAAGCTGTAAGCAATGAATAAATAACTAATCCATATCAGATGATATAATTAAAATAAATAAATAGAAATAAGATGAGCCTATGGTATTGCAGTAAAACATTCAGTATTTAATTTAAAAAAATATACTCATGCCATTCCCAATACGGTGTTAGACAGAGATCTAGAGAATTAAGTCATTTCGACCCACCATCCACCGAAGATATTTTCGGGAGAAAGTGACAGGCGGTGAGCCCGTTGTCGTCTTTATGTCCAAGCAAAGGATATGAAACGCACATAAGTTTTTTGAAAAAAACTCATTGGTACGAGCCCGACACCTGAGGATCGAACTCGGATCTCTTGACTCGAAGTCCGATCACCCAACCACTCACCTATGGGGTCTTTCGTATTTAATATTGGCAAATATTAGTTGTTTTTGAACTATATTTATACATCTATCATGGAAATGAATCTTCCACTGACTCGTTGAAGTCTTTTGTTCACCATTTTGAAACAAAATAAAAGTTTGAAACACTATTTTTTTAATGTCTCTCCTTCATAAAATGTTAAACAATGCTTTTCTTTCATTGGAATGATAGTAGTTTTAAGTGATTGAAAGAATTACATCACTCGACATAGACAGTGTAGCAGGCTGGTGTCGGCAGGTCCCCGCCGCCGCGTCACACTTGCCGCATAGACGGCAAGTGTGACGCGGCGGCGGGGACGCTGACGCAGCTACTCCCGCGCCGATTATTTTTTTTTTGTTTACTGTGTAACCGGAAGGCCACCGAAACGATTCATGTCGAACTCGGATCTCATAAGGAGGAGCACACCGACTACAAAAAAAGTCACGATAGCCGTATTGTGTGGCTACCCCTGTATTGGGAATTGCGTGAAGATATTTATTTATTTATTTATTTACACCGACTACAAACCACCACATATACCGCTGTTAGCCCTGAGGCCTATACAGCAAAATCGAAAGAAAAGACTAAAATCGGAACAGGAGTACATTATATATTGACCTGATGTATACTGACTTTCCCGCGGCCAGCACCAGCCAGTAAAGTACAGCTGTACGATGGAGAATGTTCACTTTGTTAAGTGCTGCGTATTGCGTACACTCAGCGTAGTTTTGAATGGGCGAATAATATGCAAATTGGTTTATATGCGTAAATTTACCAAAACATTAAAGATTTTTTAAATGACGTCCATAAAGAAGATGACGGGCTCATCCCCTGCCACTATGTCCTAAAAATGTATTGAGTGGCAGGTGGGTCGAGAGGAGTGAATTGTCAAGACCTCGATCTACCCCAGTGTCGGGAATGGCGTAAAGATATTATTATAATAGCGAAAATTTTGAAACATATTTAACATATTGACTTTTTGATCCGTGGACGATGTAAAAAGATAATTTAAAACAATAAACCGATCTAATTACAAACTAAGCGGTGGTGACAGATGAGACGGATACGAGTGGTGTTGGAAGTGGAAGTAGTCGCCATGCTTCATCACTGTTATTAGGAACATTCTGTGAGCCCATCGGATTTATACATGCTCTGTATATTGCCTGGCGAAAGAAACTATCTGGTACATGTTTTATTTATTTCAGAATAGAATGTGGTGGGAAAGTTGGAATATAAACAAAGTTGTAAATGTTGGACATCTAATTGAACACATTGCGTGCAGCGACGAGCGGCGGGCGGCGTGTACTTTCGGTTTCGGCGACTCAGCTCGTGAGAATGGAGTCAATGCCAGGGCAGTATTTGAGGCGCGTCAAATTGCAGTCCACGTTTACTATCCTTCACTCGTTTCTGTTATATAGTTCTACATTAACAGTATTTTTGGAATCTATTTAACATTCTTATAACGCCATTTAAATCATACAGATAACAAAGAAACAGTGTGTAAAGTGTAAGTATATAAAAGGCACAGCTAGCGGTTTAATCCGCATTGAAATAATATTGAGTACGAGGTTTTTACTGTCGCCGATGTCTGACAACTACAGAAACTGTAGGTGAGTAAGCAGCTAGTGACTGGCCTGTACACCACTTAACAACGGGGCGCTTCAAATATATTTGTGTGCGCTTTAGAGCTAGGAATTATCACACTTAAAAACTTTGGAATTGTTTTTTATATTTGTCAGTACAATGAAGTTATGACGTAGCGCTCTATGGAATTGAAGCGAGTGTCGTAATTACTGGACACTAAGCCATTTATATTTATCATGATATAGTGAAGATAACACAGAACGGCCTGTAAAAATTCAAATTAAGTGGGTATCAGGCACCGGCACCCGACCTGAATAGTTGAATTTGAATTTCTGTCCTGTCGCATCGCTAGGCTATCTTGTCCCTTTAAAACTATACCCTTTATAACCTTATATAAAATATCTTCACGCAATTCCCAGTACAGGGGTAGACACAGGTCTAGTCTAGACATTTAAGTCCCTTCGACCCACCTTCCACCGAAGATATTTTCGAGACAACGTGACAGGCGGTGAGCCCGTCGCCGTCTTTATGTCCAAGCCAACGATATAATTGGTACATAGATTTTTAGAAAAACACATTGGTACGGCCACTTGAGGATCGAACTCGGGTCTCTTGACTCGAAATTCCGACCACCCAACCACTCGGCTATTGTCCCTTTTGTTGTTTGTTTTTACGCCGCTTAACCACACTTGTTTTGTTTTTGATACTTTTCTTACATATTACATTTTTTCTAGCATATTTTATGAAGCAAAGAAAACCAAATATACGCGAGTAAATATACTTCTCAATTGAAAATTATAATAAAACCTGCTTAAGTTGTCGAATACTTCTATGTCATAATTGGTATTTCAATATTAGCAGCTAATATTGTCTGTAAAGACGGCGACGGGCTCACCACCTGTCACGTTGTCCCGAAAATATCTTCGGTGAAAGGTGGGTCAAAGGGACTTAATTGTCTAGACTTGACCTCTGTCTACCCCTGTATTGGGAATTGCGTGAAGATATTTTTTATATATTTTTTTATATTGTCTGTTATAATCACGCTCAGTAAGCAGCTTGGTGTTCGCAGTACTACACATCCCACAAATTAGATACTGGTACCCATCACCGATCTTCTTCCTTCTGTTGCGGTATTTTTGGAATAGTTATTTCGGTGCCAAGTTACTCAAGGCCTCTGTTAGTCGCCACTTTTGTAAGTTGCTGGTACAAAAGTGTTGGTGCATTTTAAATCCGATACCCTAGATACACTCAATGCGATATTGCGTAATAATTCTTTGGATCTCTGTGAGTGCTGTTTCGCCAGGCAGTGGTCAAAAATATTGAATAGAGATTCATCAATGGAAAAACAGGTATGAGGGAGGTTATATTCAGCAAAGGACTCTGGCGGACTGAAATGGTGATGTTAATGTGATAATATGGGATGATGTGTTTTTAATTTCCTTTGTTGAATCATTGTCAACACCTTAGGGAACAATAACCGCGGCGTGTGCGCTCTGATGACTTCGAGGGTAAGGAGAATTTTCTCTTTTTAAATATTCTTAGGCTTAAGTGTCGACAGAACTTTACTTTTCCAGTGGAGTCGATGGTGTAGCAGCAGTGTTCTAAGTACATATACTTGTAGGTTTCTCCATGAGTGGTGTGCTACACGACCTGTGCGTACTGCAGCGCGGGACTGGCGCATAAAAGTATAGCGCGTGAAATTGGTATGTTGCGTCAATCAAATATAACGGTGGCGGCAGCGGAGCGCGCCACTTCGAAGACTTTCACTGCGCCGCGACGTGCGTTATGGACCCGCGCCGAAATACATGTAACATTGTCCACGAATACTATTCTGATATAGAAAAATTAAATAATGGTTATACCTTAACTAAATAAACAATCAACAAAAAAGTTTTAGTAATTTTGAGTAAAATTTGGAGGTAATATTACTGCAAATCCTCGATGTACTAGTAATTAGGCTTAATATGTGTCATAGGATTAAAAATTTCAAAATTATAAAACTGAAAGGCGCGTCATAAGGTATCTAACGAGATAGTTCTTGTGAACGAATAGTTCTTGTGAAACTTATGTACGAATTTCATCGTTGGCTTGGACATAAAGGCGGTGACGGGCTCACTACCTGTCACGTTGTCCCGAAAATATCTTCGGTGGAAGGTGGGTCAAAGGGACTTAATTGTCTAGACTTGACCTCTGTCTACCCCTGTATTGGGAATTGCGTGAAGATATTTATTTATTTTATTTATAGTTCTTGTGATATGTGTCCTTTCCATTGTCACTTAACTGTACGTTAAAGAATGTACCGCTACCTACTTGTAGTTATAACAATGTGGTTCAATTGTAGTGTATGCCACACAGAGCGCACAGAAGCTATCGATGCAGTCGGCTCTATATTCTCATTGATTCAATTACATACTCAATTTCATATATGCAATGTACATAGAACTCAACAGAAGCTCGATAGACCCGCACCGTAAGCGTCGATGATTTATCAGGCAGCCTAGTCGTTACGACCCTGCCTTCGAAGCTAAAGGTTCCAATCCCGCTACAGGCAAACATTTGTGTGATGAATATAAATGTTTGTAATCGAGGCATGGATGTTTACATGTACCTATGAATGTTTATCTGTACTAGCGGGACCTGGTGAAGTGGGACATTGGGACTAAATTGTCGGATTTATGTAAATTTTCTCTCTACGATGTTCATTATTTCAAATCCAATTACTGTGTTTCTTGCTGCACATTAGTAGGCAACTGGTGATTGTTATAATTTTTTTTATAACTTGTTTGCCAAGAAATTTATATTTTGCATTTTTGTAACGAATTCACGATAGCCGAGTTGTTGGGCGGTCGGAATTTCGAGTCGAGAGACCCGAGTTCGATCCCCAGGTGGTAGTACCAATGAGTTTTTCAAAAAACTTATGTCGAATTTCATCGTTGGCTTGGACATAAAGACGGCGACGAGCTCACCACCTGTCACGTTGTCCCGAAAATATCTTCGGTGGAAGGTGGGTCAAAGGGACTTAATTGTCTAGACTTGACCTCTGTCTACCCCTGTATTGGGAATTGCGTGAAGATATTTTTTTATATTATTGTAACATTTTGCAGTTGGTTAATTTTTTTTAATATTTATTATTGTTGGAATTAAATATTTTCCCATTCCTGTCACTATTATGTAATTGTTGTTTTCATTGTGGTATTATACATGTAGACATGTGGTTACAGCTCCAAATTATACCTCCTCCTTTCCACACGTGGGTGTCGTAAGTGGCGACTTTAAAAAAAAACCGGAAAGCACAATGGATGGCAGGATATAGGAAAACACAAGACCTTCATTCATCTGTGCTGCGTAGGATAATCCGCTTGTCAAGCGAGATGATTACCGCAAACCTTCCCGTACAGAATAGGTCTATATCCTACAGTGAACTTTTACCGGTTGTTATATTGGTTCTCGAGAGGCAACCTCGTACAGGCAAACGCAGGATGATCGTCCTGCGTTTGCCTTGTGGGGACCCCCACATGATAGAGCCACGACCTGCAAAGTGTAGCGGGGAGTCCATAGCTGCCGCTGCATGTGGCAATATTTGGGGGAGACCTATGTTCAGCAGTGGACTTTTGATAGGTTGTAAAAAAGAGGAAGAAGAATAAATAATTACATGGTATTATCATTTTGATATGATGATGTTGATGATGATACATGCACATATTAATGTATAAATCGAGTAATCGGAATTCGAGTCAAGAGACCCCAGTTCAATTCAATATTATCCAGGTGGTAGGCTCTAATAGGTTATTTTAAAATTTATATACATTTTATATGGTTGGCTTAGACAAAGCGGCGAGAGGATCATCACCTGTCACGTTGTCCCAAAAAAAATTATTCCGTGGAAGGGGGTCAAAAGTCTTGACCTCTGTCTACCCCGGTATCGGGAATGGCATCAAGAATGTAATAGAATCCAGTAAAAATGTCGTAAAGATGAAAAAATTAGCAGACGTCTGCTAATTTTGTTACCGGTACGACATCAATATGATCGTAATGGTCATCTTTTCAGATATAACTGGCTAGTATGGCGGCAAATTCATATTAAAATAAAATTTTTAAAGCCACGCTCAAATACCAAGTGCAACAAACATATCTCACAAAGTTTCCACGCGAAGTGATTACTGGATAAAATCAAACTGTGTCATATTTTCTCATATCCATAACATAGTTTCATTTTAAAGTACAGATCATAGATTAAAATGGCAAAGATTACTCGAGAACTTTTCGTGGCATAATGGGGCGTGCTGCGTATGAGATCTATTCAGTAAAACAGGTTATGGAAGTTTACATGTACTATGTATGTTACTGTATATGTATAAATCCTCTTATCTATTGCTATATATTATATGCTATATGTGTATAGCACTCCGTTCCGGACTCCACAACGTGTCATTGTTCAATAAATTATAAAATGATCTTCGCACATTGCCCACACACCGGTTGCATAATAATGTACTGTCATATTGATATCGAACAAAATTTTTGGAGGTGTACCTGATGGGAGTTCGTAATTAGCTTTCAGATTACCTCATTCACAAACGCCATTGATATTTCCACACAAACGAAGTCGTAGGCGGAGGGCTAGTATTTAAATAAATATTTTTAAAATGTTCAAGCTATTCTCAATACTGACGTTGACGGATGTTCAGACAATTAAGTTTTTTAGATCCACTTTCCACCGAAATTTTCTGGGACATGTCAGGTGGTGTGCCTATCGCAGACTTTATGTCCAAGCCAACGATATAAATCGTACATAAGTTTTGAGAAAACTCATTAGTTCGAGCCTACAACCTGGGAATCGATCTCAGGTATCTTGACTCGATTTCCGATGACCTAACCACTCGGTTATCGTACTTTTTTTTTTAAATATGTTACTCCGAATTATATTTTTTACGGAGACTCTATGTAAGACTTTGACCTCATGAGCGTGTTCATTAAGTGCCAAATGCACATAATAAAATAAATAGCAACATCAGTGTAACTCTCTGTCATATCTAATCTCAGTCATAATGAAAAAACCCAGCGTTAAATCCGTAATTACTATGAAGGCTGCGGGGCGGCTGGGCGGGCGGGCGGATTACGTAAGATAATGATAGCGGAGTTCATGACATTTGAGTGAGACTGCACCAGCCGGAAGTGCAGAGCTGCAGTGAGTGAGTGCAGCCGCAGTGCAGAGGCTGGCCGCTCGGCTCGCGGCTCGCGGGGACGCGCTGGCTTGGCAGCCACGCGCTAGTTTACTTAAAACCGAACCGTATCTGTTCCAGTAATGAATGCAAATTGCTGTAGCGCAGGAACTGTGTGAAATTCAACAAACGGTTTTAGATTCTATGAGCTTCGCTGCTACATTTTATGAGGGCCAGTACGTTTAATTATTCAAAGTAAAACCTACTTTGAATTACAAACAGCTTTAATGAGTGATTTTCTCAGCACAATTTTGCGATTTCATTCATAATATTATACTAACGTAGCAATGTTATCGGGATCTTTCGGTACTCGTACAGTCGGCAGTACAACACCCTGCACCATGACGTAACTCAATTAGCTCAGGGGTGATGCTGTAACGATATGAACCTCAAAATAATGATATTTTTATGATTTATATATTTTTAAGACCAGTAACCTAGTTGGTAGTGACCCGCCTTTGAAGCTAAGGGTCACGGTTTAGAATACCAGATAGTAACAAACATTTATATATGAATATTTATGTAGGAAACTATGGTCCCACATAGTTTGGGGTTGGATGGTGTGCGTGTGAATGTTCAAAAATATTATATTAGTAATATCTGTCTGTGTGTCGGTTTGTTGCCTTTTCAAGTTAAAGGGATCTGGATAGAATTTCATTAACCATATGTCATACTGTTAGACACGAGATGTTTATCTTTGTGACAAGCTCTTTTTAATGAATCACACAAAGTAATGCATGTCACGATCACTTGCCCGTGCTGGCTAGATGCGCGCCCGCGATGCAGCGTGTCAAGGCAAGGATTCGCTTGCGTAAACTGAACAATCGCTCGTTTGATTCTTTCTGTGAACTCTCAGTCATTGAATTATATATTTAATAAGCAGTTCGCATTACATAAGGATAGCACAAGGTCAGCGCTGCACGTAAACAAGCTCCGACGTAGCACTGACACCTGCACCTTTCAGCAATTACGTGCAGAACGGATGACTTCATCGGATGAGTGTCAACAAATAACGTAGTAACTATTGATACATCTATCGCGCAAAGAAACCTATAGAAAAGGGATAAAGTATGTACTACCTTCTTATCCCGTTGCAGTAAGTCATCAATATGTGATTGTCCGACGGTGGAAACCTACTTGGGCACGCAACACTATTTTCCAAGTACAGTATTAAATACACTGGAGTTGAGACTCAGCGACAGAGCCTAGCGCTGAAACATCATAAACCAAATTAAACGTATCCAGACTCGACCAGGTTGTTGTATGAGTATAGGAGGTGTTCTCTATAGCGCAGATTTAGCTTTTTTAAAGTTATTGGATCCCGGCAACACTGATTATAATAGCAACACTTATTTTTTAGTGATTACTAGCAGTGCACTTACTGAGGTGTCCATTAGTGGCGTGTGCAGGGTAGGTCGGTGGCGCGGGAGCGGCAGAGGGCGCCGCCGGCCGCGTTCGCACGAACTTCCTCATGCCGGGATTCGAACCCGCACTACGCCAGCTTGCCCTCTTTCCTGTTCACTTAGTTCTTAAAATCCCGGTCACACAGAAACACCTCTGTTCCCAAGATCAATCTGTTATTTGAAGCAATTTGCCTCGTAATAAAATTCATTCATGGATCGTTACATGGTAAATTTATTTCATTACCGTTATCTATTTACCTAAGAGTTTAATGATTATTTATGATGTTATATTATTTCTTTGGATGCAAACTTTGAAGTGTGGTTAATATTTAAATGTAGTTCCTTTTGCGAAAACTAAGTAGCAATGCGCTTGGAATTTTCGTAAGAAAGTATGACATGAGTCCGTGGCGAGCGCGCCGAGCGTACGTCCAGCGAGCGCGAGCGATGCGCACGCGGCGGCAGACGCGCGGACACTGCGCATGCGCGCGCCGCGGTACAGTTAGGGGGGCAGCGGTTCTTTCTGCTCCACTTCTAGCAGCAGCGCGCTGACGGCTCACACAATCAATCGTGTCAACTCATTACGTCTGTCATTACTTGTCACAGCCCTCACTAAGTGAATAATTTCATTACAAATTCAAAACACTTGAAGTCTTACTTCAATTGTTTTGAATTTGTCCTTTTCAAATCTCTTCTACTTTTAAGTAATCATGTTGATAAGGATTATTCCGCAGTTTTTTCTTAATATTTAACATACAAGTTATGCTGAAATTTGTTATTAAATTAAAGAGAAAAAACGTTTTCAAAAAAGGTTTTTATTCGTTAAATTCAATGAATGAAAAAGAGTACTTAACTGCAGCCAAGTACAACCCTTGAAGAAACATTTGTTTGCAATGGCGTGCCGTGTGGTATCGGCGTAAGAATGAACCACATCCGTTCACTCATAGGTGCGCTCGTAAGAGGCGACTAGGAGAGTATTTTAAATAGTAATGTCTACTGACAGATTGCCATCTGTCAGTAGCGTCTAAACTACGAGATGTCGGGAACAGCGATCGCCAATCCGCTTGCCATGTTTTATGTTACAGCGTATCTTACCTAGAAAAGGGACCTGTCCAGCAGTGGACTTTGCTAAGTGTTAAGTAAGCGTAAGTTGATCGAAAGCATTTTTTCTCAATGTGTATGCCCGAAAAGCAGAAATGGCTTTCCTCGCCTCATCCAAAAACTTATGTGCGAATTTCATCGTTGGCTTGGACATAAAGATGGCGACGGGCTCACCACCTGTCACGTTGTCCCGAAAATATCTTCGGTGGAAAGTGGGTCAAAGGGACTTAATTGTCTAGACTTGACCTCTGTCTACCCCTGTATTGGGAATTGCGTGAAGATATTTTTTACTTTTTTTTTTCGCCTCATTCATGGACGTAACAACTACTCGTATTTATGAAACGCAATAAATACACCCGACCGAAGCAACAGAAGGGTGACGTGCCGCGTCTGAAGTCCGCAGCGTCAAGTGCAGTCAATGTTAAACGGCCGTGGCAACCTTTAGCGGCATTCTTTTTATTTCTTTGATTTACAGCATCTCCTTTTAAAATTCTGCAACTATCAATCCCTTATGATCACTTTGTTGCTCATACATTTGTCAAGAACTGTCAAAAATAAATTAAAATCTTCACGCAATTCCCAATACTGTATTTGAAGATTTTTTTCGTCACGATAGCCGTGTGGTTGGGTGGTTTGAATTTCGAGTCAAGAGACCCGAGTTCGATCCCCAGGTGGCAGGCTCGTACCAATGGGTTTTTAAAAAAGGTTTTTATTCGTTAAATTCAATGAATGAAAAAGAGTACTTAACTGCAGCCAAGTACAACCCTTGAAGAAACATTTGTTTGCAATGGCGTGCCGTGTGGTATCGGCGTAAGAATGAACCACATCTGTTCACTCATAGGTGCGCTCGTAAGAGGCGACTAGGAGAGTATTTTAAATAGTAATGTCTACTGACAGATTGCCATCTGTCAGTAGCGTCTAAACTACGAGATGTCGGGAACAGCGATCGCCAATCCGCTTGCCATGTTTTATGTTACAGCGTATCTTACCTAGAAAAGGGACCTGTCCAGCAGTGGACTTTGCTAAGTGTTAAGTAAGTGTAAGTTGATCGAAAGCATTTTTTCTCAATACTGTGGTACACAGAGACCTAGGTCGACTCACCTTTCAGCGAAAACATTTTTGGAACGTGGCAAGTGGTGAGTTAAGAAACCCGAGTTCGATCCACAGGTGGCAGGCTCGTACCAATGGGGTTTTAAAAAAAAATTAAGGGTAAACACTTTTTATTAAGGTTTGAAATCTATTACAGTTCGGTATGTATTTTTCGAAATAGCAACCCTTTCATCGCAATTTAAAAAACGTATCTTTGGGCCATTCCCTATACAGGGGTAGACAGAAGTCTAGACAATTAAGTCCCGCGGTAGATGTCGTTGTTGGGTTCAAGGAAATGAAACAATCGCGGACATTGAAAATAAACATTTATTGATCGAATGCGAGCTACCGAGGCGCGGGGGCCGCTCCCCCCCCCCCCCCACCGCGCTGCTCAACTACTCTTAGAAAAATAAAATTCAAGGAGACACAGGTGCCGACATCACGACATTTATTTTACTATTTATTTCTAATTATTGATCATACATGTAGAGAACATTTTCAAATCAACTATATTGATGGGAAACTATACGCAGCACTATGTACTACGATCATATAATACACTATGAAATTCGAGCCACTCGCACTTATCAGTTATGAAAAGCATATTTCTATATATTATGTGTCTAACCTATATATTAAAATTAACTGATGTCTGAATTATTCTAAGCAACACTCTTAAAACGTAATAACACAACGATAGCTCATCCCGGTGCTCTAAATAATAAAATTTGAAAACCTAACGAGGACTCGGAGGACGAAATAGATGCGAGCAAAATAAAATGACCATTCATAAGAACAACAACCTTCTAGTTTTGGGCTCTATAATATTTTGCTTATTGAAGAAGTGAAAAAACTGCGTTAAGCTAAATATTTTGATAATAAAATTGCATATTGAAATTTAATTATTCTGAGAAATGTAAATATGTAGTATTCATTTGTGTACTTTACTTATAATTATAAAATTTTAAACTTTATTACATTCTAATACATCTAATTCGTCATATGAAAGCTTAGAGATTTGGATGAAGCTTACAATATAAGTTTTATTAGTGAAATAGTACAGATTTCGATCAAAAACCGCCATTTCGTGTTACGATGTTTAACCAAATGATCTACAAGCACGTGTCGGACACTTTTTCATTCAAATTTTTACTACAGAAAGGTGGCATTCATAAACGCACATATTTTATGGCGCGAAATTATAGAGAAAAATCAAAAACATTGTTCAGTGAACTTCGGGGTGTTTTATTCCACTGAGTATACTTCGGTACCTCATTTAGGCTGATTTTATTCGGCTCTTTAATATACGTTTATTAAGAAACTAATGAAATGTCTTGTTGTTCTGTTTCCTACACATGTAAAGCATCTTTTGCAGAAAAAGTACACCAGAGAGGACTTTTATACTTGGAGCGAAAGTCGCAATTTAAATGCAATTCACTATACATACATGTCGAGAAATGTTGAAAGGCACTAACAGACTAACATTTAAAAAGTGAATATATCTTAATTCCCTCAAGTACATCAAGTTTAGAGAATCTACTTCTATAAACATTGGAATATAAATGAAGTACAGTTGAATTTCTACACATATTACTTTTGTTTCAATCATTTTTACTAGTTTATTTGACAATCCTCCGAATTCGAGCGCATCTTATGTACAATTTTCACATTCGATACTTTTATTTTCAAAGAGAGGTCATACGAATTTCAGAAACCGTACATGGGTGGATAAAAGATCCACCACGTTGAACTTGTTTAATCTTCCGTTTGTCAATTTTAACCTATTTAACGAGATTGAATTATAAACAAACAAACATACTTATCATTATATAATTAAAAGGATTACTATAAATGAAAATTACACAACAATTACTAACATTTTGTCAAACAATTATTTGCTAGGAAAACAATATTTACCATGATAATATAAAGTAAAATATACACTCGCCGCCTGAATTACAGCTATTGTCCAAATTGTTACATTATAACTAAGCTATAAGGTTTACTTTGGGAAACAAACTTAACTTACGATATAATACAATCATCTATATATCACGCTACAAGAACATTCAATTTCAATTTCAATTTTTTCGGGACAACGTGACAGGTGGTGAGCCCGTCGCCGTCTTTATGTCCAAGCCAACGATATTCGTACATAAGTTTTTTTGAAAAACCCATTGGTACGAGCCCACCAACTGGAGATCGAACTCGGGTCTATTGACTCGAAATTCCGACCACTAACCACTCGGCTATCGTGACTCTTTGTGGATGAGATTTTATCTATATATTAAAAGAAGTTATGATGTTCTATCTCATCGATTTTACTAATTTTTTTCAGAAAGCCAATTTAATTTTCAAGGCTTTCCCCTTAATAGCCTTTTACAACACCCACGGGAAGAAAGGTGGTGGTACATTCTTCAGATAAGATACATAATTGTAAATTATATTATTCAGTTATTTGAGTAAATTAAAGAGACATTTTTTCAAACCCAACCACTCGACTATCGTGACTTTTTTTAAAGAACATTCAAGGAATGCAACGTACAAAAGTGTTACAACAGAGTTTAGATGCCGGAGATGTCGCTGTAAGCTAGTGAGCGCGTTTTGTCGCAAACACATTGCTACTGTGTCCGCTCATTCTATCAAGTACTGGGGTTTCTTTGTGACGCGAAGAAAAACAGCGCGTGTTCTCTCTAAAATAACCAACTGGTGTAACAACAGTGTGGAATGTCGCGGGTGTCCCGGGCAGTCTGGTATCAGCGGCAGTCGACTGGCGGAAGAGATTCCCAATCGCGAGGACAGCAGACTGCAGTGCTCTAGTTAATTAGTCATGTAACGTGTGCGCGCGTTCAGTCGGAGCTGTCGTCGTCGCGCGGCGAGTGGCGCTCGCCGCTGCCGCCGGGCGCGTCCAGCTCGTCGCGCTCGCGCAGCGGCGGCGCGGCGGGCGGCAGGGCTGCCGCGCCCTCCGCCTCCGACTCGTCGCTGGAACCGGAGCCCGGCGCGTCCGCCTCGCAGCACGAGCGCTCGCCGCTCTGCGGGGCGGCAGGTTGTCACTTACGTCCGTCTCCTTCAAGTAGGTCTGTCTTACTCGACAAATTGAAAGATTCCGTCCAAGAAA
The DNA here is from genome assembly GCA_029286605.1 of Sericinus montela. Lineage (NCBI taxonomy): Eukaryota > Metazoa > Arthropoda > Insecta > Lepidoptera > Papilionidae > Sericinus > Sericinus montela. The sequence continues at coordinate 4,590,242 of JAGSMR010000085.1, read as the reverse complement.
ATAGTGTATTGCTTTACGTACGAGCTTTGGCTACAGATATCTGTCATAAATTGAAACAGAAATTAAAAATAAATATAAATAAATTCCCAATACAGGGGTAGACAGAGGTCTAGTCTAGACAATTAAGTCCGTTTGACCCACCTTCCACCGAAGATAATAGATTTTCGGGACAACGTGACCGGTGGCGAGCCCGTCGCCGTCTTTACGTCCAAGGCAACGTATATATAATTCGTACATAAGTTTTTGAAAAACTGATTGGTACTGCCACATGGGGATCGAACTCGGGTATCTTGACTCGAAATTCCAACCACCCAACCACTCGGCTATCGTGACTTAAATATCCCCTAGTTGATTAAACTAATTATCTTCACACCAATCCCAATACGGGGGTAGAGGATAGAGGTCTAGACAATTTAGTCCTTTCAACTTAACTTCAAGACATTCAAAAACATTTTACAACTTCCAGAAATTTTTTTAGGATAACGTGATAAGTGCCCGTCGTCTTCTTTATGTCCAAGCCAATGTACATGTAGATCGTACATAAGTTTTTGAAAAAAAAAAAATCAAGTGGTACGTTATGAGCCCGCTACCTAGGATTTGAACTCGGATCTCTCGCAATGAAGTCCGGTCTCCCAATCACTCGGCTATCGTGATTACTATCTGAACTATAACCAGTAAGGTATATAGTTATAATCTATGGTTAATGCTTCTGCTTCGTTGGGCAATGATAGGGATTGGAGCTTCGGACTTTAGTGAACGCTTTTCGATGTCAAGGAAATACGAGAGCACATTGAAAATTTTTTTTAAAGTGTTCTAAATGATTATTTTATTTCTCTACATAGTCTCCAGAATAATCTATCCACTTTTGCCATCTTGTCTCTAGCTTTAGTATTCATTCTTCAAAAAAAGAATCTTCGATTTCATCAAAATATTCAGTCACAGATTCTTGTACCTCGATATTCCTCGAAAGTTTTGGTCCTGCCAGGTGTTTTTTTATGCCGGGCCAAGTCCGGCGAATAGGGTGGATGCGGTAAAAATTCAATGCTACAATTCTGTAATTGTGCGATTGATTTCGCAGTATGGACAAGAGCTTTCGCAGTATATGAAGATCTTGGTTGAACAAAACTTTCTTAGACAACATACCAGGCCTTTTTATTTTTATTTCTTCACGCAAACGTTGTAAGAGTGTGCAATAATAGCCCGCATTTATGGTTTTACCTTTTTCAAGGTAATCAACCATAATCACCCCTCTACAGTCCCAAAAAACTGAAGCCATTACCTTCTTGGTTGACAAAACGACCCGAGCTTTTTAGTGGGCGGTGATCCTGCTCTTTTCCAATGCTTGGATTGTATTTTGGACTCTGGTGTATTGTGGTGAACCTAAGTTTCGTCCGTAGTTACGAAACGGTTAAGAAAATCATACAAAGAAACACTATGAGTGTTCTTTGTATGATCGAAACACTATGAGTGTTTCTTTGTTTGAGTGCTGGTCTTTGATGAATGATGTTGAAAATCTGGTTGTGTCTATGAGTGTTGTCTTTCTGTGTACATGCATGCATGTTGTATCGTTTCCGGTTGGATGTATTATTATTATTATAAAGTTAATAGATTAGCAGCTTTCGCTGATGCATCTATATCACTGCACTTGCTTATAAAAATTGTCCGGTCTATTTTCAAAAACGTTCACGGATGGTGCACACAAGACGTCTTCTGAAAGCTTATTCCAATTTTTAAGACACGATTGCATAGAAATTATTTTCACGGATTGCTTGTATATTTTGTTATTTGTAGTTTTAGTGAGTCCACTCTTAAGTAATAGTTTGAGTTTTTCGTACTAAAAAGGGTACTCAGTTTACCAACATAGTAGTGTCCATTTAAAATTTTGTAGGTTTCAATAAGGTCTCCCCTTATTCCTCGCTGTTCCAATGTTGTGAGACTAGGTATTTTCAATGCTCCTCGTATGTACGATGACCAATACATGAATTTAATTTGGTAGCACGAAGTTGTACTTTTTCTAAAATCTCCATTTATTTTTTAAAATATGGATTCCACACTTGGAATGCGTATTCCGATAATTTTTGTATCGTCTGCAAATGATGACATCTCTGTTGATACAGATTGTTTTAAGTCCGTTAGAAAAATACTAAAAAGAATAGGGCCAAGTACAGAACCCTGCGGTACACCACTAAGCATCTCGTGTGGTTGTAATAATTCTTCTCCAACTCTTACTCTGAATCTCCTCTTTGTATGAAAATCTTTTATCCAGTATAAGAGTTTGCCTCGTATTTTAAAGTGATGTAACTTAACAAGGAGCCATACAATTGGTACACGGTGAAAAGCCTTTTCATAATCAAGGTATATGCCATCTATAGGCTGCATTTCATTCCATTGCTTAGTCCACTTGTTCAAACAATACAGTAAGTTAGTGACCGTCGATCTTATCTATTTTCTTCTAAAATGAATTTCTTTATCTCTTCAGCTATTATCTTTTCTATGGCTTTGCTAACAATGCGTGGTAGACTAATTGGACGATAATTAGCTGCTGAACATTTATCTAATTTTTTATATATAGGTGTAATGGTAGCTTCGTTCCAACCTTTCGGGAGTTTACCTTGCTTAAAGGAAGTATTCATTAATTGAGATAGATATTCACAAAATATAGGTGAACACTTTCTTAATGAGATTGCTGGAATGTGATCAGGCCCCACAGATGTTGCATCAATAAATGTTGTTAATAATTTTGCTACCTCAGTTGAAGAAAATTCAACATTTTTAATTGAGTTCTTTACTTGGGGTGTATTTAGCTTAGGGAATTGCGTGTCTGGTTCTCAGACGAAGGATTGTTGAAATTGTTGGGCAAATAAGTTTGCTACCTCTTGATGGCAACCATCAGTTAGTAGTTAACTGTTGAGAAGTATCATCCCTTAAAGTATAAGGCAATGATACTTAATTGTTGCTGAACACAGTGAAAGAAGGCTTTGGGTCCACTGTCTACCATCTGTGTCTCAAACTTAGCCCTTGATTGTCTCGCCAATTGGACAATTTTATTGTTACTCCTTCGATACCTTTTATATGAATCATCGGAAAATTCCAATCTATAAAAGGCCCATGCTGTTTCTTTTCTTTTATTAAATCTTTTACGTTATTTTTAATCCAATGTTTAAGAATTTTGGCTTTGTTGTTTACAAACCCTACTTTCAATGTTGGTTTCACTTTTAGGAACACACGGCACTTATTTACACACAATGGCACGGGAATGCCAAACATAATCACATTGGTGCTTTTTTTGTTTCTGTCCTCAAGTTCGCCTAATATAGATTCCAAATTAATCTCTATTATTAGATTTCATTAACTGTTCGACTTCGTTTTTTAATTCAAGTAGCATGTAACCCACTACATTTTACACGTGCGCCTTTAACATCCATGACATTTGATTTCAGGATTTTTGTCGTCAAATAAAAGTTCCATTTCACACGCTAGACAAGGTACCATTGTTAAATTTCACAACACTAGATATGGGATATGGATTAAAAAACCAAGATTTTTAATCTAGATTCTTGTAAAATGTGGGTTGAATGAAGTAAATTGTTCAGACCTCTGGCTACCTCTGTGCCGAGTACTGTGTAGATCTAAAAACAGTGTTAGAGTGTAGTTTAGCAAATAGGTGATGGGCAGCAAGGTGTAAGTGTAGAGTGGAGGGCGCACCTGGTGGTGTGCGCGCGCGGCGTCCTCGGCGAGCGCGCGCTGGCTCTCGGGCAGCAGCCGGCAGGCGCAGGCGGGGGGCGGCGCGGGGGGTGCGGACGGCGCGGCGGGGGCGGCGCGGGGGCGCGGGGGTGCGGCGGGGCGCGACGGGCGCCAGCGCTGCAGCAGCAGCAGCGCGCGCGGCGCCAGCGCGCCGGTGGAGGCGGACAGCGCCACGCGCACGCCGCACACGCCGCGCACCACGCGCCGCGCGCGCGGCACCGTGCCCCCCGCGCCGCCCGCGCCCCCCGCGCCGCCCGCGCACTCCGCGCCGCAACCCGCGCACCCAGTACACGCTGCCGATAAATAATACCTCTAACGTTTTGTGTGAAACAATTCAAACGAATGTTTTTCATCTATATTTTGTTAATATTAATCGAAGTAATCCAAACCCATGCAATCAATGCATATTTGGCAACGCAGTGGCAGTTTATTGACGCCCTTCTTATAGAAATAAGCTGAACGGGATGTCGCAAATTTTTTAAAAGCATTTATTCTGCCCCTCGGGTATTGAATTTTTTTCCCGCCAAAAAGTTATCCAAATTCTGGAAAAGTAGTAGCCTGTAGGCGCAAGACCTTGCGAGTAGGGCGGATGACAAAGAGCTTCCAACCCCAGTTCTTGCAACTTGGAGACCGTCTGCTGTGCAGTATGAGGTGCAGTCGCGCGGTGTCATGCAGGAGCAGCTATTGACCAATGCTGGTTGGATATGTGCCAGCTTCTCCATCATTGTGTTCAATTCTTCACAGAACACATTTGCAGTAAGCACTACTGCGAACACCCCGTTTAGTACAAAGCTTTAATGAATCACACCGGCGCTAGACCACCAAACAGAGATAAGTCACGATAGCCGAGTTGTTGGGTGGTCGGAATTTCGAGTCGAGAGACCCGAGTTCGATCCCCAGGTGGCAGTACCAATGAGTTTTTCAAAAACTTATGTACGAATTTCATCGTTGGCTTGGACATAAAGGCGGCGACGGGCTCACCACCTGTCACGTTGTCCCGAAAATATCTTCGGTGGAAGGTGGGTCAAAGGGACTCAATTGTCTAGACTTGACCTCTGTCTACCCCTGTATTGGGAATTGCGTGAAGATATTTTCTTTTTTTTTTTTCAATTTAATACCGTACAAAATGCTTTTGTAGAATTTGTGGCATCCCGTCCAGCTTATTTAATGAATCACACCGGCGCTAGACCACCAAACAGTAACCATCACTTTTCTAGGGTTAAGTTTTCGTTTAAGGAACTGTTTAGGTAATGAACCAAGATCCAACCAAAGTGCTGAGCGTTTGCGATTATTTACGACGAAATTATTCCTTTTGGCTGTTTATGCGCCAGTAGCTTTCTCATCCACGGCTAAATTGGAGGAGTTTTAGGAGAATGTTACAGAATTTATAGATTTGGTTAGGGGAAACGAAAGAATTGTTGTATGTGGTGATTTAAATGGATGGGTTGGTACCAGGGTACTAGTCGGTGCTTGGAATTTTTGGTGAAGAAAGGGTTTAGGTTGCTATCAAATTTCTACTGGCTGTATGCATGCGAGCAAGTTGAATGCAATGGATATGTAAAATGGTTCTCTTCGTAAAATGGTTGTTTCGCTTGGTGGACCGGAAACGAAACGAAGAGATTCGCAATAAGGCGTTGGCACGCGCCACCACCAATAGCGCCCCCCGCCCCGCCCCGGCAGTACGCACCGCAGCGGCGGCGCTCGTGGAACTCCAGCGTCTGCGAGGTGCGGCGCTGCGAGGCGCCGGCCACGCGCCACCACCAGTAGGCGGCGGCGGCGGCCGCGCCCGCGCTGCCCACCTTCACGCTCTCGTAGGCCGCCTCGCCGCCGCCCAGCCGCCAGCCGCGCCCGCCCACGCGCCCCACCACGCCCGCGTACCTGCACGTAACTATCGAGTTCCTTCCCGCACACCACGCACAACCACACAGCAATATGTATTTAGTACCGTTCCATTCTTTTAAAAGTGGTAGATCCACGTAACAGATTTTGTTGTTGCATGAAAGGGCCGGCTCGACCGGGGACCGGGGACCACGGCCTCACAGAATACTGGCGTGAAGTAGAAGTTTAACAAACTTCTACGTTTCGTCTGGTGCGTGCAGGTAACCGGAAGCCCACACACCCCCTCCCCCAAAACATGGCAGCGGAAGACAAAAAATCTAAAAAGTACCAGCACCATCGGTTCACCACTGTTCGAGGTAAACGTAGCAAAAAATCTTCGGCACCCCTTACCACGCTTGCCGTGGATTTCTGCAATATCAGGGGACTACACTCCAACCTAGATGCCGTCCACTACCATCTGGCGATGGCAGAGCCGGCCTTGCTTTTCCTTACCGATACGCAAATATCCTTTTCCGCGGATACCTCTTATCTTTTCTACCCGGGGTATAATCTGAAACATTCTTTTGTGCCACGGGCCGCCGTTTGTGTATACGTCAGAGAGGATATATGTTCTCAACGCCTCGGCAGCCTTGAAGGCAGGTACCTGTCCACCCTTTGGCTACGCATAAACAGAAACGACCATCCTCGTGTCTATGGGAGCCTCTATAGATCCCACAGCGGTAATGCCGAAACTGACTGATTCATCGACCACATCCAAATGGCTGCAGATTCCGTGCTATAGCAGATCCCATCCGCAGAAATCTGCGCCTTTTTTACTTTGCCTTAGCATTTGATCTGACACAACTGGTTACTTCGCCAACGCGGATTCCGGCTGTGGAGGATAATGCACCTTCCTTGCTGAATATTCTGCTGAACTCTCATCCGGACGGCAATGTGGTCTACATCGATAGCCCTTAGGGTTCATCGGATCTCTGCCTGATTCGGAGTAAAGTGCCTATCATGGGCCCATATGGTCGATCTGCATATATCCCCCCTATTGTGCTGAGGATGTGTGCTCCAGAGTTGGCACCGGTTCTAACGCGTCTTTTTCGGTACTCCTACTCTGAAGGCGTCGTCCCAATGACATGGAAGACAGCTTTGGTACACCCGATCCCTAAGAAAGGCGACCGCTCAGATCAGGGTAACTAAAGACCGATCGCCATCACTTGTTCTCCAAAATAATGGAGTCCATTATAAACTGTCAGCTCTTGAGGTACTTAGAGGTGCACCAGTTGATCAGTTACCGCCAGTACGGCTTCCGTCAGGGTCGCTTGGCTGGGTCTGGTCTTGGGTACCTCACTCATCGATGGGCGGAGGCAGTAAAGAGCACGGGTGAGGCTCTGGCAGTTAGTTTGGACATAGCGAAAGCCTTTGATCGGTTATGGCACAAAGCGCTTCTTCGAAGCTTCCGTCATATGGGCTTCACGAGAAATTTTGTAATTGGGTTGCTAATTTTCTCACAGACCGGAGCATCAAGATCGTAGTTGACGGTGCATGCTCGGACTCCAAGTCTGTGAACGCTGTTGTCCCACAAGGCTGTGTGCTATCGCCAACCCTGTTTCATCTGCATATCAATGATTTGTTACAAATTTAGGTTAGGTTAGTAACATCCATTGCTATGCAGATGACAGCACTGGTGATGCCCTATATATACCGGCCGTGCCAATATTTCTGGGGAACACGTCGACGAGTACCGGAACAAACTTGTGTCTGAAGTCGAGATTTTGTAAGCCAAAAAGTCGGACTGGGGCCGACTAAATTTAGACCAGTTCAACCACTACCACCGCTTGTAACTTAATAAGGCGCAGATTCGGCCGCATATGGAGTACTGTTCTCATCTCTGGGTGGGAGCACCCCAGTGTCAGCTCCTTCCATTCGACCGATCCAATCGTCGACGACCTTGTTCTACTTGATCGGCTAGATCCCATTGGCTTTGCGAAGAGACGTTGCATCTCTTTGCATTTTTTTACAAGATGTACTACGGATAGTGCTCCGAGGAATTGTTCGGATTAATCCCAGCCGCTGAATTTCACCATCGAACCTTATGGCATAGTCAATAATTCCATCAACACCACTTTGATGCTTGGCATTCCACCGCAGTGCGTTTTACGGGAAGTTTCATGTCTTATTGTTCAATTTATTATTTGTTAATTAAATTGCAAAGGTCAATTGCAAATTCTTGATCAAAAAACCAAAATAATTTCGAAATTTTAGTTGTAAGTTCGTGCTCAAATAATCGCAAATTCGGTACAATACTTTAAGTCTATAAAAAAATATCGATAATATTTTCTTCAAAACGAAGATTCTCATCAAGCATGACGCCTAAGTTACGTGCTTCGGTAACCTGTTGAATTGTACATTAATAATTACTGTTGGATTTTTATTGGCTATTACACATTTCTGTTTTCTTGTTCCTAATATTATAAATATTGATTTACTGGGATTCAAAATCAGTTTGTTTCGTTCAGACCAGTGGTATATTCTATCCAGATCTGAGTTCATTTTGTCAACTGCTGCTCTTGTGTCACATGGTTTGAAAGAAATATACAGCTGCAAGTCATCAGTGTACATATGGTACTTGCAGTACTGTATATTACTGATTAGGTCCGGCGTGTACAGCACGAAAAGCAAAGGACCAAGAATTGTACCTAGAGGAACATCTATACAAGTAAGAGACCTTGTATTCGATTTCAGTTGTGCGTTATTATTCAATATTTATTATAGTATTATTAAACCTTGGTTTAATAATACTGTTTGATACCGATTTTTAAAATAACTTTCAAACCAGTTTACAGCTCTGCAACTAAGCCCATTATATGTCAACTTTGATAATAATCAAGGAGTATTAGAATAGAACCCTCTTCAGCATTCTTAGCGTCTAATATGTTGTCGACCACATCTATTAAGGCGGTAATCGTGCTGTGTAGTTTCCTGAAACCAGATTGCTGTAGGGGAATATATTAATTATTTTTAAATATTTTGCTAATTGAGCACATATAAGTTTTTCTATTAAATTCATAGTATCAACAAATATCATGTTTTAAAATCTTATTGTATTCAAAAAAATCTACTACATGAAACTCGATAAAATATGTTCCTGATACTAACGAAACTTTGGATGATTCGTATATATACTATACAAAGGCTTTCGATTTAATAGATCATTGTATACTACTAAAAATATCAGAACTACGACTCATAATTCTTTATTACGGTAGTGGGAATCTTATTTACAACATCACTATTTCAGAAAGTCATGATTAGACGTTATACATTAAGAAATATAACAATTACCAACTGGTGTACCGCAAGGTTCACACTTGGGTCCTTTGTTTTTCATAATTTTCGTAATTGACGACACAAAAATCTACGGCACAATTTGCGAAATTTATAAAAGCCAAATATGGACCAGTCACAATAAAATGAAGCAAAATTTAAAAAAAATATAATAATTTGGCTAATTGCATTAAATTTTCAAATTTTCTAGGAAACGGAAATCAGAAACGCATCTATATAATTTGTAAAATTTTTCATTGACTGAAGTAGGACTAAGGTGTAATTTAAACAGTTATTTATATTTCAGAGCTCTTATTGATACAACAATTAAAACATTTTATTTGTATAGATTAGCCCATTATAATCTTAAAAGTCCCAAAATTTTTGATGACGAAATTTATGGTGGTATTAAATCAAAATTTCATATTTTTTTAATAAAAATCGTAACAAATTTACAATTAAAAAAATATTAAAAAATATGTTAGTAAAATTGACTGTGACTTATTTGGATTTGAACATATTATTTTGTCATTAGTTTTGAAATGAATAATCTAAGATGTAGCATATTTTTACCCAGCATCCTGGTGCAGATGCACGCGCATGTTCCGCGGGGCGGGCGCGAACAGCGCGGAGGCGAGAGCGGGGGCGGGGGCGGGAGCGGGGGCGGGAGCGGGGGCGGGCGCGGGGGCGGGCGCGGGGGCGGGCGGGCGCGCCGCCGCGGGCTCGCGTCAGGCGGGCTCGTCCAGCACGGCCACGCCGGCGTACGAGCGCGCCACCGACATGCCCGTCGACAGCGTCGTCCACGCCTCCGTCGCCGGGTCGAACACCTGCACACAGCGAACACTCATCGATGCCCATGAATTTGTGTAAATTAAAAATGCCGTTTTTCGATATTGTAAATAGAAATAAAAGAAATTACAGGAGCTGTAATTAACTGTGTAAAAAGCCGAATGCAATGTGCCGAGGCACATACCTCGACGCTGGCCAGGTTGGCGGCGCCGTCGTCCCCGCCCACGACGTAGAGCCGGTTGTTGTGCACGGCCACGCCGGCGTTGCGGCGCGCCGTGGCCATGGGCGGCGCCGGCGCCCAGCCCGCGCCCTCGCGGAAGCGCTCGACGGAGCGGCGCACGGCCGGCCCGTCGTGCCCGCCCACGGCGTACAGCGCGCCCTCCGCCACGCCCACGCCGCAGCCCGAGCGCCGCGCGCCCATCTCCGCCACCGCCTCCCACGCGTCCGCCGCCGGGTCGTAGCGCTCCACCGTGTGCAGGCACTGGCGCGCCGCGCCGTCGTACCCGCCCACGGCGTACAGCCGCCCGCCCAGCACGGCCACGCCCACGGACGAGCGCCGCGTGCTCATGCTGGCGATGGGCCGCCACACGCCCTCGCGCGCGTCCATCGCCTCGGCCGAGCTGAGGCCCGACGCGCCGTCGAACCTGCGCACAGGCACCGGTGAGCGCGGGCGGGCGGGCGGCGCGGCGGCGGCCCGGCGGCGGCGCTCACCCGCCCACGGCGTAGATGACGTTGCCGACGACGGCCACGCCCAGCGTGGAGCGGCGCGCGCCCAGCGGCGGGCCGGGCGCCCAGCGGTCGCTGGCCGCGTCGTAGACGTCCACGCTGCGCACGCGCAGGGTGCCTGCCACACGCGGCCGTCCTTAGCGAGCTGACTCACTTCACACATTCACTCTATACGAGGGGTGATCCAAAAGTAAGGATAATGAAAATAAAACACGTTAATTAAAGTAAAATAATAATTTATTTTTCTACATAGTCTCCTAACAAATCAATACATTTAGTCCGTCTTTTTTTCATCAATGTTCATGATGTTCATCTTCAATGGATGTTCTATCCAGTTTAAACTCCTTGGCACAGTGTACAACCGTAGAATATGCAAAGTCCCCCAATGTTACTAAATCACTGTGTAGGTCTTTTGAAGACATTTTTTTTCAAACAGAGGTACTTGATGACAGCTCTAATTTCTTTTGATGTTATCTCTTTTACAGTTCGTATTCAAATGAATGTATCTCTCGGAAATCGTGATCTATTTATATGATTTTTTTTATGCTGACGTAATGGGACATAGCAAGCGACCCGAGTTCGATCCCCAGGTGGCAGTACCAATGAGTTTTTCAAAAACTTATGTACGAATTTCATCGTTGGCTTGGACAAAAAAGGCGGCGACGGGCTCACCACCTGTCACGTTGTCCCGAAAATATCTTCGGTGGAAGGTAGGTCAAAGGGACTTAATTGTCTAGACTTGACCTCTGTCTACCCCTGTATTGGAAATTGCGTGAAGATATTTTTTTTTATTCGGACCTAAAGTAACCGGTTATCATTACTTTTGGATCAACCCTCGTTTAAAAAAAAACTATTTACAAAAGTCCACCGTTCACCAAAATGCCATTATAATAAACGTTCAATATCACGTTACATTCCACTAAACGCCAGCAGCGAGTGAACACTCCGCTTCATTCCACTTAAGGTCCATGGTCGTCGAAGACGATTGCTGGACTTCTACTTTGTCCATTACATAATGTGTTCTTAATTATTTCGTATTCAAGTAAAGTAGTTTAATATTGGTTAAAGACATTTCATAAATCAACAAGAATAAAATTTTAAGAGATGTAAAATGTTGCACTGACTAATAATTCATAGGTCACATGTAAATCAAAGCATACTGTGTTAATACTGATAAACAAGACAATGTTTATGCTAATAATACACATCGTAAAGAACTTGTCTTTTCGATGTGTATTTATAAGTAAAAGTATTTAGCAAATAAATAAATTATCAATAATTATTATTGATATATAATATTAACTCATTACTACAACAATAATGCAAGAGTAATCCACTATAAAAGTGATAACATACTTTTTTTTATTTTTATAAAGTATGAACCTGTTATTGGCAATAAGTATAATTTTAAGATTTTTTGATATATTTTTAATGTGCTGTTGGTTCTGTGATAATAAAAATAAATAATAGTCACGAAAGTGATGTTCGATCGGCAGGTGGCTCGTACGAATGGGCTTTTCAAAAACTTATGTACGAGCTATATCGTTGGCTTTGACATGAAGACGGTGACGGGCTCGCCACCTGTCACGTTATCCCGAAAATATCTTCGCTGGAAGATTGGTCAAAGGGACTTTATAGTCTAGACTAGACCTCTGTCTAACCCTGTATTGGGAATCGCGTGAAGATATTTTTTTATTCGGACCTAAAGTAACCGGTTATCATTACTTTTGGATCAACCTCGTTTAAAAAACTATTTACAAAAGTCCACCGTTCACCAAAATGCCATTATAATAAACGTTCAATATCACGTTACATTCCACTAAACGCCAGCAGCGAGTGAACACTCCGCTTCATTCCACTTAAGGTCCATGGTCGTCGAAGACGATTGCTGGACTTCTACTTTGTCCATTACATAATGTGTTCTTAATTATTTCGTATTCAAGTAAAGTAGTTTAATATTGGTTAAAGACATTTAAATTTCATAAATCAACAAGAATAAAATTTTAAGAGATGTAAAATGTTGCACTGACTAATAATTCATAGGTCACATGTAAATCAATGCATTATAAAAGCTGTGTTAATACTGATAAACAAGACAATGTTTATGCTGATAATACACATCGTAAAGAACTTGTCTTTTCGATATGTATTTATAAGTAAAAGTATTTAGCAAATAAATAAATTATCAATAATTATTATTGATATATAATATTAACTGATTACTACAACAATAATGCAAGAGTAATCCACTATAAAAGTGATAGCATACTTTTTTTTATTTTTATAAAGTATGAACCTGTTATTGGCAATAAGTATAATTTTAAGATTTTTTGATATATTTTTAATGTGCTGTTGGTTCTGTGATAATAAAAAAAAAAAATAATAGTCACGATAGCGACGTTCGATCGGCAGGCGGCTCGTACGAATGGGCTTTTCAAAAACTTATGTACGAGCTATATCGTTGGCTTTGACATAAAGACGGCGACGGGCTCACCACACACAGTCACGTTGTCCCGAAAATATCTTCGCTGGAAGATTGGTCAAAGGGACTTTATAGTCTAGACTAGACCTCTGTCTAACCCTGTATTGGGAATCGCGTGAAGATATTTATATATTTATTAATACCTTCATATGTCAACTCTATGTGCAGTTCGTTATCTAATTTCCTAAGAATTGAATTTAAAGCCTGTTTCACTTTTAAAACTTTTTTGAACAGTCACGAGCGTTTTAATAAACGGGTCACTCACCAGAGTAGGCGAAGTCTCTATGAACTAAAAGTGAACTACATAATAAACTCTTACTCAATATACTCATATTAATGAAAAAGAATCCAACAAGTTGTAATCAATAGTGCATGTTGTTCTAGATTCGGTACTAACGACAGCGCCTCGATCACCAGGTCCTGCGGGCAGCGCGCGTCAGTCGGCCGCTGGGCGCCGCACCCCGCCCCGGCCCCGCACGCACCTTGACGCGCAGGCCGGCGCCGGCCAGCGGCTCGGCGGCGGCGCGCGCGCGCGCGCGCGCGCTGGCCGCCGCCGCCGCCGCCGCGCGCCGCTCGGGCCGCAGCAGGTGGAACGACAGCGCCTCGATCACCAGGTCCTGCGGGCGGCGCGCGCCACCAGCACGTCCCGCGGCAGCAGCGGCAGCCGCACGTGCTCCAGCAGCGCGCCCAGCTGCTGCCGCTCCTGCACACGCACCTGTTATCTAACTCACACTATACTGTGCCAACGTCAAATTTTTGGACAATACAGCGTGAATTTATCTTTATATATCCGAAACTTACACTTGGGATCGAAAGAGGCACCTATTAGTTAAATTATCAACAAGTATAGACTGTATATGTATAGTAATTATAATTTTTACACACTGATCTTTTTATATACTAAACTATTCACATAGTGGTACTATGCAAACGAACACCTTTCAATATGTAAAAATTATAAAACCAGGGTCTCAATAAACTTCCTTGTGGTAACCTACGAATACGTTTAATGTATCTCAATCTCCAGGTGGCAGGCTCGAACTAAGGACTTATTTCAAAACCTATGTACGATTCATATTGTTGGCATGAACATTACAACAGTGAAGGGCTCACCACCTGTCACGTTGTTCCAAAAATATATTCAGTAAAAGGTGGGTCGAACCGATTTTTTTTATATTTTACTATAATTTAACTAATTGTATTTTACTAGGAGTAACGCATACTAAATTATTCTTTAATATTAACAGACTCTTATTAAATCCACGTAAGATGTTCAATTCGATTGATGAATTGCTTATAATTCATATTAAAAAAATTCCGGAATGTTCACTTATCGAACGTCAAAAATCCATAATATTTGTTGCAAATTCATATTTATTAATACCTTCATATGTCAACTCTATGTGCAGTTCGTTATCTAATTTCCTAAGAATTGAATTTAAAGCCTGTTTCACTTTTAAAACTTTTTTGAACAGTCACGAGCGTTTTAATAAACGGGTCACTCACCAGAGTAGGCGAAGTCTCTATGAACTAAAAGTGAACTACATAATAAACTCTTACTCAATATACTCATATTAATGAAAAAGAATCCAACAAGTTGTAATCAACAGTGCATGTTGTTCTAGATTCGGTACTAACGGGAGTACCCCAGGGTACAGTTCTCGGTCCATTTCTTTTTCACATTTACATTAATGATATACCTAATTTCTCGATATAAAACCATTCAGTGTATGCCCCGTTTATCCTTACACAAGCACTAGAAGCCCTATAAAAAGATTGTAATGCAGGATACTGCTCACATCGTTCACGGATAATGCTAACCACAATTCATTCCTCATTACTCAGACATAGGCCTTTTTTAGATTCACGAATGTGCCGTAGACTTTCTCGTTTTTAGCCAGACACTTTTCGACTATGCACCACAAGGAAAAGACCTGAGACGTACACCTCATTCACTTTCTAAATCCCGCTTGTGCATCCCATACTTTTTCGTCTGTTTCATTCACAACCCGAAATTCCAAAAATTACAGACGACGCTGAGAAGCCTTATGCCGCGGTATAGTTAGGTATTGTTCTTTCTTCCTTTCCTTCGTTTAGCTACCCCGCATACCACAATGGCAGCATTCACGACCCCTTTCTTAAATGTCGCCCACAAATCTTTAATCACACCTATCTCTTCTATGCCATTAAAACTTTCTTTCAGTTTCTGTACATACTCTTCTTTCTTTTCTTTTTCCTGCCCACGCTTTAAGTGAGAAAAATAGACCTAGGATATCAGGCCCTAAGTTTCGTGTCTGCTTCTTTAGGAAGAGATATGAGAGATGGGACGGTATCCGGGAGGCGGCTGTGTGTGTGTGCGTGTGTGCGTGTGTGCGTGTGTGCGTGTGTGCGCGTGGCTCACCGTTGAAGCCGCCGACGGCGTAGAGCTTGCCGGCGACGACGGCGAGCCCGGCGCGGCAGCGGCGCGACGGCAGGTCGGCGGCGCGGCGCCAGCGCGGCGGCTCCAGGCGCAGCGCCTCCACGTCGCGGATGGCCTTGGGCGCCTGCCCGCCCACCACCAGCAGCAGCCGCGGCGCGCGCGGCAGCCGGCGCGGGCGCGCGCGCGCTGGCCGCCGCCGCCGCCGCGCGCCGCTCGGGCCGCAGCAGGTGGAACGACAGCGCCTCGATCACCAGGTCCTGCGGGCAGCGCGCGTCAGTCGGCCGCTGGGCGCCGCACCCCGCCCCGGCCCCGCACGCACCTTGACGCGCAGGCCGGCGCCGGCCAGCGGCTCGGCGGCGGCGCGCGCCACCAGCACGTCCCGCGGCAGCAGCGGCAGCCGCACGTGCTCCAGCAGCGCGCCCAGCTGCTGCTGCCGCTCCTGCACACGCACTCCGTTATCTAACTCACACTATACTGTGCCAACGTCAAATTTTTGGACAATACAGCGTGAATTTATCTTTATATATCCGAAACTTACACTTGGGATCGAAAGAGGCACCTATTAGTTAAATTATCAACAAGTATAGACTGTATCGCCAGCCTCGTTGTGGCAAGCGCAGTTTAGGACTTCCCCCCACAAGATGGAGTGACGACCTGCACAACATTGCGGGAAGTCGATGGATGCAGGTGGCTCGGGATCGTTCTCTATGGAAATTTTTGGGGGAGGCCTATGTTCAGCAGTGGACTGTTGATAGGCTGTAAAGAAAAACGAAAAAAAAAGAAGAAGATAGACTGTATATGTATAGTAATTATAATTTTTACACACTAATCTTTTTATATACTAAACTATTCACATAGTGGATTCACGTATGCATAGTAATACGAACAGCTTTCAATATGTAAAAATTATAAAACCAGGGTCTCAATAAACTTCCTTGTGGTAACCTACGAATACGTTTAATGTATCTCAATCTCCAGGTGGCAGGCTCGAACTAAGGGGTTATTTCAAAACCTATGTACGATTCATATTGTTGGCATGAACATTACAACAGTGAAGGGCTCACCACCTGTCACGTTGTTCCAAAGATATATTCAGTGAAAGGTGGGTCGAACCGATTTTTTTTATATTTTACTATAATTTAACTAATTGTATTTTACTAGGAGTAACGCATACTAAATTATTCTTTAATATTAACAGACTCTTATTAAATCCACGTAAGATGTTCAATTCGATTGATGAATTGCTTATAATTCATATTAAAAAATTCCGGAATGTTCACTTATCGAACGTCAAAAATCCATAATATTTGTTGCAAATTCATATTTATTATTATAAAAAAAAAAAAATCATAGTAATATAAAAAAAGATTATTATTAACAATGTCGTGTAGAAACTAACCTCTGGATTATGCTGCATCCACCGGATTACTGCATCCAGTATTACTTCCTCGTTTGGTACCTGTAAGATACATTACGCGTATGATTTTATCTCGACATTTTTGATATCTTTACATATAGTTTAGTTACAAGTAATGAGAATAAAAAAACTTTCACAAACCGTAATACGATCGCTATCCAGAATCTGTGCCAAGGTTTCGGGCGCAAGAGCGAGGAATTCCTCCGTTTCTATAACCTGTAAACAGTTTCCTGCAGTTAAATTTAATAGTGGTAGAGCCACGCATCAGCTTTTGTTGTTGCATGAATGTGCCGGCTCGACCGGGGAAGTACTACGACCTCACAGAATACCGGCGTGAAGTAGAAGTCTAACAAACATCTGCGTTCCGTCTGGTGAGTGCAGGTAACCGGTGGCCCACACACCCCTCCAACGCATCTGCTATGCCTCTGGTATTGCGGGTGTACATGGGCGGCAGTAATCACTTACCATCATGTGAACCACCCGCTCGTTTGCCTCCCTTTTCTTGAAATTGGCTTTGGTTCGATCGAATCAAAAGCCAATTTAAAGTTGCGAGTCTAAAGTCACGATAGCCGAGTGGTTGTCGGAGTTTCGAGTCCAGAGACCCGAGTTCAATCCTCAAGTGGCCGTGCCAATTGGTTTATCTAAAAAAAAAAAAAAACATGTACAAATTACATCGTTCGCTTGGACATAAACACGGCGACGGGGCTCGTCCACCTGTCACGTTGTCCCGAAAACATCTTCTGCGGAAGGTGGGTTGAAGGGACTCAAATGTAGACTAGACCTCTGGCTAGCGCGCTCCGGTGCGCCAGTACCGGCTAGCGCGCTCCGGTGCGCCAGTACCGGCTAGCGCGCTCCGGTGCGCCAGTACCGGCTAGCGCGCTCCGGTGCGCCAGTACCGGCTAGCGCGCTCCGGTGCGCCAGTACCGGCTAGCGCGCTCCGGTGCGCCAGTACCGGCTAGCGCGCTCCGGTGCGCCAGTACCGGCTAGCGCGCTCCGGTGCGCCAGTACCGGCTAGCGCGCTCCGGTGCGCCAGTACCGGCTAGCGCGCTCCGGTGCGCCAGTACCGGCTAGCGCGCTCCGGTGCGCCAGTACCGGCTAGCGCGCTCCGGTGCGCCAGTACCGGCTAGCGCGCTCCGGTGCGCCAGTGCCGGCTAGCGCGCTCCGGTACGCGAGTACCGGCTAGCGCGCTCCGGTACGCGAGTACCGGCTAGCGCGCTCCGGTGCGCCAGTACCGGCTAGCGCGCTCCGGTGCGCCAGTACCGGCTAGCGCGCTCCGGTACGCGAGTACCGGCTAGCGCGCTCCGGTACGCGAGTACCGGCTAGCGCGCTCCGGTACGCCAGTACCGGCTAGCGCGCTCCGGTGCGCCAGTACCGGCTAGCGCGCTCCGGTACGCGAGTACCGGCTAGCGCGCTCCGGTACGCGAGTAGCCGGCTAGCGCGCTCCGGTACGCGAGTAGCCGGCTAGCGCACTCCGGTACACAAGTAGCCAGACAGTGCACGCTACGCTACAGCTGTACACTGGCTATTTCCACGTGTTGTGGAATCGGAAACCGTGAACACTCAGACCCGGGGACATGTAGAAAATGGGTTTTCTACATTGACCTCACCGAGATCTCATGAGCTGGCGACACCATGAAAATCAGTATACGCCATATTTCCATAGAGGTCGTCGTTATTACTATGAATATTAATTAATTAAAAATTTCGAAACAACAGCAATTGTGTTACTTGCGCAACCGTAGCAATAACTTGAACAGATAATGAAATTGATATCATTTGCTGGCATACCAATTTTGGTAAAAGAGTAATGGTCTTTAATTTATTGAGAGTAATTAAGTTAATGTTAGTTTGTTAAGTCACGATAGCCAAATGGTTGTGGTGGTCGGAATTTCGAGTCAAGAGACCCGTGTTCGATCCCCAAGTGGCAAACTCATACCAATATGTTTTTCAAAAACTTATGTACGAATTACATCGTTCGCTTGGACATAAACACGGCGACGGGGCTCGTCCACCTGTCACGTTGTCCCGAAAACATCTTCTGCGGAAGGTGGGTTGAAGGGACTCAAATGTAGACTAGACCTCTGTCTAGCCCTGTATTGGGAATAACGTGAAGAGTTTCAAAAACATCTGCCTGCATCTAAGAAGTAGAAAGGTCTTAAATATGTAGACTAGACCTCTATCCAGCCCTGTATTGGGAAAAACTGCAGTTTTAAAGGCTGCAAGTAAAGCGTTGGTGGGCGGCACCTCGACGAAGTGCCGGTGCACGAAGCGCGCGGCGCAGAGCCGCAGCTCGGCGCAGGCGTGCAGCTCGGCGAAGGCGCGGATGCCGAGCGCGTTGTCGGGCGCCAGCGCCGCGGCCAGGAAGCCGCAGCACGCGCCGCGCACGCCGCCCACCTGCAGCAGCGACGCGCCCGCCAGCAGGCTCTGCGCCGCGCCAGTGCCGGCTAGCGCGCTCCGGTACGCGAGTACCGGCTAGCGCGCTCCGGTGCGCCAGTACCGGCTAGCGCGCTCCGGTACACAAGTAACCAGACAGTGCACGCTACGCTACGTAGCCAGCTAGTGCACGCTACGCTACAGCTGTACACTGGCTATTTCCACGTATTGTGGAATCGGAAACCGTGAACACTCAGACCCGGGGACATGTAGAAAATGGGTTTTCTACATTGACCTCACCGAGATCTCATGAGCTGGCGACACCATGAAAATCAGTATACGCCATATTTCCATAGAGGTCGTCGTTATTACTATGAATATTAATTAATTAAAAATTTCGAAACAACAGCAATTGTGTTACTTGCGCAACCGTAGCAATAACTTGAACAGATAATGAAATTGATATCATTTGCTGGCATACCAATTTTGGTAAAAGAGTAATGGTCTTTAATTTATTGAGAGTAATTAAGTTAATGTTAGTTTGTTAAGTCACGATAGCCAAATGGTTGTGGTGGTCGGAATTTCGAGTCAAGAGACCCGTGTTCGATCCCCAAGTGGCAAACTCATACCAATATGTTTTTCAAAAACTTATGTACGAATTATATCGTTGACTTGGACATAAAGACGGCGACGGACTCACCACTCTTTGTGCCACCTAGTAACCTGCTTAAGCTAACAAAACCATATCGTCAGAGTACATTATTAAGTCGGCTTCGTTAATTTAAACATTATGAACTTCAATGACATAAGTTAGAAACAGAACACTGTAAGTGTTCTTCTTTACCTAATCAATTTATTTTCAACTCTGACTCACAAAATTCTTTTCTGTCACAAATAATGCTTTTTTGCGGAATCGGGGAATTATTGGAAACTAGAAAAACATTAATGGCATATGGGATATATCACTCTAAAATATAACTTATTTTCCCAGTCCGGTGCATTGTTCATTTTAGTGCTGGTTTTCTAACCTCCATGGGATCTGCGGGGATTATTGACTGTCTTATAACACTTATCTAAAATTTAATATTAGTCTTCTCTCTTTCTAATTTTTGTCAGATGTTATGGCTAATCTATCTTTATTTTCATTCAGGCTATCTAATGTAATGATTGTGCGGACTTTCCCCATTGTGGTGAAATATTTATTCACAACAAAAATAATTTGGTGCAGTCATTAAAAACTAGGGTCACCTGAACATTTTCTTCCGTGATGACAAGCGAATCCGGGTTATAGATATACTCTATGATTGCTTCTAGAGCGTGTGGTTCCACATTCTGAAAAATACAAAAACCGGTTGATTGTAGTGGCTGCAATGACGAAAAAATATTCCAATTGTAATTTTATTTATGTAAAAGCTAAGCAACGTACGGATACAGTGTTTTCTCTCCGTGTAATTATGGAAAAGCTTGTGGCAGCTATTCAGAAGATTTTCTGTGCTTTTGTGGACCTTGAGAAGGTATTTCATAAGGTTAGAAGGAAGATAATGTGGGAAATGTTGCCGGGGTATTGTGTGCATAGCACACTGTTTAGGGCTATACTTTATTGTAACAACAAAGCTTGTGTTAGGGTAGGGCATGACCTGTCACCCATGTTTAGCAGCAAAAAGGCCCAACCAAATGAACGTAAAACAGTGTTGTGTCATGTCAGCCTGGCTATTTATATTATATCTCGACAGCTGTTTACAGAAGCTGAAAGATAGTTGTTTCGGTGTGAAGAAATTATATACTTGGGGAGCGCTTTCAGTCGGAATGTAAGACGTGACATAGATGTGGACAGGCGTGTGGCTGCCGGGAACAAAGACTGATACCGACTTCGTTATATTGTGCGGTGTTACTTTGGACGACCGAAAGCGAATGAGGAGATTCGCAGTGTTGCAGATATGAAAGGTAACCTTATTTAAAATGGATAAGGCGTGAGGACACGTTGAGCGAATGAGTAAAGACCAAATGATAAATTAAATGAATAGCGGGAAAGTTGAAAATGAGATGGACGGGTTTCGAAGACTGAAGTGTCAAGAAATTGAACCGAACTCATCCGAAAGAGTGAGAACCTCATAAATGTGACGAAGGATGGAGATAACACCGCGTTACAGATATGGGAACAGATCACAAGGGAGTGTAAGGAATTTGAATAAAGCGACGTGGATGTTAACTTGACGATTGTAATAAGTGAAGTAAGTGCCGAGGGTAACGACACATAGGCACATAATAAACTATGAGCCTGTCTTAACATTAGCTTATTAATTAAATAACAACGTAGCTCCGTAGAGAGCGACAGGCGCTTTAACAATACGATCTTTTGAGAGAGGTAATGCGTGTGAGGATGGTGACCTGTATAGTGACGGCGGGCTGCGTGCGCTCGTCGAACTGCGTGAACATTGCGCGGAAGTAGGGCGAGCAGGCGGCCAGCACGGCGCGGTGCGCCCACACGCCCTCCGACGGCTCCGCCGCGCCCTCCGCCTGCGCCTGCACGCGCCGCCCGGTTACATTACCATGCACGCCGCGCGTGCAGCGGTGGTTGTGGGTTGCATCCCACCATGCAACCCACAACCACCCAATGCCCCACCGATCGTCTGGTCATACTAGCCTAATCAAGGGAGAGGGCGCGCGGTTGTTAATGGTGCTTCCCAGCGCGCACCTATCCTGACTCCCTACAAAATATTCATTCTTATCCTTGTGCCACCACCATTTGCCATTCAATTTCCATCCTCCCCTTTTCTGGGCAGGACGAAACACTGATGCCTACGTTGCCGAGCAGACCTTCCTACGACCACTCGCACTTATGGCGTCTCCTATGCCGTCTAATTTTATACCTTGTTAGACATTCACTCCGAAGCATACATATCCACTATGGTTTAAAAGTCTCTCAAAAAAAGTTTTAAAAGATAAACATGATTCATATAAAAAGTATGACAATCATTCTGACCTATAATCGTTTATTATTTTAAAAGACCATGTCAAATTATTAGAAACAGATATGTTTCAGGAACACATGACTTACATTGTGAACAACATTTTGAATCCAAAACCATTCTGGCAGTATGTAAAGTTGAAAAATAAAAATAATTCATACCCAGCGGTAATGCCCTAGACCAGCATGTCTCGGATTGTGGTGAAGACATATGCAATATGTTTAGTGATTACTTTCACTCAAACGGACGGACAGTACAAATATTAAATACTGACAGGATATAGACGGAAACTTTGGTTTTATAAATGATATTGATATACATAAATCGGATGACTGCAATTTGTTAGAATGTCTTGATTTAAAAAAGTCAGCGGGCCCTGATAATATTCCAGCAGTTCAAAACACGTGTTTCTAACAGCAATAAAAGCATAATATTTTATAATTTGTTAAGTCAGGTTCTCAATGATGAAGAGAAAAATGATACAATGTAACAATTTCTTTAAGTGGAAACTTAATTGGCCCTCTGTGCAAACATATTGCATATTGCATTCTGACTACACATGATGCACGTCCTCTTCAGTCGCTTATTATTATTATTAATTCATCACTTTCACTCTCTTCTTGAAGTATCCGTGTCCACCGAGAACCTGCGAAACTTGATACTCCGGCACGATACAAAGTTGAAGAAGTTGTTGTTGGAGAAGTTAAAAAAGTTGATACTGTTGGAGAGAATGATGCGATTAGACGGTACAGTACTTTTTTTTATAGAAAAGGGAGGCAAACGAGCAGGTGGCTCACGTGATGGTAAGTGATTACCGCCGCCTATGAATACCCGCAATACCAGAGGCTTCGCAGATGCGTTGGAGGGGGGTGTGTGGGCCACCGGTTACTTGCACTCACCAGACGAAACGCAGATGTTTGTTAGACTTCTACTTCACGCCGGTATTCTGTGAGGTCGTGGTACTTCCCCGGTCGAGCTGGCCCATTTATGCAACAACAAAAGCTGATGCGTGGCTCTACCACTGTTAAATGCTCCATCAACTGTCCCTGGACGTTACATACCCGATGCCATTGACAAGAGTTGGCGTGGGGGGGCGATATCTGCCATTGGCGGCTTGGTAGGCCTGGCCCCGTTTTTCCATCGTCCTGAAAAAGTCTAGTTGCGTCTCCTCCATCAGCCTGTGCCACCACAGCAGTGCAACGGTACCTGCAGTGCAACAGTACCTGCAGACGCACGTCGCAGAGCGTGGCGTCGCAGCGCAGGCGCGCGAGCGCTTCCAGCAGCGCGGCCGCGTGCTGCGCGCCGCCGCCCGCGCCCCCCTCGCCCCCCTCCGCTTCCTCGCGCCGCTGCGAGGATTCGTCTAGGGACGATTGCGACGCGCATCGCACTAGCATACTGTCAAATTTAATCATTCAAAATAAAATAAATATATAAATATGTATAGTAGACAGAGGTCTACACAATTAAGTCGTTTCGACCCACCTTCCACTGAAAAAAAGTCACGGTAGCCGAGTTTTTGAGTGGTCGGAATTTCGAGTCGAGAGACTCGAGTTCGATCCCCAGGTAGCATGCTCGTACCAATGGGTTTTTCAAAAACTTATGTACGAATTATATCGTTGGCTTGGACATAAAGGCGGCGACGGGCTCACCTCCTGTCACGTTGTCCCGAAAATATCTTCGGTGGAAGGTGGGTCGAAGGGACTTAATTGTCTAGACCAGACCTCTGTCTACCCCTGTATTGGGAATTGCGTGAAGATATTTATATTTTATTCCACTGAAGATTTTTTGGGTTAACGCGACAGGTGGTGAGCCCGTCGCCGTCTTTATGTCCAAGCCAACGATATAAATCGTACACAAGATTTAGAAAAAATTCATTGGCTCAGTCCTTAGTGATAAAACTCAGGTCTCTTAACTCGAATTCCGATCATCAAACCACTCGACTATCGTGACTGTAAAATTTAATAATTAGTCTTCAAAATCTCTATTGATAATCACTATTTGTTATGCTTATTAACATAAGCCTCTCACATTGGGTTACCATTGATACCAACAATCTGCCTGTTGAGGCAGATTGTTGTACCTGACAATTTACACCCCTCCAGAAAAATGCTTCGCCAAGCAAGGGTCACTGACAATAAAGATACTTTTCAAAATACTGTGTAAAGGCGCAAAAGTTGATTTTTTACTATTTGAGTATAGATAATAAAGTTGTGAATATTTATTTATAAACTTAAAGTGTACATCTCATTAATTCTTTTTTAGTAATAAAGGTTTTTATATTATTAGCTAAGTTGGTAAAGTCACGATAGCTGTGTGGTTGGCTAATCGCAATTCAAGTCAAGAGACCCAAGTTCTATTAAGGTTTGTACCAAACCTTAGGGATAGAACTCAGGTCTCTTCAAAAAAAGGCCGGGTTTTTTCAAAAAACTTTTGTAAGATTTATATTGTTGGCTTGGACATAAAGACAAAGAGCTCACCGCCTGACACATTGTCCCAAAAAAATGTCTTCATAGGAAGGTGGGCTCTTAAGGACTTAATTGTTTAGACCTTTGTCTACCCCTGTATTGGGAATGGAGTGAAAATATTATTTGTTTTTAGCTGGGTTGGCTTGACCACATGAAGAGAAATTAACAAAAACTATAAACATTCTATGACAAACTACTTTTTACTATTTGTGTCTAACTACATTACATACTAGTAGATTTTTAAATGACCAGAATGATACGAGATAAAATTTGATTGTAATGACTAACTCTATGTACAAACAATAAATATATTGTTATTGAAAAAGTTACTTTGCAACATTCCGCATGCAAATATAAAAAGGTATATGTTACCTGGTCCGAAGAGAAGAAGATCACCACCCTCCCTCCCGCAGATGCATGCACTAATTCCACTGTATGCACCACCACCACTACACTCAAACCAGGTAACATATACCACCAACGAAAACGCGACACGTGTTTCACTTCAAAACAAGGCATTATCGAGCGTGTAGACTCTATAATGAGCAACCGCTCATCTGCAGTCGCTCATCAACAACTTTACAATGAATTTCCGCAAAGCAACATCTGAGTCAATTAACTATAACAAATATATTACCTGTATCTATTTCTATCGCCATCCCCTTCTGCAGCGCTGGGGTCTACGACACTGAAAAAAATATTGGAGGTTTTACTACTCTAACATTTTCTGTTATTTTAAAATGTACACATTGGAGTGAAACTTAATTGATCACCACTGCCCTCAAGCTCCAAGTTTACTGACAATGTTTTCAAGAATTTTGTTTAGAGCATGAAGCAATGAGGAAGGAGCATCCACCTTCCTCCCATCTTTCTTTTTCCCATTTTTTCCTTACACGCTAGAATAGCATTGTAATATTCTCTGTCTTTGCAGGTGTTGGCAAGGCCTAGAGTCCTTAACAAATTATTATAATTAATAAGTTATTAAACTCCTTAATAAAACTATTATGTCATCAGCTTTTGTATTTAGGCATCTTTCACCTTCAATAATATAAAAGTAACCTTGAACCTTTTAGAGTAATTGTTCAATCTTCCACAGGAATAGTATTCTTATTCACAAAAGAGTTTAGGGAGAGTATTCCTATTCATATGTTTATGCCCTAACATTTAACAATAACTGATATCTATCGTAAGTAATGCATAGAAGATCCTCATGTATTCGACATGTATGTTTTCTAACAGTTTTCTTTCAATACAAGGCATTAAAAATTACTGGTGCATACCTGCAGCACAAGCCTCAATTAACTTTTATTATCAATTTATGTCACAAAACAAAGTCATAAATTATACTACTATAGAAGAGTGCATTGATGATTGCACAAACAATTATAAATATTTTTATTACTAGCTCTATCACATTCATGTTAAAACTAAAAATTATTACTAAAATTATTATTCATAGTTAGTATATATCGTGGTTTAGACATATCCCTCATATGTCTAACCACAAGATATACTAACACAGCAGATAAATTTCCAATTTTCAATTAAAGTTTAGTTAAAATTAAATTTTGCCATTCAATGTGGAAATGCAGCCAGCATTCTTGATACCAAGCTCCGAGTAGGGCTGTACAATCATTGTCCTGTTTAGTTATAAGTTTTGTAATTATTAAAAAAAAATTAAATTACTCTGCTGTAATTTAAGTCAATGTAAGTCACGATAGCCACGTGGTTGGGTGGTCGGAATTTCGAGTCAAGAGACCCGTGTTTGATCCCCAGGTGGCAGGCTTGTTCCAATCGGTTTTTCAAAAACTTATGTACGAATTATATTGTTGGCCTGGACATAAAGACGGCGACGGGCTCACCACCTGTCGAGTTTTCCCGAAAATATCCTTGGTGGAAGGTGGGTCAAAGTGAATTCATTGTCTAGACTAGAACTCTGTGTACCCCTGTATTGGGAATTGCATGAAGATATTTATTTTTAATTACTCTGCTAACATTTCTTTACAACTTACAGCCCACGGTCACCATCGACATCTCCGTTACCCTCCATCGAAGCAAATGTGAATTTGATGGACACCACAATAAGTTACAGCTGTTATTGGTCAACTTCACATCAGATGGAAGCTTGATCTTTATATTACAAAGCACTTAAAGTCACTTAGGGTATCACATAAACACAATAAATATTTATGGAAAAACTTTCTGTTTAATTTTTTATAATATTCTCTCCATAATCAACATAATCTATTGTGGTGTGAACATAAATAAACAAAATTTTTGCCTAACATGTCAGAAACCAGAAATTATTTGTCTGATTTTTTTTTAGAATACAGATTATAGATACAGAGTATAAAATTGACAGCACAAACGTCAATCACGAAACAGATAATAAAAGTTTACCTTTTTCTTAACAAAGAAGAATCAAGTTCTGCTAGTCTTATTTAAACGATTTATTACTGCTAGTCAATTCTAATTTAAATGCGTTATGAGGGTGATGCAGGACACTAGTCGAATCTAGTTACAGGCAAATATTACGTCCGAATACAGGAAAATATCTCTAAACAACCTGTTTGGTTTTTTAATATCGTTCTGTTAATAAACAAGAAACTTTACTGTTTGTCGTTTACCGTTATCTCGTTCTTGCCTACACATATTCTTTGCTTGCCACGATGATATAATAATTATTCGTCTTTTGCTCTTTTATTAACATATTATACACTATTATGACCGGCCTATCAACACTGACAGGAAGATTCCTGCAATAAGCCTCATATCATGTTGATAATCTGGGTACAGTCAAGAAATTTTTCATCAAGATGAAACAGACAAGAAAGCAAATATCAGGACCTGGCTCACGAGGTGAATGACATATGGGGTAGTATGCCAACTGAAATTATACCCATAGTCGCCACTGCAAGTGTATATTCCAGTGGAAGGTGGGTCGAAGGGACTTAATTATCTAGACTAGACCTCTGTCTACCCCTGCATTGGGAATTGTGTGAAGATATTTTTTTTTTTACTTTCCATATTTTATCGTATTTTATTCACTAAATTGTATTTTAACTGTCTATTAGCGCATCCGCGAAACTTCGTGTACATACGTACAGACAAGAACACTGCAGGATACAGTCCCGTCCCGTATGAAAGAATCATCAATCGGCTTGCCACACTCGGCAAGCGGATTGGCGATCACAGAACCATCTTAGACACTGCTGCCCGTCAATTGCCGTGCGAGTCCGCTGTGTGCGCTGCCTTCCTGCAACTTATAGTAATACGTTCTTATGTAATAAAATGATATTAAAATAACAACTCAACTACGACAACCGCGAGCAGTGCCGTACTCACGAGTTTTCATGGAGTCGTCCACTCGGAGTCCCGGCTTCGATTCCCAGACGGCACTGCTCGATATAGAAAAATACCATTTTTTTTCATTGTCTTAAGTCTGGCTGTTTGTGATACCTACGTTGTTTCTGATACCATAACACATAAGGGCTTTAGCTACTTACTTAAGTACCTACAATGCAATGAATGGTATTTGTTAACAAAAACTATACTCAGACTGATTTGAATTCTATCTAAATCGATTTAAATTTGTACTATAGGAACCGTTCTTCTCCGCAATATTGAAAGTCAAGTAATTAATATTCTACCTTCTCTCCAACACAACTAATTGAAGTAGATAAAAGCTCAAATAATAAATCATTTCCCTTTATTCCCATTGTTTAACGTAATATTTATACATAGATGATAATGATTGTAAGGTTGGTTTTAATATTGGGCACTAGATGCCGCTGCAGTTGTTTACATTGCGATGTTGTAAGTAACCAGTCTTTCTTGACTAAGCCTTGAAAATTGCAATCGCGATTTGTCTTGTGGCGGGATAAAAATACCAAACAAATATTCATCAGATCAGTCACAGGTAGGTGTGTCTACAGTGCACCAATCTGCTTACCAAGCATGACAGTTATAGCATATCCTCTGTATGAGAGACCTATCTCATACAGTTGTTAGGCCGTTAAATAAGTAAGTAAATAGACACTGTCACTGTGTTTGACACAGTTTTGTACGAAGCAGGCCATATTTTAACGTTGGTTTGCTCGATGATAAGTGATTACCGATGTCCAGGCGCACTTGAAACACCATAGTGTGGATTACCTACCTTTACGTACGGAATCTTTAAGAAAGGAATTGGAAAAGGGAAACGGGATAGATGTTTGAGCAATTTACATCTCACTCGCCGGTCGACGCAGAAGCATAATATCCGTCTACTTTACGCAGGTGTTCTGCAACCCCATGGTCCAGCCCCGGTTGAGCTGGCCCACCCTAGCTGTACATAGGTTTTAAACAAAGCCATTGATACTAGCCTGGCACCTGGGAATCGAACACGGGTCTTTCGACTCGAATTCCGATCACCCAACCACTCGGCTATCGTGACATCAAAATGACAACATAATAAAACTATTTTCCAAAAGAAGATAACATAGGCTAGCACATGTTGATTGGTAATCACAGATTATACCTTATCTTTTGATGTCAACTCTGATCTGTTTGGTTTATGTATAATGTTTGAATTACTTTAAATTTGGAATGTCAGTTTTATTTGTTTGGATTGTATTTTGTCATATTTGCTTATTCCGCGAAAATAGCTTAAAGAAGTAACATGTCTAGTTATGTGACTTTTGTATATTATATAAATTTTCTTAATGATTACGTTTCATCAAAAATAAATTCAAAATGTTTAAGTTAAAATAAAAAGTTTTCTAATCGGTCCTAAAGTGTTTTTTTTTTTTTGGTTTGAAAGTGAACCCATTAGCCACATCTACCATTGAAGAACACACACAAACGCTTTTGAAGACCTCCGTGGACGAGAAGCACACAGGTTTTCGTAGTCTTGCCAACTAAGAGGTCCCGAATTCGATCCTCGTTGTTTACGATTCCATAACACAAATGCTTTATCTACTTACTTTGCGACCAAAGCAATAATACGTGATGTATGTATTCATAAGTAATATATTGTTTAAACACTGCTGTCAAGTCCAAACTAGCCTAGTGACACAAAAATATAATTGCTTTGCAATTTTCTCGTATATATTGGCAAAATGTCTGTGCATAACGGCTAAACTCGCTTTGGCAGTAAATAAAAATGGACACATTAGTATCGTGTTAGTAAACAGCGTGTTGAAAGTTAATTGAGGGGAGGGATGCGCATGCAAATTGGAGGAGGCGGCCACCGCTGATGGATTGCTTCTTGATGAGATTTAGCACCGCGACGTCATTCGACGCTCCGCTGCAAGCTACCGTGGCATCGGCAAATTTTAACTGACACTTACTCGCATATCTTGTTTTCACTCGAAATATTTTTGCAATTCGATAGATATACACATATTTATATATCAAAGTTGTGTGTTTGTTATAGTTATAATATCAATGTTTTTAAGTGTTGTCTATTTATCTGAATTTACCTATATAAATATTCTTATATACAAAACATGACCGGAGTACAAACATTCATAATGATCACACAAATGCTCAACCCTTACCTTGGAAGGCAGGCTCACTACTAAGGCTATCGAGTCGTCAAAGATGAACTTATTATTAAAATAAAGAATGCTTAGATGGTTTAAGCATTGCACTATACTGCACGAAAGTAAACAAAAGAATCGAGGTAGACCGATAATAACTTTCGAACACCATATGAGTTAATTACTTGAAGAAACGGTTAAAACTAATCGGATACCTATTCGTGAGTATATAAGAAAATATTGAATTTGATAAGAGCACAACAGGTGTGGGGATGATGCGTAAAGATATGAAAGTAAATTATTCAATTAACACAGATGATTAGTTACCGAACAAATGATTAATTATTTGCCGAAATTCTTATTTAATAGGTGGTAGGTGCGTGCGGTGCAGCGGCTCGAGGGGAGACAGTTGCTTCACAGAGGGGATGCGATCGATCGGGAACAGCTGTGCGCCGCCGCCCGCCACGCAGCTCTAGAATCTATGTCTTAACAAAGAATATTCATGTCCTAAAGTACACTACAAATATATACTGTCGCTTACGCTATCTTAAATAATTGATCCTTAATTATATTGGTCTAAACACAATTGAAATATAAAGTATTTCGTGACTTTTATTAAGGGCGTGACCTTTGTGTAACAAAAGCGCGGGAGAGAGATAGATACCGGCGCCAGCTGATTTTGACTGTTGCTAAGCGGGCGCCGGGCGGGGTGGGGTTTAATGGGTGTGCGGGCGAGGGGTCTATTACGCTCGGGACGGATGAAACTTGCAGGGCTTATGAATATGCATGGTAATGTATAGGTTGCGACGTCACTTCACTCTCGCAGCCCATCGCGAGATGTTAGTGTGCGTGTGCATCCTTCGCAGAGCACATCACTTGGTACTAGTTGTGGTTTATAAGAGATATTATTATCACATTTCTTCAACATAATTTTTTATCTTCACGAATTTTAGATACTGGGGTAGGCAGAGCTTTGGACAATGTAGTAATTTCAACTCACTTTTCAACGAAGCTTATTTAGGACAACGTAACAGATGGTGAGCCCATCGCCGCCTGAGTGTCTAAACTAACGTACGATTTAAATACAAACATATATATTTACTTAGAAAACTTTTTGTATATACATAAAAACAACCGTGTCTCGAGTTCAAACACACATAATCATCACACAAATGAGAGCCCCTTGCGGGGTTCGAATTTGAACCAACAACCCACCACCAACCTAACCTAACTCGGCTATCGGGTCGTCATTTCATGATTTTTATTTTAATAGTTAACATTTCTAGCAAGCGGTAGGGACTAAGTGCAACTCAAGAGCTTTGCTTACGCTTTTTTCCGCAAATGACCTTGTTATTATTTACAAGTCAGCCACCGGCGCGCGACATTGAATTACTCCGTACTAAATGCCTCGATGCGCGCCGATGAGTCTTTTTTACATTTACACTACTTTCTAAAATAAATAAAATAAATATCTTTACGCAATTCCCAATTCAGGGGTAGACAGAGGTCCAGTCTAGACATTTAAGTCCCTTCGACCCACCTTCTACCGAAGATATTTTTCGGGACAACGTGACAGGTGGTAAGCCCGTCGCCGTCTTTATGTCCAAGCCAACGATATAATTTGCTCATAGGTTTTTAGAAAAACCCATTGGTACGGCCACTTGAGGATCGAACTCGGGTCTCTTGACTCGAAATTCCGACCACCCAACCACTCGGCTATCGTGACTGACACTACTTTCTATATTTTTAATATATATATCTTTACGCCATTCCCAATATAGGGGTAGACCCACCGTCCACCAAAGATATTTTGGGACAACGTGACAGGAGGTGAGCACGTCGCGGTCTCAATGTCCAAGCCAAGGATATAATTCGTACATAAGTTTTGAAAAAACCAATTGGTGCGAGCCTGTCACCTGGGGATCGCACTCGAGTCTCTCGACTCGAAATAACCATCCTACCACTCGACTATTGTGAATGGATCCATATTTTTAATGTACTCTGTTACCTAAATATATAAAGTACGATATGCAGAAAAAAAAAATTCTCAAGTACTATTAATACTATTTACATCACAAAGGCAGTTTAACAAATAATTAGAATTTAAAAATAATTAAATTTATTATTTTATTTAAGCTACTCTTGTATACATAATATAAACTAGCTTCTTCTAAACTAGTTTAAAATTCAATCAGAGAACTCGAGTTTGATCTGCAGATGGACGGCTCGTATCAAACAATTTTATCAAGAATTTTGTACAATATCTATAGTTGGCTTGGAGATTAAAACCTAGTCCAACAAAAGCACAGGTGAAATGAAGGCTCTCAGGACTAAATATACCTCTGACCATTATGATTATTGCTATTAGGAGTAATCCTGCTTATTAAGTGCGATAATTTCATTCCGTTCGTTGGTAATCAGACAAAAACAAAACGAGTCATGATAACCCTGACTTGGGTCAGCTCGTACAATGAGTTTTCAAAACTTATGTACGAATTATGTACGTAACGATTTATGTTCGCCTTAGACATAAAAACGACGACGGGCTAACTCTCATTTGTCCCAAATAGTCTTCAGTAAAAGGAAGGTCGAAAGTCTTCGCCTACCCCAGCATTGGGAACAGCCTAAGGCAAATAGTATTCTAATGTATTTGTCTATGTCCTTGGAGTCTTATCCGCGCCACGACAACGGAGCTCCACGCTCCACTTCTAGCGTTGAGGGAATTAATTGCGCTCGACACTCGGCAGTTTCCCCGTTCCGTAACGTAATGGCTTTCAATTACACCGCCCCTGCGTCCGGCGTCCGGCGTCCGGCGGCGTGATTGATGCGCGCTTGCGACGTCGCCCGGACACAATTGCATTTCAGCAAACATCGGCAGTCGTTCGCCGTCCGACATTGTCACTCGTAAATAAACACATTAATTGCTTTGTATTATTTATGAAAAAATATCTTTTATGGTGGTGGTAAGCTTTCAACAGGCACACTTCAAACGCAGACGAAGTGATTATATCTTCGCGCATTTCATTCTGGGGTGGACAATTTAGTCTTTACGACTGACGTTTCATCGAAGCTTATTTGAGAAATCGTGAAAAATGGTGAGCCTTTCGCCGTCTTTGCGTCACGGATAATTTTTTTTAAATAATTTTTCAATAAACTCATCGGTACGAGCTTGCCTCCTGGATATCGAACTCGAGGCTTCTGATTTTAATTCCGATTCAATTATCTCGATTCAGATAACCTTAAAAAATCAGCTTCCTAGTTTGTTAAATCCGCCATACCATTTGCTCCCCCTAGCCCTTAGATAAAACCCTTCTAGCACGCTACTCAGGTTTACTTTAAAGATTTTCTGATGTTCTTTTTTATGTGTCAAATGTATTTAAAAAAAATACTTATTATATTATATCCTCTAGAAGTTAATGTTCCTGCATACTCACAATGATTTTTGCTGTAAAACAGCTGTTGTTATTGTGTTTGCAGTGAAAGTTTGTTTGGTGACTGACCCTAACCAGGTCAGCTGTCGGATTGTTTTTCACTGTAACAATATTCAAGAGAGCACTGCCTGCTTAATAACTCCTACCTATACTAATTTTGTACCACTTCTTACAACAGTCAATAGTGAAAAAAATAATCAGACTTAGATAGGGATAACGTGACATACATTGGTCTGTGCCACAAACGACCAGACCCGAGACAAAGTAGAAAAAGTATTTTCTACATTCACTCCACCGGGAATCGAACCCGGAACCTCAGAGCTGACGACACCATGAAAACCGGTGTGTGTTCACTCGTCCACGGAGGTCGATAAATACATACACGTTAACGTTATTGGAATGCTACTTAAACACTACAGAACAAATATTGGTTAATGCTGCGTAAGAATATTTACCACATTTCTTGCTTTGGGTGTCGAAAGAGGCGATTAAGGGAAAATCCTTGAATATCGTGAAGACAACCAACAGACTGCGGGATATTGATCGCACATACGTACATATATACATATTGCAATGGGTCGGTCACATAGCTCCAAGAATAGAAAGAAAAAATTCTCGAGTACCAACTTCTTAAAGACAGAGTGCAGGACGACCAACTACACGATGGAATCACGATCTGCTCATTACACAATTACTGGAGGTTAATTAATTTAAGTGATACGGGAAGGTTCTCTGTAGCTACCGTTTTGAAAGATCTTCGTTTAGCGGATAACTCTGACATGTATTTGTAAGTAGGGACAAAGATCCAAGCTCAGTAATCAGTGACGTTTATCACGTCATCTATAATACATGACAAAGATACCATAGGACTTAGCAACACAACTGTTATGTTTCGGAAACGCGGAAGGCAGCGCGCGACGGAACTCCGATGCGAATGCGCCCGGGGGCGAGTTCCCAGGCCCGCGCGAATGCACCCGTCCCTTTGTTTTTGCGAGCCTCGCCGAATTGAGCCAACTTCACATTTTGTGTCGATTTAGAAAACACGTGCGGCTGCTTCATTCAGTCAACGAGATCTGTTTGGCGTAAAGTACGCCCCAAATTATAACATTATTGTCCTACGTCACCTATTCTATGCAACTATGATACAGAAACTAATACAATAGTAAATTTATTAATATAAGGTTTGTATTTACAATAGTCCTCGTGTTACCAAGAATGCAGGCTGGCATTTCCAAATATTACTTTCAAACCTTCTAATTTCTTCAGCTGCCGTTAATGTACTGACTTGAATTATTGTAATCGTTAAAATTTTAAAAAAATAAAAATAACATTAGCAAATTGGACAACAACTCTTTGTGGTAGTACTACTACTACAAGTATACACTTGAGAAGCCTGTTAGGCAAAAGGACCAACCACAACATAGAGCACTTTTCAACTACACTACCGCACCACATTTACAGGGCTAAATAGCAGAACAAAGATGATCCGATTTGAAAAATGTAGAAAGCGAGTAAGACAATAAAAAAATGTCTATTTCATTTTGTCTGTATCATTCTGCACTTCGAGAGTGATAATGCATCGGAACATTATTCAATTGATGTTAATTGCTTGGTGTGCAACAATCACTTATAAACAAAGATATAATGTTAGCAACTTTCTTAACCAAGCACATTTAAAACTGTGATTTTTATTTTGTTTTTGTCCTTCCCTTTAATGTCCAACAAGCTCATGAAATCCTCCATGCGTGAGACAGTAAACGCACTGGAATCTCGGAAATCGATCAGCATACTACAATTAAAGCCGAGCGACACGTAGTACCTCGCACGAGGCGTGTTTGTTCGCTCCCGTGTAATTGCGAGGGTGGATCCATTACATCACATACCCGGCCGCAATCCGACAAAATATTATATTCCCTCATTATTCCGATCAAACATATTGGTTTCGTTACCCATCGCGATATTTGAGTCTCACAAAACAAATATTTAATTTCCATCGGTTTCATTTCATATGTCTGTGCTTACTCAATATTTATGGATGGCAAGAAATAATGTGATTGTGTATTGTAATATAAAATCATTATTTCTCTATATAATTGGAAGACATAACATTCAATTTGTACAAAATATTTCTTCAGTTGTAATGTTTAGGATACAATATGATGATGTCTTGACATTAATAACATTAAATTCAGCGAACATTCCGCCAAAGATTTCTTGGAACAACATTATATAATAATAAGAAAGTTTTATTGGTATTTAGTACTTTCGTTATGGTATTGCTGTTAGAATGTCTCTAAATCCTATCTTCCCATGGGTGAAGATTTTAAAAGGCGACTAAGAGAAACAAATCAAATCATTTGTTTGTCGAAATTTGAATTAACATACGTTTATCGATAGTCATTTTTTAATCTCACAATTTAATCTCTCTATCAGGTCACGATAGGCGAGTGGTTGGGTGATTGGATTTCGATTCAGGAAGCCCGAGTTCGATCCTCTGGTTGTCGGCTCGTACGGTTTATTCAAAAAACTTACTAACAACTTACATCTTTGGCTTGGACATAAAGACGGCGCCGAGCTCACCGCCTGTAACGTTTTCCCAAAAAATGTTTTGGTGGAAGTTAGGACGAAAGAACTTAACTGTACAGACCTCTGTCTAACCCTATATTAGTAATGGCGTGAATATATTTATTATGGGGTTAACTTCTCAAGCTCAGTCATCAATTTAATATTTTTGATATTTCCTTATCCTAATCAGAGAAAAGAGACTGTCTAAGAAAGCACCGGCTAACTGGCTAACGATACATTACATAAAAGCATTTGCCTATATCGCATTTTCGTGTATAAAAATAATATAAAAATATTTGAACGTGGGCGCCGGAAATGAAACTTCCCGAGGAAGAAGCTACGAATCTATTTATTCGGATGTTTTTTCGTAAAAGTACGCCGCATTTGTTGGGCAAGGCGCGCCGAAAATAGAAAAGTTGCGTTAAGTTATAACACTTTGTTAAATTTTTACCTCGTAGACTTCATACCCATTTCAGTTTGGTTATTCTTTAGAAACTTGAATATATATACTTTGCTTTAGAAACTTATTTCTTATGCATTATTTTCAATTAGTCTAGTATTCAGAAATAGATTATATTAAAAAGTTTAAATGATGATGTGTGAAAAGAAAGTTTTCCAAAAAAACGGTAAAAGTTTACGAAAATCGTAACTAGTGTTAGCTGATGGTGCATTTTTATCTTTACGCATCTTCCAATAGGGGTAGTCAGAGTTCTAGATAAATAAGTCCTTAGGAGTTACATTTCATCGAAGATTTTTTGGGACAACGGGATAGTTGGTGAGCCTGGCGCTGTCTTTATGTACAAGCTAACGTTATATGGATATAGTTTTGGAAAAAAACCTTATTGGTACACCTACCTCCTGGCAATCGAACACGGGTCTTTTGACTTAAATGTCGATCACCCAACCACTCGGCTATCGTGACGTGCATGGTTAGCCGAATAATAATATTATGTGTGTAGGTAACTGAAAATCAATCCCATCGAATTAATTTTTAATTTTTCAGCAATCTCAAACTTTCAAAACAGATACTGTTTTGACAAAGTCAAGTTGCCTGTCTCAACACAAGTTTTGTGACTGAATTGTCTCTTGGTTAGCAGATTGCGATCGCAGCTTCAAATATACTTAGTCGTTGCTCTATTGAAATATATAGATAAGAACTAAATGCCTATTATAGCAAATGCTGAACAAATTTTTAAATTTGGTGACCTTCTTACTAGCTTTCACTGCTGAAAATAAATTACATTACATACCTGAAAATAAATTGTGCGACATAGGAGTTTGCACGCACGCAAAGCAGTGCGCATCAGAATTGTTCAACACCGGTTTTCACGGCGTCACCAGCTCAGGGGTCCCGGGTTAGATTCCTGATCAGGTCAATGTAGAAGGCACTTTTTCTACATTTTCTCGGATTAGGCTGTTTGTGGTATCTTCGATATTTCCATGACACAAGTGCTCCAGCTACTTTTGGTATTAGAGCAATGTAAGATGTTGTTTTTATCTATGTATGTATTCATTTATTATTAGTTGATAATGGGATAGGATTGAGACAGATGTGTGTCGGGCGGCGCGCACCGGGCCTCGAGCCGAGCCGTGCGGCGCGTGGGGGCCAAGTGCGGGCCAGGTACGGGCCAGGTGCGGGCCCGGTGCGGGCCGGGTGCGGGCGGCGTGCGGTGTGCGGAGTGCGGGCGCCGGCGGGGCGCTGCGGCCGGCGTGCGGGCGGCGAGCGGCGTGCGGCGTGCGGCCCGGCTCAGTCCGCCGCCGCTCGCCGCCGCCGCTCGCCGCCGGGCCGCGCCCGCCGCTCGCCGCAGCGATGGAGCACTTCATAGAGACCGTCCGCAAGTACCCGTGCCTGTGGAACACCACCGCCATCGAGTACCGCGACCAGGAGCTCAAGGACGCGGCCTGGACCGAGGTCATGAAGGAGACCGACCTGTCGTCAGGTGAGTGAGCAGCGCCCCCCTCCCCACAGGCCCCCCCCGGCCGGGCGACGCGCGCACACCGCGCCCGAGCGCCCCGCCGCAGCCCGCGCCCGCTCCGCGCCAGCCGAGCCGACGTTCCCATTCGCATAGCTTCCTTATAATTTTAACTTAGCGTTCATTATGTTTCTCATTTTGTTTTGAATCTACGACGGCTTGAATACATAAGTACTTATACTTAATACATTACTTTCTACATCTAACACATTCAATCCAGTTACGTTAGACGTAAACTGTACGATTGATTTATCGATATAATAAAAAATAACAACATACGATTCATAATAATAACACAGTTCAGTACACTTTTAATTTTATCATTATGCCTACATCATTAACTACAACGGTTTTAATGTTAAATTACAACATAATTAAATTAAAGTTACACTTTATTGTTTTCAATTAAGGCCTAATATAACATTCAATGACCGCAATGAATTCATGCGGTTGCTATGTTTAAACACTAACGTACATAAATTTACATTCGACACCGCAAGGTCAATTTGTAAATAGAATTGTTATTGTTTGCGTCGTGTCGGGCGCGTTCTTTGTTTAAGACGAGTTTACTTAATAATTAAGAGACAATTAAAAGCCAACTCGCGGTACCCACGTGGTCAAGCTGCACGTTATAACAAGTGATGTAGGTTAGATACCATGAGCCTGCAACACAAAAATGTATTACGTATGGTTTGGTTGAACAAGGAAACATTGAGAAAAACCTGCAAAAATCATTCAGACACGATATTAAAATATATTATTACACGGAAATGTATATTTGTTCGAACTATGCAGTCCACGGAGACTGGAGCTTCAAATATCCGGAAAATTTCTAAATAAGTCTTTTTGACCATCAATGACTATTTAGAGATTGCTTCTTTGGCGACTTCCGTGGACGAGTGGCGTAAACACTATGAACTACTATGAACTATAATACTATGAACTTTACAATCCCAGGTCGAGGTCCCGGGTTGGATTCCCAGTCAGGTCAATGTAGAAAAACCACTTTTTCTACATTTTCTCGGGTCTAGGTGTTTATGGTGCCTTCGTTGTTTCCAATTTCCATACCACAAGTGCTTTAACATCATACATTGGGATCGGAGCACTGTATGTGATGTTGTCCCTATCTATATATGTAATTTTATCTATACATGTAGTTTACATGTAACATATATTCTATAACGAGCACACTATATTAAAACAAATTTTTATTTTAGACCGTATTCATGCATACATAAGCTACCTATCTTGCCCAGTGAATTGCGTAACGAATTTTTACCCCTTTTTTCTTTTTGGGGTCAGAGACAGATGTCAGTAAGAGGACATATAATGGGGTGTAACCGTCTGAATTAGATCGTTAAATACGGTCCAGTCGTTTCTGAGATTACTTTCACAAGTAAAATTTATGTTCCTTTGTTGAAAGTTTAAATTTAAGTTTAATTCCCATACATGTCTCTGATCCCAAAGCAAGTAAGTAGCTAAAGCACATGTGTTATAGAATCGTAAACAACGAAGCCAAGGTCCCAAGGACCAGGCCCGAAGAAAAGTAAAGAATATAGTTTTCTACATTACTCGGGCGGGTGACCGAGAAAAACCGACCCAATACCTCGGAGCTAGAGACATTGTATAAACCGGTGTGTACGCCACATGAATACAGAGGACATCGAAAGAAAAAGAAAATTTAAAGGTTTTCGACTCTGGCAGGCAGTTGCCTATTGAAGCTGCTAAAATAGTGAAGGGATAGAGAGAGTAAAGATATTAGCCTTGTGAATACTATGAACAGAATATCTCATGAGCAAGAGATATCATTATGGCGCTTCAGTTCCAACAGACGGATTCGTTCTGTGTTGTATATTTATTTTTCTTTCCCAGAATATTTGATATTGACATTGACTGGTTTCTATTCTTCACATTTATTTATCGAACCCAGACTTATGGTCCATCAGACACTACGGATTTCAGTAACTTAATATATAAAACTATTTATTTATTTTATTTTTATTTATTACAATTACAAATTAAACACATAATATAACTTAGAGTTAGTTATACAAATTGAAAGTTGTTTTATGGATTGGGATATATGTTTAATTACACAGTATATGTATACCCTTTATATGTTTAATTGTACAAAAATATAGCTTCTGAAGCTGAACTAAGGTCGACCTGTGTCTCTGTTTCAGTACCGGTCATATAAGAATAATTAAGAATAAGAATAAGTTGATGATTTTTGGCCAGTGGAACATATTCGTATACCAAGGTAGTCAGAGGTTTTTTTTGTTTTTTGTTTTTTTTTTAAAGAATACTAGCAATGCTGAATAACATTACTAGTATTCCTGTTAACCACTCCAATTATGCTGCAATGCTTGTGTAAGAAGTAGGTTTACGTCAATAGTCGAACGGCGAGGCCCGAACCCGCGACGTCATGTTTCGCAGTCCGCACCCTAAACCATTAGGCTATTGCTGCCTTCAGAGGTCTATACAATGTAGTCTCTTCTAATAAATATAAATATCTTCACGCAATTCCCAATACAGGGGTAGACAGAGGTCTAGTTTAGACAACTAAGTCCCTTTGACCCACCTTTCACCGAAGATATTTTCGGGACAACGTGACAGGTGGTGAGCCCGTCGCCGCCTTTATGTCCAAGCCAACGATATGAATCGTACATAGGTTTTTGAAAAAAGCCATTGGTACGAGCCCGCCGCTTGGGGATCGAACTCGGGTCTCTCGACTCGAAATTCCGACCACCCATCCACTCGGCTATCTAAGTCTTTTAAGTCGTGAGTTTGCAGCCCCTTCGATCCACATTTTACAGGAGATTATTTGTAGGAACGTGAATGACAGTAAGCATGTGGCCACTTAGTGTGGAAAACAGCATATAAAAATAAATATCTTCACGACATTTCCAATACCGGAGTAAAGAGATGTCAATTAAGTCCTTTCGACCAACCTTTCACATTTATAAATTGTATATCGTAACTATATATGCTTCGAAAAAGTATTTTTACTAGCCCAGTTACTTGATAGTCTTTACAAAAAATCCACAATAGCCGTCTCTATTGTGGCTTCTTCGTCTATATAAAAACTGACAAACAGTACGCTGGTGGTGAGCCTATCGCCGTCTAAGTAATCAAGCCAATATAAAACGTTTTTTGAAAAAACTCAATAGAGAACTCTTACTCCTAGAGATTAAACTCAGGTCTCTGGATTCCATTCGTATAGCCATTCGCTAAGCGTTTAATTTTGATGAGGTCTTTATCGAGATTTTTGTTCCGCTCCCTATAGGTTGCTTTTACAGTATTCGAGGTTGTCTTTATTAGAAGAAGCAAGGGGGTAATTTTGTACACCGGTATCACATGATATAGTAGTAAGTATCTACTAAGCCTGCAGCAGTAAATAACTAACTAAACCTATTGTTTTCAGTTAAAGAAGTCAAGCTCAAATGGAAGAAACTGCGAGACAGCTACAGAGATGCTCTCAAGCGTCAGAGCGAAATGTTGGCGAAGGACCCGAGTAACCAGAGCAAGAAGAACTACCCGTGGAAGTACATGGGGCTGATGCAGTTCCTGCAGCCGTACATGAGCGTGCGCAAGAAGCCCGCCGAGTGCTCGTACGCGTCCGCGCCGGCGGACTCGAACCCGGAGCCCGCGCACAACGGCGACGCGCGCTCCTCTGAGGAGTCCGACACGGAGCCGGAGTCGTCGCCCAAGCGCAAGGGCATGGAG
This sequence comes from Sericinus montela, assembly GCA_029286605.1. Taxonomy (NCBI): domain Eukaryota; kingdom Metazoa; phylum Arthropoda; class Insecta; order Lepidoptera; family Papilionidae; genus Sericinus; species Sericinus montela. Next base: position 4,548,487 of record JAGSMR010000085.1, on the reverse strand, counting down.
CGGCTAGCCGTCATCGACCGCAAGCTGGACTACCTGTGCAAGGCGCAGAGCAAGCGGCAGTTCACGGAGGCGCACCTGCAGGAGCGCGGCCGGCCGCCGCCCGCCGCGCCCGACCCGCTGGACATCTTCTTCAACAGCATGTGCCAGTCCACGAAGCGCTTCCCTTACCCCACTCAGATCAAGATCAAGCGCACGCTTTTCGAAGCGGTGATCGCTGCCGAGGAGGCGCTGATCGCGGAGCAGCAGAGCTACGCCAGCCTGTGGGCGCGCGGCGGCGGCAGCTCCAGCAGCAGCTCGGCGGAGGACGCGGAGGCGCCCGACGAGGACCGCAAGCCCTCCTGAGAGCGCCGCGCCGCGCGCCTCTACCGCTGGCTCTACCCGCTATACGCCAGCTATGCGCACTACGCGGCCGCCACATCCGCCGTCTCCGCCACTTCCGCCACCTCCGCCACTTCCGCCACCTCCGCCGCGCCCTCCCCCGCCGCCCCGCCCTCGCCGTAACACGCGCAACTTGGACACTAACACGTATTCACGTGTCGAATTATTCTCTCAAAAGTCCTTTGCTGTTGTGTATTTGATATTGTATACGCCGCTACGTCCAATATTATATGCAAAAGAGTAAGGTAATCAATTATTTAGAGTAGATATGTATATAAACGTAAAACAAATGTTTAGATTACTTATCAATATTGATAAAATTTAGAACGTATGTAATATAAATGTTAACTACGTTTTGAACGACACAAATTCTTCGTTGCCTAAGAAAAATTGAAATAGTATTATAACGAGGTGAATGCGCATGCGCCGCTGACACAGGATCTCCAGTGAAGGATATCATTTTACTAGTTATATAAGTTCGTAAAAATGCATCGACTGAATCTATTTTAATTTTAGACTAAATAAATCATTGTGATTTGACAACGCCATTTATGCGAAATTAATAAACGTATTTTTAAAACACTATTCTTACTTTCAATCAACTTCTAGCAAATTCGTACAAATGCGTATGCGTAGTAATAATGTTAAGTACAATAAATTAAGTAAAAACCTATGGTTGCTCATACCCATTGATGAACTAAAAAAAATTGACGACCAGCGGCGTGCACTTCATAGGTAAGAAAGATAGTCTTACCCATAGATAATTTTGCTACAAAATTCCTTAACAACTTAGGAATCATAGTTGTAGTTTTGATAAAATTATATAGAACAATGCTGCGTGTAAAAATAGTTAGCTTGACCGAAGAGAGAAGAGTTCTCTTCTATTTTATTTTTGCATGCGTATTTGAGCAATATAATTTTATTAAAACTTCCATGTTTCTTAAGTTAATTTGTTTTTGTTGTGTTGCGAGTCTTAGGTTATCTACTTAAGAGGAGAGGAGAGTGCTATGCCTGGCGGCAGACTTTCACGAGCCCATAGGTAAGTGAATAATGCTGACAATTAACTCCTTCCTCTAAACAGTCCCAGCCCATAATTACACCTATCGCTTCTAAACAGTTCCAAATCTGAGCAAAAATGGGTGAAGAGTATAACTTCAGTCGACTTCAAGACGAAAAAGACTTATTCTTAACGTTAGTTTAGTAAAAAATATATAAATGAATAAATAAATAATAATATATATCTTCACGCAATTCCCAATACAGGGGTAGACAGAGGTCAAGTCTAGACAATTAAGTCCCTTTGACCCACCTTCCACCGAAGATATTTTCGGGACAACGTGACAGGTGGTGAGCCCGTCGCCGCCTTTATGTCCAAGCCAACGATGAAATTCGTACATAAGTTTTTGAAAAAACTCATTGGTACTGCCACCTGGGGATCGAACTCGAAATTCCGACCACCCAACAACTCGGCTATCGTGACTTATTATTAATAAATGTTTTTAATTAATATATAAATGTTTTTCTATAAATTACGAAGACTGTTTTTGTTGGCTTCGCCACCATCCATTTTGTTTAAAAATAATCTTTGGCAGCGTATGGGTAGGAAGTGACTAAGCTCTTTAAATCATAACCACCCAATAAATTGGTGTCTTCGAAAATATTTTTCTTAAATTGCAATACTAGGGTAGTCAGAGATCTAGACAATTTAGTCCTTTGGCCCTACATTCCACCGGGGCTTATTTGACAATGGTGAGTGGTCGAAGGCCCGTCACGGTTTTTTTGTCCAAGCCAACGATACTGTAGACAAACGCAGTTATACAAGGGCTGGGCGCATGTATACCTGCGTTTGACCAAACATTCATATACATCCCACAAATGCTTGCCCCTAGCGGGTTCGAACCCGCAACTATCACCTTCGAAGGTAAGGGCTATCAAATAGTCGTCGAATGATCATACAACTCTTGTTCCGATAGAGTAGTCAGCTCAAAGCTTCGGGATTTGGGGATGAAAACAAGTCAATAATTATGGCGTTCTTTTAATTTGGGTTAACTAAGACGATTTCTTGTATTTAGGTTACGTGAACACTACGCGTTTAATTAAAACAATGTTTTACGGATTTTATCGACGTTTTCCGAAGTAAAATAGTTTTGTACTAACTACTAAACTGCTATGTTACTGCTATGATTTGTAACTTATAAGTCACGATAGCCGAGTGGTTGGGAGGTCGGAATTTCGAGTCAAGAGACACGAGTTCGATCCTCAAGTGGCAGTACCAATGGGTTTTTCTAAAAACCTATGTACAAATTATATCGTTGGCTTGGACATAAAGACGGCGACGGTCTCACCACCTGTCACGCTGTCCCGAAAATATCTTCGGTGGAAGGTGGGTCGAATAGACTTAAATGTCTAGAGTAGACCTCTGTCTACCCCTGTATTGGGAATTGCGTGAAGATATTTTTTTTTACTAAACTGCTACTATACTAACTACTATATAGTTAGTATAGTTTTATACAAACTACTAACTAAATAAAACGAGATAAAATCCATAAAAAATTATTTTGTTTTAAATTGAGTTAACGATGTTTCCTAAAGTCAGAAGAGCCAAGCGACGGGTGTGAGAAGCAGACACTTCTACGAACTCACATCAACTTGCGGAACAATTTAAAGTGATTACTATTGAAGATGTAATGTGAACGGAAGGATTGAGGTAGCTTATGTTGTGCTTGCGTAGGTAGCTTATGTTGTGCTTGCGTAGGTAGCTTATGTTGTGCTTGCGTATGTACAAATACAATTCATTCTGATAAGTTCATATTTTCAATAAATAAAAATTTCCAACTGAAATTAAGATACTAAATACTCAGGTTGTCTGGAAGAGATCGCTCTTTAGCGATAAGACCGCTTTATTGTAAAAAAAATAAATAAATAATAATATATATCTTTACGCAATTCCCAATACAGGGGTAGACAGAGGTCAAGTCTAGACAATTAAGTCCCTTTGACCCACCTTCCACCGAAGATATTTTCGGGACAACGTGACAGGTGGTGAGCCCGTCGCCGCCTTTATGTCCAAGCCAACGATGAAATTCGTACATAAGTTTTTGAAAAAACTCATTGGTACTGCCACCTGGGGATCGAACTCGAAATTCCGACCACCCAACAACTCGGCTATCGTGACTTATTATTAATAAATGTTTTTAATTAATATATAAATGTTTTTCTATAAATTACGAAGACTGTTTTTGTTGGCTTCGCCACCATCCATTTTGTTTAAAAATAATCTTTGGCAGCGTGTGGGTAGGAAGTGACTAAGCTCTTTAAATCATAACCACCCAATAAATTGGTGTCTTCGAAAATATTTTTCTTAAATTGCAATACTAGGGTAGTCAGAGATCTAGACAATTTAGTCCTTTGGCCCTACATTCCACCGGGGCTTATTTGACAATGGTGAGTGGTCGAAGGCCCGTCACGGTTTTTTTGTCCAAGCCAACGATACTGTAGACAAACGCAGTTATACAAGGGCTGGGCGCTTGTATACCTGCGTTTGACCAAACATTCATATACATCCCACAAATGCTTGCCCCTAGCGGGTTCGAACCCGCAACTATCACCTTCGAAGGTAAGGGCTATCAAATAGTCGTCGAATGATCATACAACTCTTGTTCCGATAGAGTAGTCAGCTCAAAGCTTCGGGATTTGGGGATGAAAACAAGTCAATAATTATGGCGTTCTTTTAATTTGGGTTAACTAAGACGATTTCTTGTATTTAGGTTACGTGAACACTACGCGTTTAATTAAAACAATGTTTTACGGATTTTATCGACGTTTTCCGAAGTAAAATAGTTTTGTACTAACTACTAAACTGCTATGTTACTGCTATGATTTGTAACTTATAAGTCACGATAGCCGAGTGGTTGGGAGGTCGGAATTTCGAGTCAAGAGACACGAGTTCGATCCTCAAGTGGCAGTACCAATGGGTTTTTCTAAAAACCTATGTACAAATTATATCGTTGGCTTGGACATAAAGACGGCGACGGTCTTACCACCTGTCACGCTGTCCCGAAAATATCTTCGGTGGAAGGTGGGTCGAATAGACTTAAATGTCTAGAGTAGACCTCTGTCTACCCCTGTATTGGGAATTGCGTGAAGATATTTTTTTTTACTAAACTGCTACTATACTAACTACTATATAGTTAGTATAGTTTTATACAAACTACTAACTAAATAAAACGAGATAAAATCCATAAAAAATTATTTTGTTTTAAATTGAGTTAACGATGTTTCCTAAAGTCAGAAGAGCCAAGCGACGGGTGTGAGAAGCAGACACTTCTACGAACTCACATCAACTTGCGGAACAATTTAAAGTGATTACTATTGAAGATGTAATGTGAACGGAAGGATTGAGGTAGCTTATGTTGTGCTTGCGTAGGTAGCTTATGTTGTGCTTGCGTATGTATAAATACAATTCATTCTGATAAGTTCATATTTTCAATTTGTAAAAATTTCCAACTGAAATTAAGATACTAAATACTCAGTTTGTCTGGAAGAGATCGCTCTTTAGCGATAAGACCGCTTTATTGTAAAAAATAAATAAATAATAAATATAAATATCTTCATGCAATTCCCAATACAGGGGTAGACAGAGGTCAAGTCTAGACAATTAAGTCCCTTTGACCCACCTTCCACCGAAGATATTTTCGGGACAACGTGACAGGACGTGAGCCCGTCGCCGCCTTTTATGTCCAAGCCAAAGATGAAATTCGTACATAAATTTTTGAAAAATTCATTGGTACTGCCACCTGGGGATCGAACTCGGGTCTCTCGACTCGAAATTCCGACCACCCAACAACTCGGCTATCGTGACTTTATTGTACATACGTATTTATTAAGTTTTCTCTGTAATGTATTTATTCCTTATGTATGTGTGGTGTACAATAAAGTATATACTTCTACTACTTCTCATTCATCACGTTGAGTTTCGAAAGAAATAATACAAATAAAAAACATATCTATTCAAAATTCATCTTGATGAATGATTCTTTAAGCTTAAAATAGTGAAACAATTTATAACCTTGCGTTACAATAAACGCAATCAGTCAGTATCAATAATAACTCAATCCAGCGGATGTGTGTTTGTTATTATGCATTTATAAATAGACCCCAGGTAGCCACGTAGCATTAAATGACCTCCGACGCGGAGACGCGCGTCTTTCAACTGCCGCTCATCCTGTTTACAGCGTGCACTCGTAAACTACGCCAATCAGCTAATTTTGAGATTTCGAAATTGCCGAACAACTAAGCATCTTAATTTGTACACATAGAAGTCATTAACGGCTACACCACCCGTCTCCACACGAGTGGATCGGATAGCGGCGCGCTGCGCTGCAGTTAATAGCAATAGTTCTCAGTATGTGCAACAGCTGTTTTCTGTCAAAGGAAACATATGTTTGTTGAGTTTGTGTGCGTGTGCTGCACCTTGTCAGCACATGGGTACTTCGCAGAAACAGGATGGCACAGTTTCGACGTTTCTTATTATGTTTTTAAAGTGGAAACTTATTTAGCATAGCTTAATTGTTGTGATTTGAAACTCGATAAATCTAGAAAGCGAAGCTGAAGAATGACAAACGTGTAAGTACGTATAGGACTAAGCCTACCAGAGAATGAAATATTACATAACAATGATACAGTTTCCTCTTCGGTCTCTATCGGTACGATGTTATATTCGGACTGATCTAACCAGCACACCGCTCTTAAGAATAATAAATATATAACATTTGACAACATCACTTCCATTAGTCCTATTGCTAAAGCACTACTCTTATGGCATCAGAAACAATACCACAAAAATGCTACAGTGACCCCTTCGGGAATCAAACCCTGGAATTGTGACGTCAGAGCTGCCTACTCCTTGCAAACTATTGTTTACGGGCCCCCATCCAAACCACTGACTATAAGTTAACCAATTAAAAGAGATATATCAATAACTTTACTAGCTGTAATACAATGTACAATGTACGTACATGTTCCTGGATTCGCAGTAACTTAGTCTGTTATTAAAATAAAAATATTTTTTTTAAATAAGTAAACATTTTTAATTTAAAAAATTTTAAATTATTAAAATAAGTAAAAATTATACAAACATAATTTTAAAGACAATAACTTCTGTATCCATGGCAAACTACGAAACAAATTACTAACTAAATGTTGCATTTTAAAATTCTCCGTTCATGGATATTCTTTCCATTGCATTAAATAATACTTCATAATATCACTTCTCTCCTGTACTTCACCACTATACATAAACAATGTCTACCTATGATATTGTCATGGAGAACCAGGTAGCTATTAAAGCCAATTTGTTGAAGAAGGTATCCCATTTTGAAATGCTGCTTAAACCTCAATTACCTCAATCCACTGCCTCCATTTCTCACCTCAATAAAATAAAATAATCTTCACGCAATTCCCAACACAGGGGTAGACAGAGGTCTAGTATAGACATTTAAGTCCCTTGGACCTACCTTCCTCCGAAGATATTTTCGGGACAACGTGAGAGCCCGTCGCCGTCTTTATGTCCAAGCCAACGATATAATTTGTACATAGGTTTTTAGAAAAACCCATTGGTACGGCCACTTGAGGATCGAACTCGGGTCTCTTGACTCGAAATTCCGACCGTCCAACCACTCGGCTATCGTGTCTTATGGAGATGAAATGATTTACAAAATTATTAATATTTTTGTAAAATACCAATTCGAAGTTGTTTTTCAGTAAAAAATGTAGTAATAAACCATACAGTTTGTGGCAACTTTGATCTGTCAAAATTTAGACGAAAACAAATACTTGTGGGTTTTCAAATTGTATTTATTTTTGTGTTTCTATTCGCTGTAAGTTTGCGTCTGAATATTATTATAGCGATTTTATTCATTGTTATTTGATATAGTTCTCGGACTACTTCAGAGTTTTCTTCTGTGATTCTGGATTTCGGCAAAGTGTCGGAAAGCTTATTACATTGGAGCAGGATGATGCCTAATAAATACCGTCTATTTGGCTGTAACATGAAGGATGGTAAGCTTTGTGTAGATGACCATTTTTATATTTTTGTTATGTAATATTGAAATATTTTGTTTCAGGGCAAATGCATCATTTTTCTAAACCTGGCTGTCCAAACGAAACTTGAACTGTCCAAACGGAACTTTTTATACTAATTTATCTATATAACCAGCGGCTGACTTGAGACTGTGTGTCTAGTTCACGTGAATATTTTTTCGTTGTAATAACAACTTTCCAGTATGTCGAAAAATAACGCCGAAAAGTGTCATGAATATCGGCAGAAAAAAAAGAAAACAAGATGAAGAATGTTCCCAATAGTTCACCGGAACACGTTCGTGAATTTCGCGCCCGCTGAAATGTACAAAATAACATATCTAATGCACCTTATTTGTCCATAGTACAAGAGAATGAAAATACTGATTGTAAGTTTAAAATTAATGTTTAAATTTGCCATCCCCATTGTTCCTAATCTCCATATGAGGCTACAAAGAAAAAAAAAAGAAAAGCATTGAAATTTGGCCATGGCAATAGCAACATGATAATTTTGAATTATACAAGACAAAAATTATTGAAACCAGAGATGAGCTGCAAGGTCTGTGTTGGTGGCTGTTATCTACAGACATATGGCACCTAGATGATGCTCAGTGACTTGTACTACATTTCTCACTCCCTATGCTAAGCATGGATATAGCCCTCTGCAGCTGTATTACACATTCACGGTTGTGAAGTAAATATCTGGTATGTTCTCATCATCAAAACCTGTAGTTATTACTGCTCATGGCACACATGTGGATGCATTACATCAGTGTAAAAGGGTAGACAGAAAATGAAAATTTATGTCAGCAACACAGTAGTCAACACTTTTCCAGTAATTACTTATGTGAAAAGCCACATCAGCTATCAAAGGTTGATGCTTTTAGTGACAAGTTCTATCTGTAGTGATCTAACTTAAGTGAATAAAATAAAATAAGGGAAATATTTAATATGCTTACTATACCACTTTTTTTTTGCAACATTTTTTATTAAAATATCTAATAGAATTACCTGATTACTGCAAGAGACTGACATGGCCTGATCATTCACAATGATATTAAGCTTTTTGTACTTTGAAAATCTGGATAAGAAAGTGACTTAATAGTATTTTTAATTATAAAAACCGTGATGTTTTATCTTGTTTCTTATAACTATGTATATTTACTTTTGCCACTGTGATACATTCACCAGTAGCAAACATAAAATATTTTTTTTTAAATTGTTTTAGTGGTTTAGTTATTAGAGTTTAACAAATATTCTCACTTTGGCATTTTTAATATTTGTTAGTATTTGTAGTGTTATACTCTCTGTACTCTTTAAATATTATATCATTAAATCTATCATTAAATATTGAATGATATCACTTTTATTAATTTCAATGACAAACTGAGCCGCAATGGCAAACCATGGCTGGGTTAAGCTAGGAATATGTATATTTGCCATGTGGTATTGGCGTAATAAATATAGAAAATACACCACCACTTTTCTTCATCTGGTTGAAAGAAGCGACTAAGAAAAAAGTCAAATGTCATTGGCTACAGACAGTGTGTGGGAGAACTATTTTTAAAACTACCAGACCAAAATTTAACGGACCGGTGGCGTGTAGTAGGCTTGGCGATTATGGAAAACCCACTCTTAGGGTCACGACAGCCCAGTGGTTGTGTGATCGGAATTCCAGTCGAGAGACCCGAGTTCGATCCCCTGGTGGCAGGCTTGTACCAATGGGTTTTTTTTAAAACCTAATCACAACCACCACCACCTGACCCATGTTGTCCCAAAAATATCTTCGGTGGAAGGTGGGTCGAAAGGAGTTTGAAAAAGATTGTCGAGACCTCTGTCTACCCCTGTATTGGAAATGGCGTGAAGATATTTTTTTCTTTCTTATGGTATGGTAAATAACTGCAATGTACTGTCGGCGTAACAGACAACTATTCTTAAGATTTCCATAGGTGCCGTAAGAGATGCCGAGACAGCCATCTCCAAAGATATCAGACTGGATTTCAGCAGACCTGTGTTATGTAGTAGCGTCGTTAAGGTAGGCTGAGGTCTAGACAATGATGTTCTTTCGGTCCATCCACACAGAACCTTATTTGGGACAAGGTGATGAGCCTGTTTTCGTCTTAATCGCTATTGGTCAAGCTAACGGTATCTATGTAATTATATTAATTACTGACATCCACATATATTTACTTACATAAATATTCATATATACATCCTATGAATCGAGTACAAACATTCATACCCATGACACAAATGTTTTCCATTTTCCCGGAGTGGAAGTATCCCTCGGCAATTTCGAGCTAATCGATTCTCAGGCAGAAGCTAATATGAAGGAAAATTTTCCCTCAGCGATACTCAGTTTCCAGGTACTCTACCTTCAACAGTTGAACTCAACAGTAAACATCCCCCTGCACGTAAAGCTTCCATCCGTCTTCGTCAATGTCTCACGAAACGTACACTCCGAGGTAGTCGAGTGAAATATGAAAGTGAATATTGGAGGCGCTGCTTTTCTAAACCGAGCGGCCGCTGTCGACTCCTTTGGAGTTAACGAGCCCCCGGTGACTTGGCTTTATCGCGCCCGACTCTGTTACATGCAAAGGTTCGAATACTCATTGTGAATTCGAACTATTCCCGCTCTCTTGAATGGTTGTAATTATATTTAAAAGGAAAATAATATCAACGTCAAAACCAATACTGAGGTAGTCAGAGGTAGATAGATTAGACAATTAAATCCTTTCGAGCTTTCTTCCACGGAAGACATTTTTTGGGAAAACGTGACAGTCGTCGTCTTTATGTCTAAGTCAAAAATATAAATTAATAAATAGGGGCAACATCATATACATTGCTCCGATCCCAATGTAAGATGCTAAAGCACTTGTGATATGGGAATCGGAAACAACGAAGGCACTACAAATACCCAGATTCCGAGAAAATGTAGAAAAAATGGTTTTTCTACATTGATCCGACCGGGAATCGAACCCGGGACCTCGAGATGGTGACACCTTGAAAACCGGTGTATACGCCACTCGTCCACGGAGGTTGTATCATATAAATGGTATATAAATTTTTGAAAAAACCCATTGGAACGAGCCTACCACAAAGAGTCGAACTCGGATCTCTTGACTGGAATTCCGATCACTCATAACCTTCATAATCATTCTCTTGAATCCATCGTCATCATTTTGAAAAGTGCAAGACACGAGTAGGATTCGTCGTTAGTGGTTCCTCACTCGGTGGTACTTCCGTTAATATTAAAACAACGTGTATCTGTTACACGTACGTAGGAACATGTTAATATGTAATGTTAAATGGAACCAAAATAAGCTTGAAATGCCCTTTGCTAGACTATAGAGTAAGTAACTCGTTCGTGGGTTAGTGTGTCTTCTATAACTTACATAGATAGCTTAGGTACATAGAACAGAAAAGGCATCACAAACAACCAGACTGGAGAAAATGCAGAAAGTGGTTTTTCTACATTGACCCGCCCGGGAGTAGAACCCGGGATCTCAGAGATGGCAACACTGAAAACCTATGTGTATGCCACTCGTCCACGGAGGTCGTCAAAATCCCATTAATGTTAAGTCTGTGTATTGACAGATTTAAGAAATTTATTGATAAAATTATATTCACGATAGCCGAGTGGCTGGGTGATCGGGATTCGGAGTCAAGAGGCCCGAGTTCGATCCCCCAGGTGGCAGGCTCGTAGCAATGGGTTTTTTTAAAACTTATGTACGAATTATATCGTTGGCTTAAATATATTAATTAAATAAATATATACATATTTATATAGACAGGAACAATATCACATTGCTATCCACCCAAAGTAAGCAATTTAAGCGCTTGTATTATGGAACAACGAAGGTAGCCCAAACACCCTGACCCTATAAAATGTAGATAAAGTATTTTCATCATTGGCCCGACCGAGAATCGAACCTTAGAGCTGGCGCCACCATAAAAACCGGCATGTACGCCACTGTGTAATCTGTAAGGAATTTTTTATTGTTTTCTCAATATTGATGTATGTCACGATAGCCTAGTGGTTGAGTGGTTGGAATTTCGAGTCAAGACACCCGGGTTTGATCCCCAGGTGGCAGGCTCGTACCAATCTTTTTCAAAAACTTTTATACGAAATATATCATTGGCTTGGACATAAAGACCTGTCACGTTGTCCCGAAAATATCTTCGGTGGAAGGTGGGTCGAAGGGACTTAATTGTCTAGACTGTATTGGGAATTCCGAGAAGATATTTATTTATATTATTGATGTAGTTACTTAAGTCATATCTTAGTTCAAAGTCATATCTTGTTGCAGTATATATGTATTTAAAATATGACTTCTGTCCTGTCCAAGATTATAATAGTATTTCATCATAAAATAATAATAGTATTTCATATTAAACCCAATATTATTTTCTTACAATCTTTTATCATCGTTATGCTAGAAGCGGTCAAAGATTTTAAGTAATTGAGATATAGGTCCATATTTTTAAGTCTGATCTACTATGTAATGTGCTGCCTACCGATTAAGAATCACCGTAAAATTTCGTTCCAAAAGCTTTAAGTGAATCCATTGCGCTGTAAGCTGGAGTATTCCAAATATAGCGACCCGTGCGGTGACTACGTAACTCTGTCTTGATTTAGTGTGCAATTTAGCGGCTCGCACCCAATCTCCTTTCTTCCTCGTCGTGTAAACACGCGCGACGCTGTATCATTTTGTCCATAAAACTAAAACGAGCATGTAGTTCCGGCTGTATTTTGTGCGTCGGAAACATCTGGCGCTGACTCTGGTGCTGCTCGGCGCCTCCACACGCCGATCACGGCCTCGGATACATTATTTGACAATTATTTTGTTTACTTCACTATATTCACGACGAAAGTCGTAAAACTCGCAAAAATATCATCACGCCATTCCCAATACAAGGGTAGATAATTGAATCTTTTCGACCCACATCACCGGTGAAATTTTTTGGGTCAATGTGACAGCTGATGAGCCTGTCGCCGTCGTTATGTTCAAGCCAACAAAACTCGGGTCTCTTGACTCGAATTCCGAACACCCAACCATTTGACTATCGTGACGTATATGATGATAAATTAAGACAATTTATCATCATTTTGATTAATTATGTAGGATACTCGACATTTATGTGATGAATTTGAATAAACATTTAGACAGTACAAGTTGCACAAAACAGCACAAACGTATTCGAGTCATGTAAGTTTATATGAATACATAAATATTTTTCAATGTATAATTACATTGAAAAATATTTTGCACATTGCACCGTTGCTTGGACATTGAGATGGCGATTGTTTACCCACCTGTCACGTTGTCCGAAATAAGTTGCGGTGAAAAGTGCGTCGAAAGGATATCATTGTGTAGATCTCTATCTACCACAGGATGGGTGACAGCGTGAAGATATAAAAAAAAGATAACATCTTTCCTATATATGTCTATTAATTCTATACGAAATAGCAAAAGGTAATTATGCAAGGCAGTAAATCATTGCCGCGAATGTTGGCTAAAGAATTAGCGTTCCCCTTTCTTTCCGAGGGTTTTATAAAAGGTAAATAACGAAAATCTTTAATAATAACAATGGCTACTGAATCATAATTATGAAAATTAAGTAGACCGGTAAGGGGCAGCATGATTTAAGATTTGCAAACCTGACGGGAGAGGCACTCGTCCCAGACTTTGACAGGCTCGTCCTAGACTTTGGCAGGTAGCCGGATTGGTAGTGACCTTGCCTTCAAAGCTAAGGGTTGCGGGTTCGAATCCAGTTAGGGGCGAACATTTGTGTAATCAATATGAATGTTCATACTTGCATCTTGGATGTTTATATGTATTATCTAAGTAAATACTGTATGTAAATATATGGTTTTAACAGTGGTAGAGCCACGCATCAGCTTTTGTTGTTGCATGAATGGGCCAGCTCAACCGGGGAAGTACCACGACCTCACAGAATACCGGCGTAAAGTAGAAGTCTAACAAACTTCTGCGTTTCGTCTGGCGAGTGCAGGTAACCGGTGGCCCATACACCCCTCTCCCCCAATTCTGGGGGAGGGGGTCACTCTAAGGGAGGCAACGCATCTGCTAAGCCTCTGGTATTACGGGTGTTCATGGGCGGCGGTAATCACTTACCATCACGTGAGCTACCTGCTCGTTTGCCTCCCTTTTCTATAAAAAATATGGTACCGCTAGTTTAGTCACTAAGACGGATAAGCATAGGTGAAAAGTGGGTCGAAATGGCTTCATTGTCAAGACCTCAACTTACCTAGTAGGGGATATAGCTAAAGAAAACCTAAAAGTACTCCGTTAGACTGTTTCTGTGTAACAAACATCCAAACAATTAGTAAAATTTATAATAATTTAAGCCACGCTGGGTTATTTGTTAATAAATATATTATATCAATTTATTTATTTAACTTCACGCACAGTCCCTGACGGGGTAGCCAAAGGGAACAGATGCCTAAGTGTCACGATCCTTGCATACCTCTTTCGCTTCTTTTAGATTCCGGAATTGTGGACCCGGGTGTGAAGAATCTCGATCTGGTGGAATAAACTAGGAATCAACTCACCAATTACTGTGGCCCATTGGTACGTAACATCTGTAATGTTCCGGGTTTCAAAGACATTGTAAAATGACTCGGGCTAAGGGGCATCTTATTGGAGAGCCCAAGGACTCTTCAATTGATTGTCAAATTCAAGTTATATATTTGCACTAGTCACGATAGCCGAGTTGTTGTGTGGTCGGAATTTCGAGTCGAGAGACCCGAGTTCGATCCCCAGGTGGCAGTACCAATGAGTTTTTCAAAAATTTATGTACGAATTTCATCGTTGGCTCACCACCTGTCACGTTGTCCCGAAAATATCTTCGGTGGAATGTGGGTCAAAGGGACTTAATTGTCTAGACTTGACCTCTGTCTACCCCTGTATTGGGAATTGCGTGAAGATATTTTTATTTTATTTATATTAACTCCGATTGCCAAATGTACATACTCTTTGGTTGTAGCTAACCCAGTCTAGATTGTGTTATTGTTAAAAAAAAATAAACGATTAAAGAGATTACGATAAAGTTTAAGTCACGATAGCCGAATGGTTGGGTGATCGGAATTCGCTCATCGCCATGACCAATGGTTTTTTTTTATTTCAAAAACTTGTCGTGGGATTAAACATAAAGACGGCGATGGGCGCACCACCTGTCACTTTGGCCCAAAAAATGTCTTCGGTGGAAGGTGGTTCGAAAGCACATCGTTGTTAATATTGGGATAGACAGAGGAGTGGACCTCTGTCTACCCCAATATTGGGATATTTTTTTACCATCAATTAATATCTCAAAATCTCGTGGTAAATATATACAAAAGTAACTATGAATCTGCTTCACTCTTAAACCGCTAAAGTAATTTGGATGAAATTTGGTGTTGGAGCCTGGAAGGGAGATAAGGTAGTTTTTAAACCGGAAAGCATTGTTGAGTTAGGTGAAAAGGGACTGGAAGTTTGGGAAATATTGAGGTTCTGCTTAGATAGATTGAACCATGGGACACCAAGGAGCTTTCCAAATGGTTTGCAGATATTTATGGGCTACAGTCTACTCATCCAACGGACTAATCATCTAGCTTCACTGTTAACTCATTTTTCACCTTAATCCCAAAATAAGAGATTCGAGAAGAAAACTTAATGAAATTCTAGCACAAAAATGCGCCATGCCGTGTGTCCAAAATCAAAAACAAGCCAATCAGTGGGACGCGCCTCTCGTAAATATGATGCCAATTTACGATAAAAAGCTGATGCCTGCACTCACGACGAATCTGTGATATCGCATCATGTCAGTTTTACGACCTCCCCGACCACCCCCTCCCCCCGGGCCCCGCTGCCGTCAACCCGCCCCTCTTTATGGATGTGCGAATTTATTGCGCAAGTTTGGAGATTGTTGTAAAGATGGAAGCTTTTAAAAAGTGCCGTAAAAAGCCCCACCACTACCCAGCGCGGCGAATATTAATAAAACTCTCAAGATGAACGAGGACGTCTCTATTCAATTAGGCCGAGGGGTGCTCTCACTTTCCTGAATGGCCGCCGAGCCACGAACAAAGTCAACTCCGCTCACATTATAAAGTTGTATCCTTCGTGTACCAAATGTTCTTTCAATAAAATTGTTCGGTCCCGCCAAGTGATTGTTAATGGAAACATTGTTTAAGGAATTAAGTTTGGTCAGTTTCAAATAGGAATTTAATTTTTTGTTCGAAATTTTAAATTGCAATTGATTAAATAAGCAGTCACCGAGCGGCAGAGAGCGCAGCAAACCCCAACTGTCTCAGTAGATATTATAAACCTCTGAAATATATAATAATAAGAAAACCTTAGCTTAAACAATAAATAAAATAGATAGACCTAAGCGCTTCCTACATTATGTATTAAACCTTTCATACCTTCAATATTTTTATCCCGAAGAAGCTTATTATAATCTCATGAATAATTTGGCGATGGCAGAGAGCATAAAAATGTTTACTCCCGTAGGAAGTGGGGCGCGGATATCTGTAAGGAGATCTAGTACAGTTTTACGGCTTCATAACACCAACCGTTCACTCCGAGCAGTAAAAAAGAATTGCTTCCAAATCCTAGGCTTTGTCATTATCTTGCTTCGTTCAATCCCGTTGTATATTCGGGCGCGTTGTACATTGCTCGCCTCGAACATTAGATTCGCTAAATGTGCGTATCGTGCGCCAGTGGATGTTGCAAATGTAGGCTGTACTTTAATTTGACTTTCACTAAGTAAATGTAGTGGAGATATAAGACTTATGGTAAGAGATATAGGTAATAAAGTTGCGTCGTGAGTCATAAAGCGCCGGGAGTATTGTTCCGCGGTGTGTTTTGTTTAAGTAGATTAACTTTTGCCAAACATTTCGCGGCTGACTCTTTCACACAAAGCCGTGGATTACGCGACGAGGGCAGCTGCCGAAAACGGGTCCCCGCTCATATTAAACTTGGGGGTCCTTTGTATGATGGTACAAAAGTAATTACTCATAAGTGGAATAATCATTCATGTCGAAATAGTTTGGTGAAATGTTTTTAAAAGGTTTACTTGCTACTGTATTAAAATAAGTCACGATAGCCGAGTGGTTGGGTCATCGGAATTCGAGTCAAGAGACCCTAGTTCGATCCCCAGGTGGCAGGCTCGAACGAATGGGTTTTTCAAAAAAACTTATGTACGAATTATATCGTTGGCTAAAAACCGGCGACGGGCTCACCACCTGTCACGTTGTCCCGAAAATATCTTCGGTGGAAGGTGGGTCGAAGGGACTTAATTGTCTAAACTAAGACCTCTGTCTACCTCTATATTGGGAATTGCGTGGAGACATTTATTTTAAAGTTGTTATTGAAAAAATTACTTCGCAACCCTCCGCATGCAACTTGCAAAAAATTGCATGCGGAGGGTTGCGAAGTAATTTTTTCAATAACAACTTTACAATGAATTTCCGCAAAGTAACGCCTGAGTCAATTAACTATCTTTATTTATTTTGACAAGATATTATGCATACTGTTTTGTTAAAAATATTCTTGGTAAGTATTATAGGTTACAGTACTGCTTCTTAGGTGTCGAGATTTCAAAACTAGTAATTAGGTTTGATGAAACACTTTCATTTCTTTGCGATTTCACTGAGAATATCTTCATTTCACAAGATTTGACGAGCTCCGTAGACGAGTGGTGTCACCAGCTCTTAGGTCCCGGGTTAGATCCCCACCCCGGGTCAATGTAGAAAATGTTAATGTAGATAATATAATAAAAAAAATATATGTGAAGATATTTTCGAGACAACGTGACAGGTAGTTAGCCCGTCGCCAAGCCAACAATATAATTCGTACATAAGTTTTTGAAAAACCCATTGGTACGAGCCTGCCATCTGGGGATCGAACTCGGGTCTCTTGACTCGAAATTCAGACCACCCAACCACTCTAGTATACTAGATAATATAATACATTTTTGTTTACATTGTCTCGGGTCGGGGTTTATAGTAAATCCGTTATTTCCGATTCCATAACACAAGTGCTTTTGCTACTTTCTTTGTGAACAGAGCAATGTATGCGATGTTGTCCATATCTATGTATGTATATAGCAGCGGGTCGAATCTATTAACATTTTGGCTATTGACAGAAGGCGAGAGAAACTTCTCGAAAAATTCTATACCAAAATCAGCAGATGAACAATATGAGATTTCTAGTGCTGTGCTCACCGAGCCGCTTGCCAAGCGTGGCGTTTGCACTGCGCTGTGTCCTGGTGTGGATATTTACACTCCGTTATGATGAAGATGATGATGATAATCGCAACCTTCGTTCACAAGTAGATTACACACCGGTTTTTATGTCGTCAACTCAGAAGTCCCGGGTTCATTCCCGGTCGGGTCAATGTAGAAAATCCTTTTATTACATTTTCACGGGTCTGGGAGTTTGTGTTAACTTCGCCTTTTCTGATTCAATACTACAAGTGATTAAGCTACTTAGTTTGGAATCAGAGCAATGTGTGTTGTTGTCCCTATCTCTGTAAGGAATTAAAAAAAGGAATTGCTATTTATTGATAATCTTTTAGGGGTGGTGATTATAAGGTTATTTGACATTGAATAACCATCAGCAAATCTTAACCAGCGTACGTTCCTAGTACGTACATAGCTATCACAATTTTTTATTAAGATAAAAGAGACGTTGCGTTTTTATTTGTAAATCCATAACAGATAACATTATTTATCTTTGTTAAAACAATGATATCTGACGAACTGGTCGCTCCTAGCGACCGGGCCCGTTACCTCCGCCAAATCAACGACCGAAAATAAACTGCGAAGGCAAAAAAAAACGCTAACCGCTCTGCCCGTCCGAGCCCAATCGATATCCGGCGATGTTGAATTTATAAAAGTAGCCCACGTCGGACGGAGCGTCTGCGCTCTTGCTTTTTCACGTGCTTCCATGTCTGCACTACTTACACGGCCGACCGTTATATGGGTCAAAGCGAGATAGCGATGTTTGCGCGCTTGCTTCTCGCTGCGCGTGTCTGCTTGCCGTTATGCGCGTTGCCGTGTTTGCTTCGCGCTCTCGTTGCGATGTGACGTGTGCTTTTTATTTATTTAATTAGTTTCGTCGGCCGATTGCGGAACTTGTTATATACTATATCAGTATTTTAATGTTTTTAATATAATAGTGAATATTTTTGTTCTTTGCGGCGCTCAAAGTTTTATTGTACCGGTAAAGTATTCGGATGTTGTGAACCTACGCGCGTCAAAGATTAAACATGCCGAAGAATGGCAATTCGTGCGATTCCAATGAGAAGTTGGTTGACGTTGGCCGATTAGTGGATTCAAATCAAGCTGAAGATCGTAAAATGATTAAACTCGTAAAAGAGAGAAGGTTGCTATACGCACGTAATAACATGCCGGTTGCTAGTTATTACACACAAGTAAAGAGGCTTTGGGTAGAAGTTGCAAAAGAAATGGGATGGAGCGGTACATATACATTTTATATTTAATTTATAAATGAAAATGGCCGAGTTGGAAGTGACCCTATATTCGAAGCTTAAGGTTGCTGGTTCGATTCGCGATAGGTTTGCCTCTGTTATGTGATTTACATGAACATTTATATGTACATGTTTATATGTCACGATAGTCGAGTGGTTGGGTGGTCGGAATTTCGAGTCGAGAGACCCGAGTTCGATCCCCAGGTACCAATGGGTTTTTCAAAAAACTTATGTACGATTTATATCGTTGGCTTGGAAATAAAAGACGGTGACGGGTTCACCACCTGTCACGTTGTCCTGAAAATATCTTCGCTGGAAAGTGGGTCGAAGGGGCTTAATTGTCTAGACTAGACCTCTGTCTACCCTTGTATTGGGAATTGCGTGAAGATTTTTTATATTTATTTATTTATGTTTATATATATAAATATTTATCTATCTAAAATATATATATGTTAGTGTATTGTACAAAGTCACTATAGCTTCGTAGTTGAGTGATCCGATTTCGAGTTAAGAGACCCGACTTCGAACCCTACTAATACGTTTATTTAAAAACTTATATATCGTTGGATTGTACATAAAGACGGCGTCGGGCACCACCTGACACGATATCCCAAAAAAAAAATGTCTTCAGTGTTTGGTGGGTCGGAAGGACTTAATTATCTTCATTATCAGAAGTCTAGCTCTGTCTACTTCTGTATTGGGAATGGCGTCAAGGTATTTATTTATTTAGTATATTGTACCGTTCGCGTGGACTCTAAGACGGCTTTAGGCTCACCATCTGCCTGATTATCCCACATAAGGTTCGGGTCAAAGGGATTTTAAAGTACTTCATTGTTTAGATTTCTACCTACGTATTTTAGGATTGTTTAATACAAAATTACTAAATGTTTTACCTAATTTCATTATGTTGACAGAGGCACCTAGTATTAAGGTTTATTTTATAATAAAAAAAAACTTATAATTTCAGTTGCTGATGTTCGCAGAAAATGGTCCCACATTCGGAACTCATATTCAAGGCACCTAAGAAATGAGATGCACGGTGCGAGGACTGGAAAAGGACGAATGGTATCCAGGTGGTATCTTGCCGATGAATTGGAGTTTCTCCGAGAGCACATGGCAACCGATACGTAAGTTTGTTATTAAAAAAAAACATTTCTGAGGAAAATTTTTGTTTAGATTTTCCACGTTACGCCGCAATATTAATGAATAAAGAGTTTGATGTTATAAATGTTTCTGTTTATAGCCTTTAAATCGTCCGCATTTTTTATGATTTCGGTAGACAGAGCTTACCTTACCCTGAAATAGGTACGGCTACATAGATATTATATTAAAAATTGTAATGATTTCAGAGATCGCTAACAGGTATTTTATTTGACTTCTTTTTTGAATTTGAGATTCTCGATTTGGTTGTATGTTTCTTTTTTATAGTGATTGATAATAAAGTCTTTTATTGCATTAAATAAAATGCTGTTATCCTTTTTTTCAGGAGGCCGGCCCCCTACCCGGCGTTTGCGCCCGCATTTTTGCATATGGATTTAGCAGAATCATCAAGCTCGGAACAAGTCGATGTCAAGCCGTTTATTCAAAATCCATGGTTTTCATTAAATACAACATCAACACAACATGCAACAAAGTTTGTTGAACCCAAATCTGAACCCTCTTTACATAATGATGACAGTTCAAATTCTCAAGCTTTTGGACCCGACGAGAATTCTTCATACTTTCAATTCTTTCGTGGGATTTATAACGATTACCAAGAGTTGTCTTCCAAAAAACAAAGATTATTTAAACGCCAATGCTTAAACTTTTTACATGATTTACTCGACGAAGAAGAAAATAACCAAATGTCTTTTTATACTCAAAGCGATGCTGTCAATTTATCAAGTTCACGACAATGTAGTGAAGACGAACATGATACAAAAGAAATTGAATTATCTGTATTACCCACAAGCTAACTGTCCTTAAGTAATTAATGTATAGTAAATAAAATTTAGCATAATTTATTTATATGTTTTTATTTAATAAAGTTCTTGAAAATTCAGATGTTTAAATTTAAATTTAGGTCTTTTTAAAATGAAAATTTTCCGCAGTTATTGCCCTTAATATCCTCTAGTACATTTTAACACATCGTTTAATATTTGACACACTTGGGTGCGTTTCGTTTCTACACAGCGTTTACTTCAGCGCTACTTTGTTTTACCAACAAATAATATTTATAAGATGTAATGTTATTTTTAAATAACAATTAAGTGCTAAAATAATATGTTTATTTATTTTAAATATTGGAAATATATATTTGTTAAAATTTTTTTTTTTGAAAATTACGTTACCATGTTATAAAAGGCTTATAAACGAAACGTCGTAACGTCATATAATCTCAATCTTGAAGTTCTATGTCAAAGTCAAATCTTTCTCAAGTAGATATATTTCACAGACGTTGGTTAAATCTTAGGTATTAAAAATTAAAATAAGCAAAAGAATATATCATGAATCTCTTTAACGTTAATATTACTTTAGTGAGTGGACAGTAGAAAGAAATATACCGAAATGGCCTTGGTTTGAGTTTTGAAGTAAAAACACCACATTATTAGGCATCAGTCCTGTAGCTCAGTGCGTCTGTACATTGCGAAAATATTCTGTGAATGTTTGTGCTTCATTTGATTCTACCGTTATTTATTAATGTAACTCTCGCAACATACAACAGCTAGGTAGCTCAGGATTGTATCCCTTCATAGACCTATCTCGGGATATGTTAATTATTTTGACTCTCCCTTCGAGCAATTAAAAATCTCAACTTATAATCTTATTACCAGACATATGATTTACTAATATTTTGCAATCTTTATGTTGAATAATTAATAATAATTGATGACCTCTGTGGACGAGTGGCGTAAACACCGGTTTTCAAGGTGTCGCCATCTCGAAGCCCCAGGTTCGATTCCCGGTCGGGTCAATGTAAAAAAACACTTTCTATATGTTCTCAGGTCTGGGTATTTGTAGTGCCTTCATTGTTTCCGATTCCCATGCCTCAAGTGCTTTAGCATCTTACTTTGGGATCACCATCTTACATGGAGCAATGTATGTGATGTTGTCCTTATCAATATATGTTTTATTTATTTTAAATATTGGAAATATATATTTGTTAAAATTTTTTTTGAAAATTACGTTACCATGTTATAAAAGGCTTAAAAACGAAACGTCGTAACGTCATATAATCTCAATCTTGAAGTTCTATGTCAAAGTCAAATCTTTCTCAAGTAGATATATTTCACAGACGTTGGTTAAATCTTAGGTATTAAAAATTAAAATAAGCAAAAGAATATATCATGAATCTCTTTAACGTTAATATTACTTTAGTGAGTGGACAGTAGAAAGAAATATACCGAAATGGCCTTGGTTTGAGTTTTGAAGTAAAAACACCACATTATTAGGCATCAGTCCTGTAGCTCAGTGCGTCTGTACATTGCGAAAATATTCTGTGAATGTTTGTGCTTCATTTGATTCTACCGTTATTTATTAATGTAACTCTCGCAACATACAACAGCTAGGTAGCTAAGGATTGTATCCCTTCATAGACCTATCTCGGGATATGTTAATTATTTTGACTCTCCCTTCGAGCAATTAAAAATCTCAACTTATAATCTTATTACCAGACATATGATTTACTAATATTTTGCAATCTTTATGTTGAATAATTAATAATAATTGATGACCTCTGTGGACGAGTGGCGGTGTTTACACCGGTTTTCAAGGTGTCGCCATCTCGAAGCCCCAGGTTCGATTCCCGGTCGGGTCAATGTAAAAAAACACTTTCTATATGTTCTCAGGTCTGGGTATTTGTAGTGCCTTCATTGTTTCCGATTCCCATGCCTCAAGTGCTTTAGCATCTTACTTTGGGATCACCATCTTACATGGAGCAATGTATGTGATGTTGTCCTTATCAATATATGTTTTATTTATTATTATTATTTATTAATAAATTCCAAGAAATGGAATCACTCCTGTTAATATACCTGCAAGTGCATCATGCTAATAAAAGTTTAAATGACTGAGTGATAATTTTTTATCTCAAACAATATAGACTGGACTGTACACTGTACTGACTGAAACTCATGAACACAACTTAAAAATTATGAAATGTAAAATAATTTATATTCTATAGAATATATTTAATATTTTATGGAATGTATCATATTATAATTGGAATGGAAAGAGAGATTAAAACCCATAAAATAACAACAATACATGAAAAATATATGATATATTATTACATGCAAAATTTCGACACACTTCACCAAAGCTTATTTGGGTTGAATTTGCACTTGAATCTGTTTTTTTCATTTAAAATAAAATTTAAACAAATGGTATATTGGCTGGATAGAATGGCTCATTAGTGAATATATTGTATTATAGGTATAACAAGAGAAGGGTGAAAGTTTGATGACTCTGATGCTTGATGACAAATATGCATCAATACTAATACTAATAATACTCATAATACTAATAACAGTGGCAGAGCCACGCATCAGCTTTTGTTGTTGCATGAATGGGCCGGCTTGACCGGGGAAGTACCACAACCTCACAGAATACCGCCATGAAGTAGAGATTTAACAAACTTCTGCGTTTCGTCTGGTTAGTGCAGGTATCCGGAGGCCTACTCATCCCTCTCCCCAATTCTGGGAGGGGGGGGGGGCTTTGCCACTGGTATTGCGGGTCTCATGGGCGGCGGTAATCACTTACCATCATGTGAGCCACCTGTTTGCCTCCCTTTTCGATAAAAAAAACAATAAGTTTAAAAAATGTAATTATTTGGATAGAACAGACTCATAGTAGAATATAAATTCTTTTAATATACATGAATAATGTGTTTATCTATTAGTTTAATATAATAAATATACTACAATATTAGTATTTTCATTATTATAATGTCACGATGGCTGACTGATTGGGTGGGCAGAATTTCGAGTCAGGACACCCGAGTTCGATCCCCAGGTGGCAGGCTCGTACCAATGGGTTTTTCAAAAACTCTTCTACAAATTATATCATTGACTTGGACATAAAGACCGCGTCGGGCTCACCGCCTGTTACATTGTCCCGAAAATATCTTCGGTGGATGGTGGGTAAAGGGACCTAATTGTCTAGCCTAGACCTCTGTTTACCACTGTATTGGTAATTGCGTGTATATATTTATATATTATTATTATATTTTCATTAGTATATTGCATGCTACTTGAACAAAAGCTACCACATAGTTTCTGATTTATAGTCTCTGAATAAATGTGTGTGTACTTACCAGTACAATAGTAACAATTTTTTTACTACGTTATTGTTGCTAATACTATTAAATAAATAAATCACAGACTAAACTTGAAGAAGCATGCAGTATATAAGGTGGTCGATGTCTGATACTACAAACGCCCATCCGATTGCTAAGCATGGCGATTATGGAAAATTTCTATTTCTATGTCCTGTGGTGAACTGTTGTAGGTCGTTTTGTATATGTGTTTGATAAAAAACAGTTGCTCAAGTAGTATACCTAATAAAAGAATCCCCTAATATAAATCATTTAAAAAGCAGAGAAGATATAAATATTAATTTATATAATGTATCATAAAAAACGGTAATGGCCGCGTGAATGTTTCCTTCCGTATTGTTATTACCTGCAGGCGCCATATTGGTCTATTATCTATAATATACGATAATAAGATTGGTTGAAGCTATGTAATGTTCCAAATCGCTACTTCGGGACCTTCTTAACGTTATTCCCTATACT
Organism: Sericinus montela; assembly: GCA_029286605.1. NCBI lineage: Eukaryota > Metazoa > Arthropoda > Insecta > Lepidoptera > Papilionidae > Sericinus > Sericinus montela. The sequence continues at coordinate 4,523,766 of JAGSMR010000085.1, read as the reverse complement.
GGGGTATTCAGAGGCCTCGACAATTATCTTTTTTTGCCCCCTTTTCCGCCGAAGACATTTTTCGGGACCTTCGAGATAGAATTTTCTTTAAAATGGGGTGGTAAAGTCCGCCATGTGTACTTTATATAAAATGTTCTTCGATATGTTTCCTTAGCCGAGTTCGTGGTAAATTCATCGTGTAGAATTGCCATAAACAATTTAGAGATGGCTCACGTTCGAACTTGGTTGACTCACATATATTTAAATGCGTGAAGTCTGACCGCTAGCCTACTGCAGCTTTACGTATTATTAATAAGTTGACCTGTGAAATTGACTCTGTAAAAGTCCACTGCAGGACAAAGACTTGTCCTATATGGCAGATTGGTTATAATCTACTTCTTTCTTTTTAATTTAACTTTAATTTCGATATAGTGTTGCCAACAGTGGCAGAAAAGTAGCATGTACCTATACTAAAATTTGTTATAAATAAATAAATATCTTCACGCAATTCCCAATACAGGGGTAGACAGAGGTTTAGTCTAGACAATTAAGTTCCTTTGACCCACCTTCCACCGAAGATATTTTCGGGACAACGTGACAGGTGGTGAACCCGTCGCCGCCTTTATGTCTAAGCCAACGATATAATTCGTACATAAGTTTTCGAAAAACTCATTGGTACGAGCCTGCCACTTGGGGATCGAACTCGGGTCTCTCGACTCGAAATTTCGACCACCGAACCACTCGGCTATCTTGGCTCTAAAAATGTCAGACCAAAATAATCAGACCATGATAGGCAGCAGCGACTGCGGTGCTAGTGGTCTGCTGCTGCGATTGCCAATCCGCTTGCCAAGCGTGGCGATTATGGCAAATCCTCGACAATCAAGCGACAATAAAGGTACCACAAACACCCACACCAGAGAAAATGTAGATAAAAATAATTCTATTATTTGATTTTCCTATTTTTTGATTCTATTTTCTGATTTGAGACGCGCAGAAGAGGAGTTGGGCAACCAAGTGAAGTATCTGGATAGATAGCGCCACCTATTACTCTACAATCGAAGCTTGCTCACCTAGACGAGGTATCTTGTATGTAAATAAGTTGATACATTTTTATGTCGGTAAGTACTTTAACGATTTTTATTTTTTTGTTTATAGAGATTACTTAAAAGGAATAGTTTTTGTATCTGTAAAGAATACTAAATCATTACTTATAAAATTATAAAAAGCGCCATCTATTGACACCTCGCAAAGCTCAGTCAATGAGGCATTTATAAGTTTGATAAATATGTAGAAAATTAAATATTAATTAAAATTTATAGGCAGCGAGATCCATAATATGAATTCTGTTCGTGTTAGTTATGAACACATTATTTGCCGTCACACGCACACCCCAGTATCAGTTACTCTGTACAACTCTCGGGAGCTCGTAACAAACGCACGGGGGAAGAGCCCTCGCAATATTTGTGCAAGTGCTGCGAAGATGGTTTTGAGAGGTGTCAAAGTTATAGAGAGTCGTTTAGGGTTGCCAATTTATTTTTAAATTTAAGCAATAATAAAATGCACAGTAATTACAGTAGCAATAATTTTAATAACAAACAGAAAGTTCTTTTAAATAATTAAATATACCTAAAACGTTTGTACCTAAAAAGCAAAGTAAATTACTTGATTATGTTTGTATGGGCCGTGATTTTTTGTTTTCCTGAAAGTGCTAACGCAAATGTTTTTTGTAAATTTTAAGGATGTACATATGATATTTCTGATTATTTTGATCTGATATTTTTAGAAATGGTTATCCCGCCATCTATCGGATGCCATAACATTATTCAAGTCTGTTGCCCTTAGTTGTGGGTAGTAAGGGACCCACGGGAAGAAAGGGAGTGGCAATATTCTTACACCGTTACCACACGGTCTGTGTACGGTGTAACCGTCAGGTCGCTTTAATGATGTATTTTTTTTATTTATTAAAGAAATAATGGTGGTTATATTTGATGTTGCGTCTATCTACGACATTTTTGTAGCTGTAAAGACTTCGACTTCGCTCGCTGCTCATAGCGGGTGGACACACTTCAGTTTCATTACAAAGAGTATTTGTTGTTATAATTTCCTAGACAAGTTTTCTTTTAATGTTCTACTTAAAGCTGGCATCCAGGTTCAAACCGATCAATGCGTATATAAAAATCATAGAGAGAAGAAAACTAAAAAAATATAAATTACTGAATTGCTTGTTAATTTTATGAGTTCTTATAACTTTTTACGTAGTTGGCAACACAGGCAGTTTTTCAGTTACAACGTGATGTCGAGCGACGTGTTTGCGTAGTAGAGAGGGTATGTTGGAGTGCTTGCTTGTCTCCGAGGAGGGCTAGTCCCGAGGGAGGGAGCGTGGCGTATTGTGTGTTGTACACTAAATGAAAAGCCACCAGTTCCGCATGGGGTTGCTTGTAACGCAAAGCAAAATGTTTGAGGTAGCCTATTTACATAGTCTCATGAATATATATAAATATCTTCACGCATTTCCCAATACAGGGGTAGACAGAGGGCAAGTCTAGACAATTAAGTCCCTTTGACCCACCTTCCACCGAAGATATTTTCGGGACAACGTGACAGGTGGTGAGCCCGTCGCCGCCTTTATGTCCAAGCCAACGATGAAATTCGTACATAAGTTTTTGAAAAACTCATTGGTACTGCCACCTGGGGATCGAACTCGGGTCTCTCGACTCGAAATTCCGACCACCCAACAACTCGGCTATCGTGCCTTTTTTTACATAGTCTCAGTAATATGAAAATGAATACCTGTATTAAAATAATATTTTCTGTACTATGTGATAGGTGGTGAGCCTGTTGCCGTCTTTATGTTCACGCCACCGATGTAAATCGTGCATCTGTTCCTGCCTTCGAAGCTAAAAGTTGCGGGTTCAAATCCCGATATTTTTTATTTTTTTTTATAGAAAAGGGAGGCAAACGAGCAGGTTGATCACGTGATGGTAAGTGATTACCGCCGCCTGTGAACACTCGCAATACCAGAGGCATAGCAGATGCGTTTCCGGCCTTAGAGTGCCCCAGAATTGGGTGAGGGGGGTGTGTGGGCCTCCGATTACCTGCACTCACTAGACGAATGGCAGAAGTTTGTTAGTACTTCTACTTCACGCCGGTATTCTGTGAGGTCGTGGTACTTCCCCGGTCGAGCTGGCCCGTTCATGCAACAACAAAAGATGATGCGTGGCTCTACCACTGTTAAATTAACAATTAAATACCAATGTAACAGAAAGATTTCGCTGCTCACCAGTGGAATCTTTAATACATTCAATTGCATAACAGATATGTGTTTGAGCTTGGGTAAATTAGAGGCAAATAATATGAATATGCATGTATCGGATGTTCGGCAGTCATTGACGCTGTTTACTCTGTGGCACAATGTTTGTTGTCTATGCCTATGATACACAATTAGCGCTGCAAACCCACGTCGGCTGCTCGTCAGTATCAATAGTGTGACTAATTGATTATGCGCATAGATAATTTCATCTGTTTCAGTATTCCAGAAGGATAACGAAGCAGTAATGCATGTTGCGTGTGTCTAGTGCCAAGTACGAATTTAAGTCGAACTGGAACTAATTCTTAAAGCATATAAATTATACTGAACTTTTTGTTATATATTCATTTATTTATTTTAAAAGGATATCTGTAGCACATACATTACACAATGGTAACAAGTGTTCTGATGTATGTGCCATTGTAGATGACAAAGTATTACATATAAAATGCGTTTAAATATCTTAGTTACAAGAGGTGTCTTACATAACTAAAAGTAGAATATTTAATGTAAAAGCTAAATAATGAGCAGTAAAAACAAAATTAAATTAAATGATTAAATTAAAGAGAAATTTAAAAATCAACTGACACGGACGGGATTCGAACCGGCAGAGGACGCAGTTGTTTTTTTTTTAAATTTCTCTTTAATGAGATTATTTCGTTTCACATGAAGAGAGCCTACTAAACTTATCATATATTTTTCCATATGCTGTTTCGACCGAAGCTCTAGCAACCGCTGGCGATATAAAAATATTTAAAAGTAATGAAGTATTTGAAGTAAACTACGCGTTCAAGGAGCGATATATCTGACACAATAATCGTCAATCGGCTTGCTCTGATTGAATGAAAATCTGACAGGAGAGACCTAGTTATAGTCAAAAAGTCATCCACATTGGATTAATGAGTTAAGAAGAGTCAATTCATACGTTTAGGTTTGAGCGATGAAGCGGTCGGTTCGCCGTGTATCCTCTCATCCCCGCGTTGAGTGTGAGTGAGTGAGAGTTGGCATTGATGAACTACGACCCACTATGCTTCATGTAATCGTTACCTACAAAGTACTAAATTAATGTAAAGGCAATATCCAGGCCCTGTCATTGGAAATGTGATCTCACGTAGCTTAGAGGTTAATAATACATATATAGATAGATAGGGACAACATCACATATATTGCTCTGATGCCAAAGTAAGCAGCTGAAGCACATGTATTAGGGAGTCAGAAACAACGCAGGTACCACAAACATCCAGTGTTTCCTATGTTGACCCTAGTGGAAATGGTAGGGCCTCAGAGCTGGTGACACCATAAAAAGTGATGTGTGCACCATTCGTCCATGGAGGTGGACAATAATATATTTGATATTATAAATGTGAAAGAACCTACATATGTCTGTCTACTTGTCAGTTACGTTTTCAAGGCTGAAAGAAATTGCGGGCAGCGCGGAAAGCGGGCAACAACTAGTAATTCATTATTTCAAGTCAGATTCTTTCATAACTTTACCTTAATTTTAATAATAAATTCTGTCTCAATCACGGCGGATACCTCGCACGTGCCGCGAGGTTCGCGCTAATGCAAAATATTCGCGTAGAATTTTTGCGCCGCCGATTTCAGAGGAACGTGCTCCGTATTAAATCTGCACCCTAGCAAATGAAATTGGGGTGTGCAGCGCTCCCCGTAGCCGCTGCCTTCTGTGTCGTTTGGATTGGGTAATTAGTGCAGATGTCTTAGTGACTAATTGAGTGCAGCTTGGTAACTATGTGTTTGTATAACTATGTATACATACATACATTCTAATTATAATGTGTTAGTTTACTGAATTAGAGATAACTGACAATACCAAAATATCCAGAATCTAAAACCAACTCCAGCTAGTAACATCAATATAGAATTGAAAGTAATATATGAGGTAAAATCAATAAAAGACTTTATATACACATACATACATACATATACATTACGGCTTATTAAAGTCCACTGCAAGCCTCTCTCAAGGGGAGGATTTGCCATAATCGCCACGCTTGGCAAGCGGATTGGCGATCGCAGTAGCAGACCACTCGCACCTCACACGCTGCTGTCCATCTGCGATCTGATTATTTTATAGATGGTTATCCCGCCATCTATCGGGTTGCCATAACGATATCCAAGGCTGTTTCCCTTAGTCGCCTCTTACGACATCCACGGGAAGAAAGGAAGTGGCAATATTCATACGCCGTTACCACACGGAAAGAAACCAAGAATTCCAAAAAAGATAACAAGTCTTCTGACACTCCTCTTTGTCTCATAACTTTCTCAGTAAAATAATTTTCCTCTTTACTTTATTTATACAATGAATTCGTAGACCGTCTCGTTTTTGCTAGACCTAGTTTTTAATACACCTGGGTAACTTTTGGCAGTGGTTGGTTGATCGGAATTCGAGTCTAGAGACCCGAATTCGATACCCATTATGTAAGATTTATATCGTTTGCTTAGATCATTATATAAATAATTTGACAGATAATTTAATTAATAATTTAATAATTTAGTTGGCTTAGACATAAATACAGCGACAGGCTTACCGCTCATCACGTTATTCCAAAATAAGTGCCGGTAAAATATGTGTCGAAAGAACGAAATTGTCTCTCTGTCCGATCCCCTGTCTGTATAAATACATTTTTGGGTGTCTATACATCTATTATATCAAATTTTAGCATTTTACATTTCTTGGTACTTCTGACGGCGACGGGCTCACCACCTGTCACGTTGTCCCGAAAATATCTTCGGTGGAAGGTGGGTCGAAGGGACTTGATTGTCTACACTCGACCTCTGTCTACCCCTGTATTGGGAATTGCGTGAAGTTATTTTATTTTTTTTATTGGTACTTCTGAGTTTGATGAACTGAACGCAGAAGTGTAAATAAGGGTAGATCGGCAAGTGTTTTTATGTATGACGCATACGCATCTTATAATTTTGAAATGCAAACAAAAAAATCTAAATTGACATAGATCATTCAGAGAAATAATAATATAATTGATCTTAGCATCAACATCTTCATCATCTCAACAACGCTTATTTAATTTTTACACACAATTAGGAATAAAAGGAAAATAAATTTAATAGTTTTCACGTACGATTGATATCATTGGCTTAAACATAAAACATCAGGTTCATGCATGCTAAAAATTTTTTTCGGTGAAAGCTTGTCTGAAGCTCTGGCTACCCCTGTATTGTGAATGGCGTGAGGATATCTTTTATAAATAACTATTACCGCTTGATTTGGTCGTCGTTTTTCATTTCACATAAGATACGTATGAACATAAATAAAAAATAATAATGAAACATGCCGGCGTCGGTACTGCGCGCGTCATCTCGTTCAACACAAAAAGCTTGTTATTATGCGATGCGATCATCCAGTTTTATCTCGTCTTTACATTTGTACATCTTACAACGGATTAGACCTCGAGCTCACACGGAGAGAAACGTGCCCTAGCATTGAGAAGGCAACGCTCAATTCTCAACGTGCGAACGTATTGCGTGGGAGTACATAAAAAAATTATCGTGACGCGATTCCCAATACTGTCGTAGGTCTAGACATTTAAGTCCTTTTGACCCACTTTCCACCGAATAAATTTTTTAAGACAACGTCACAGGTGGTGTGATAGTCGCCGTATTTATATCCAAATCAACGATATAAATCGTACATAAGTTTTGAAAAACTTGTTGGTAAAAGCGTATCACATGGGGATCGAACTCGGGTCTCGTGAGTCGAATTCCGATCACCCATCCACTCGGCTAACGTTAATTATTGTTTGTCTTAAACGTATTGTAATTGTGAGAGCGCTGGCGTGCACCTAAGAATGTGGATTCTTGACAGACCGTCGCGATATTAGCGTATTAGTTAATCCGCTAATATCGCAACGGTCTGTCAAGAATTACTATTGAATTAGAAGTACTATTGAATATATATCTTCGTGTCCAAGCTATCGATATAAATCATACAAAGTTCTTGAAAACAACCCATTGGCCTTCGCCTGCCATAACGGGATTGAACTCGGGTCCCTTGACTCTAATTCTGATCACTTAACACACAGAAATACATAGTGATTTGCAATGCAAATCATTACTCCAATCTCAAATAAAGCAGCTAACGCACTTGTGTTATGGAATCGGATACAACGAAGACACAACAAAAACTCAGACTCAAGGAAATGTTAAAAAAGTGGTTTTTCTACATTGATCACTCCGATAATCGAACCCGAAACCTCTGAGATGGCGGCACCTAGAGAACTGTGTATGCCGGTCGTCCAAGGACATCGTCGAATATAATAAATAAATAAATAAATATCTTCACGCAATTCCCAATACAGGGGTAGACAGAGGTCTAGTCTAGACAATTAAGTCCCTTTGACCCACCTTCCACCGAAGATATTTTCGGGACAACGTGACAGGTGGTGAGCCTGTCGCCGCCTTTATGTCCAAGCCAACGATGTAATACGTACATAAGTTTTGAAAAACTTGTTGGTAAAAGCGTATCACTTGGGGATCGAACTCGGGTCTCTCGACTCGAAATTCCGACCACCGAACCACTCGGCTATCGTGACTTTCGAATATAATGTAACTTATATATCTAGACACGATAGCCGAGTTGTTTGGTGGTCGGAATTTCGAGTCGAGAAACCCGAGTTCGATCCCCAGGTGGCAGTACCAATGAGTTTTTCAAAAACTTATGTACGAATTTCATCGTTGGCTTGGACATAAAGGCGGCGATGGGCTCACCACCTGTCACGTTGTCCCGAAAATATCTTCGGTGGAAGGTGGGTCAAAGGGACTTAATTGTCTAGACTTGACCTCTGTCTACCCCTGTATTGGGAATTGCGTGAAGATATTTATTTATTTATTTATTTATATAGCGTGGTACCCATTTAAATTATCATTTAGTAATGATATTTATATCTTAAACGCCTATCTCACCTCGTACAGTACCGCGGTTCCGCTGAGACGGGAGGAGGAAGCAGCCCGACGTCGTTACAACCCACCACTTCACTTTATGGCTACTAAAGCTCAGACCAAGCAGCCGCCTTAAGTGCCTCTTAACTTTTAATAGTTACTTCGCCAAATGTTTATAATGTTGCTAAAGATGCGAAGCCATTACGTGGGCGTGAGCTCGCTTAGCCTGGCCGCCAAAAAGTTTATCCTCTGAGGATTTTTTTTATGTTAAATACAATATAAATAAAGGGCAAAGGCTACTCACAAAATGCGGTTTAACCATCTCGAAAAATGCTATTGATTAAATGATGATTATCTTTACGCCATTCCTAATACAGGGGTAGACAGAGGTCTAGGTATTTAAGTCCTCTTGATAAATCCTTAATCGACGACTTTTTTATGTCCAAGGTAACTATATAAATCGTATATAATTTTAGAGAAAACCCATTGGTACGAGTCGAATTCCGATCACCCAACCACTCGTCTTTCGTGACTGTTATAGCTAAATAATATTATAGCTAAATACAGCTTAATTTACCAGCAGCTGCGTCTGAGGTACAAGGTGCCTGCTCTTTATTATAACCATAGTTAAACCGCTTGCCGAGCGTAGTCATTTTAGATAAACCTTGCAGCTAACTTTTAGAGACTGCTAAGTCTTTTAGTAATCATTATGTGATCTATTTTCTTTTGTTTTTATCTATAGTCTCAGTAAGTCAAGGAAGCTAAACGCATAAGGGACTCCTACGTACCAAGCTGAATGAAAATGCATGAAAATGAATGAAATTTCACTGCAAGTGATTTAAGCATTATAACCCGCTAAAGTAACTGGAATCTGGGATCGCCAATTTGCTTGTCAAGCCTAACGATTATGACAAGGCAAATACTCTACGGGAGAATAAGAGTTAAGCTTTTAGTGGACTTTTTCAGGCCGTTAAGTAAGTAAACTACATATATTTGAAGTATGAATGAATGAATATAGAATACATATAATGTATACAGAAATGGTAAAAATTACCCTAATAATTCGTATGTTGAGAAATAACAACCAATACCCGTGTCGTGCCAAAGGAAACGTTACTGCCTTAAGTCTAATGTCGCAAGATTAACCGCAACGCTGATTTTCAGCCATAGTCTGTCTGTGACATATGACAAATAATAATTCATATATAGACAGGGACAACATCACATACATTGCTCCGATCTCAATGTAAGATGCTAAAGCACTTGAGGTATGGAAACTGGAAACAACGAAGGCACCACAAACACCCAGACCCGAGGAAAATGTAGAAAAAGTGGTTTTTCTACATTGACCCGACAGAGAATCGAACCCGGAACCTTGAGATGACGACACCTTGAATACCGGTGTTTACGCCACTCGTCCACGGAGGTCGTCAATATCTACAGGATTTTCTTTGATGAATCTTTGTAATCTATTATGTATAATTCTCGTGTCACGTTGTTGCTCAACATTGTCGATGATGTCCGAAATTATCCAATAGATATTCAAGTTTTTTTAAAATGTGTGTTTAACCGGCGTGTATAGGCAAGTTTTTATCATGTATTTCTTATTAATTCCAAAGTAGGACGTCTGCCGCGCCCGCTAGTATATTATATAATGCAATGTAGCAAGTGCTCACCAAAAATGTCCTATTAAGGCTCGACGAAAACATGAACGAGTATTAAGGGATTATTCGTGTTTGGATGTTTCTAAGTGGGCACTTAGCGCCGGATTAGATCAGACGCCGGGCCCTACCAACTGAAATGTAGATCGAGGCAAAGCCATAGTCACACCGCATCTTTATTCTGTACTTAATAAATTATAAACTTTACTGAGGAGTTTTACGATTAAAGCTGTGTATAAGTAATACAATAATTTGGTAGAAGCAAGGAGTGCATACGTATTGAGATGAAAAGATTTAGCGTCCTCTCTGGCTACTCTGTCAGGGATGCTGCGTGAAGATAAGAAAGTAATTAGCTAAAAATAGTTCAGCTAATACCTTAATAGTCTTAGAGAATAGAGCGTTAGGAATATAAGCTTTTGGTGTAAAGATTATAACATCATAAAATAGACGATGAGGATAAAAACGAAGTTGAGCAAGCAATTGTAGGAATAGTTATTTATGGTAGGATAGTTAGGAATACTTAGTGTTACTATTATAGTATATGTAAAACTCATACGACTCGAATGACGAAGACGATTCGACGAAAAAGGAAAACTATAAATAAGTAATCATAATGTACCTCTCGTACCGATGGGTTTTTCAAAAACTTATGTACGACTTATATCTTTGGCTTGGACATAACAACGGCGATGGGCTTATCACCTGTCACGTTGTCCCGAAAAATATCTTCTGTGGAAGGTGAGTCGAAAGGACTTAATTATCTAGACTAGACCTCTGTCTATCCCTGTATTGGGAATAGCGTGAAGATATTATATTATATATAAGTAAAAACAGTATAAAATAAGTCACGATATCCGAGTGGTTGGGTGATTTGACTTCGAGTCATGAGACCCACGTTCGATCTCCAGATAGTAGGCTCGTACAGATTATTTTTTTTTTGTTCAAATTTGTGTACAATTTATATCGTTGGCTTGGATATAAAGATGGGGACAGGCTCACCACTATCTATCACGTCGTACTAAAAATGTCTTCGCTGACAGGTTGGTCGCATAAACTTAATTGGTCGCACCTCTATCTACACCTGTATTGTGTATGTATTTATATTGTTATCAGCAGACGTAGTGTCGGTGTGACGGACGGCCACGCTACAAGCGTAATGACTACTTTGTTCGTCACGTAATTTTATTTAACGTTTCGTTTACAGGTACTTAGCTGTTGCCGGCGAGCCCCGGGAGCCGAGGGCTGAACGCCCGCGACAATAATTACCGCCGCCTCGGATTCTAAGCACGACGAGAATTAGTTTTAACGTCGAATTTGAGAAGGATCGCTTGTTCCACGGAACTTATATATTTGATTAAAGCGAGAGCATTCCCGTTTTGCAGGAATTTAATTTAAGGCTTTTATTTACGTAGACCGCTCCAGAGTGGCTGATGTTCTGTGAACATAAACATTAAGGAATTGTTCAATACTTTGTATTTACATAGTAAATTCCAAGTATAGTATTATATCGATGACACGATAACCGTGGTGTTAGTGACCCATCCTTCTAAACTAAATGTTGCGGCTTCGATTCCCGCTAGAGGTAAACATTTGTGTAATGAATATGAATGTTTGTATTCGAGTCATACTAACGGCGGCAGGCTCACCATCTATCACATAGTCTTAAATAGGCTTTGGAGAAATGTGGGTCGCAAGGACTTTGGTTTGGTTACACCACTGCCTACCACAGTATGGGAAATTACGTGAAGATAAAAAACATATTATTTAGAAACGTATGGAGACAACTATTTGCCGACCCTTTTCGTTATTAAGGTACTTATCTATATAAGATATTTATCTATCTATAATACATGTAGCTTAGCAATACCAACAAATAAGTCACGATAGCCGAGTGGTTGGATGGTTGGAATTCGAGTTAAGAGAGCCGAGTTCGATCCCCAGGTTGTAGGCTCGTTCCTATGGGTTTTTTCAATAACTTATGTACGAAATGTATCGATGGCTTAGACAGTAAGACGACGACAGGTTCACCACCTGTCCACGTTATCCCAAAAATATCTTCGGTCGAAGGTGAGTCGAAACGACTTAATTGTGTAGACCTCTGCCTATCCTTGTATTGCGAATGGCGTGAAGTATAGAGACAACCATTTGCCTGCTATTGGCAACTCAGCCACTTATCTATGCATCTATAAAAATATATGTAGTTTATCACTTTCAGAGATTTTTTATTTAGGTCCGTGACTTTAATAAAATTAAAGCAATCTGTAGCCGGTACGAAGTGACTTTCACAATTTAACGTCCGTTGCAAATCAGTTGCGAATGTCGCGACGTCGTCCAAAACTTTGTCCAGTTCCGAACGTATTTCGGTTCACGTTTTTGGCAAATGCATGCATGCGTTATCTCATGAGTCTCGTGCGAGGCCGTTATAAAATTAATCTGATCTAATTTGCTCGCGCGCTTACATCGCGCGATTTCGATATAACGCCTTATTGGATTTCAAGGCTGGTGGCGTTTAAATATCATGTTATAGGTATAAAAAAAAAACGACCGCCGAAACGAAATTGAACGAACGGTGTCGCCGGCTTTGATCTGGGTTCGATTCCCAGTCGTGTGATATGAAAGTGTTTTTTCTACATTTTCTCTGGTGTGGATGTTTGTGGTACCTTTATTGTCGCTGATTCCATAACATAGGTTAGGTTTAAGCTACTTACTTTGGCATCAGAGAAATATATGTTTAAGTTACTTACTTAAATACATACATACATAACTGCCTGTTAAAGTCCACTGCAGGACATAGGCCTCTCTCATAGCGAGAATTTGCCATAATCGTCACGCTTGGCAAGCGGATTGGCAATCGCAGTAGCAGACCACTCGCACCACAGTCGCTGCTGTCCATCTTGGTCTTATTATTTTGGTCTGATATTTTTAGAGCCACGATAGCCGAGTGGTTGGGTGGTCGGAATTTCGAGTTAAGAGACCCGAGTTCTATCCCTAGGATATTTATTTAACTAGTACGAGTATAATTAAGAAGATCGTAACCCTTGCGAATTTTTTAAACGCACGCTGCCTTGGGCGCAGAACAATGTTATTTAGTTAGGGCTGCCATCGCCACCGCCACTAGCATTATCATGGACAAAACATACTCTATGGAATTTTATGGAAAACTTGCAAAGTGATGACGAAGGGTGTCTTTGGTTGAACATTGATATTTCTTTAAATTATTCATAAAATTCATACGGTTTAGATGGACGCTACGTCTGTTTACGCTATCGACGCAATTTTGAGCGCAATTAGAGCAGATTGAAAGCCAACTTGATGTCTAACTAATGGTAAGTCGTTACTACAGACCATGGAAATTTGGAACAGCAGCTTACCATGCCCGAGGAAGATGGAATAAAAATATCTAATGGCCCTTAATCACACTTGCTCTCTATACTGATCAAACCGGAGCACATCTACCAGAGAGACTGTCGGATCTTGTTTCTTTTTAAACTTAACTTTTAAATGCTTCACTTCAGACACGAATCGCGACAAATAACGGTCCTCAGCCACCTGAATCCATCGACTCCCCGCAACATTTTGCTGGTCGCCACTCCATCTTGTAGAGGTCATTCTAAACTGCGTTTGCTATATGCTTACAATATCATTAATTTTACCCGTGGACAGGTAACCCTGAGCCCAGTGCTCTTTACAATATGGCGACTTACTGCTGCTGTCCGCCCACGCGCTCGCTGTCAGATGAAACGGTCAGAGATTCTCGTTGTTTCTTTATTGTACACAGATATAACCTACTTTAGTTTTCCGAAGAAACATTGCTAATTTTGTAATAACATACTTCTTTGTAATACGACGCAAACGCTAAAACTACGTCAAGTATATCTCCAGATGGTAGGTTCTTACCAATGACATAACACCGAAGGTACCATAAGCACATAGACTAGAGACCTGAGACAATGTAGAAAAAGTGGTTATCTAAATTTACTCGTCCGGGTATCGAACACTGGACCTAATAGCTGACGACACCGTGTGTATGCCACTGTTCCACGGAGGTTGTCAGATGGATCGGTGGATTAGTTGTCATCCGTATCTCGATGTTTGCCAAACCAATAAAAAGGATTTTCCATCTTAGTATTTATATTTGTCATCCATTTGTCTTAAGACCTTAATACGTGTTTGTTTTAAAGTCGGCCTCCATTCTAATGTTCTCGGCTTTAAATGTTTGTCAGCTTGTTTTAGAATGTATGTCAGGGGCGCGGCTCAAGGATAACTAACTGCTAACTTTATGTACAAGGACACTTGTAGAAACTACCAGACGGGATATTTGATTTCTAATTTTATTTTTGTATAATAAATAAATATCTTCACGCAATTCCCAACACAGAGGTAGACAGAGGTCTAGTCTAGACAATTAAAACCCCTTCGACCCCCCTTCCACCGAAGATATTCTCAGGACAATGTGACCCGTAAAGTCAGGCGGTGACTCCGTCGCCGTCTTTATGTCCAAGCCAACGATATAATTCTTACATAAGTTAAAAAAAAGCCATTGGTACGGGCTTGTCATCTGAGGATCCAACTCGGGTCTCTTGACTCGAAATTCCGACCACTCAATCACTCGGCTATCGTGAATTCTGTTTATAATAATAATGTTAATAACTCATTAATAAATACGTACAAAGGCAGGGACAATATCACATATATTGCGCAGATCCCAAAGTAAGTAGCTAAAGAAAATGTGTTATGGAATCAGAAACAACGAAGGTAACAAAAACACCTAGACCAGAGAAAATGTAGAAAAATGATTTCTACATTGGCCGTCCAGGAATCGAGCCCGGGACCTTAGAGCTGGTGACACAATGAAAACGTGTGTGTATGCCACTCGTCCATAGATTTGATTTCGCAGACGGTCGTTGTGTTTGATTTACGTTCCAGCACCACTAGAATTATTGAAAGGTATAAAATAAATGCTAAATTCGCTACGAGCTAGGCGGTGAATAAAAACAACGTAGATTGCGCTCGTATATGAAGCTTTATTTCTAATTTTATCTTTTGTTTGTCTGTTATTATGTTAATAATAATGTTAAGTCTTAAAAAATTTTAAACAAAAAAAAACACGAAGGACCAAAATATGTCCTCCTTGGTAAAACCTATTACATGTTAATAAAAAATTATTTTACACATTAATGTAAGTGTTACGAATTGTAGCGCGTTCCATTATCAGCTCAACCCCATTAGATCATGCCCCTCGGACGAAAACAACTGAATTACATTAGAAACACCTAATGCCTCCAAACACATAAAAACTAAAAAGTTTCCTTGATTCCTTTGCAATTCCATCATCCTGACTTGGTAATTATAATATAACTTTGTATAACAAACAATAAAAGTATTTTTCAAATCCGTTCATCATTGATATATCGACAAAAAGTACATACAAATACAAAACCTGGCATATTTTAACCAACTTCAAAAATTAGTTGTGTTATTTGTTGATAGTAAAGTTTTTTTTTTGATTTCGTCCACATTTTCTCAGACAAGACCTTTGTTCACTCGTGGGCATTTAGTGTATTATATTACCTTCAGTTTTTTACTGGCTCATTTGGGCCAATGGGACAAGTGGTGAGCCTGTCGTCATATTTGTTTTCAAGCCAATACGTTTGTTCGATGCGTCTTTTCAATTCCCAATACTGTTCCCGATTCCCAATACTGGGGTAGACAGATATCTAGACAATTAAGTCCCTTCGACCCACCTTTTTTGGGACAACGTGATTGGTGGTGCTTCCGTCGCCGTCTTCGTCTCCAAGCCAACGATATAAATCGTACATAAGTTATTTGCAAAAATCTATTGTCACTTGAGGGTCGAAGTCGGGTCTCCCGACTCGAATTCCGGATCTTCCAATCGGGATGATCATCTTTAAATTAAGCAGACGGGGGAGGGGCAGCAGGCGGTGCTCTCCTAGCGTAGCGATAGGAGAATATTTAAACCACCAGGTGGATATTACCACTTGGATACATAAGGATAATAAGCCTATGTTCAGCTGTGAAGTTTAATAGTATTCAAACAGTATAGCTTTTTTATATATAGCTTTTTTTTTTTTCGAGGGTAGGTGTGAAATAAGTTAGACCAGTTTCTAAAGCTCTGTTCTATTATTGTATTTAAAATTATTATAAAGTAATATTTACATTTAAATTTAATATATTCAGTTACTTTTTGAGTGTCTTGATATTTTAAAATAATAAAACCGTTCCTATGTAAAGAAGATTAAAAACTTACTTGCATCATCCTACAGTACTGGTTTTATACAAGTCAAATTGACTGTCTTGATTATTCACAATATAATAGTATGGATAGCACAGGCAATGTAGGTCAGCTACAGGAGCTCAAAGTTAGCTGGAGTGCTAAGATGGCCGAATTTGAGGACAGATTAAAGTCAGCATTAGTCCCTTCAAATCCAACTCTTCAACAGCTTAGTCAGGACTTTTATGCTTTTAAGGAGTTAGTAAGTAATATGTTTGACCTTCTGCAACAACAAGTAAGAAGATGTTTTCATGCTGTGGATGAAATGGAAACACTACATAGGCGCAAGATCTTGCTATTTAAAGGAATACCTGATGACCATGAATCCAATGTTGAGCAGAAAGTTATGGATCTTATTCATAATAAACTGGGACTAACTCATATTAGCAACTCATCCTTTAAGCGTTGTCATCGTCTGGGTGCTCATGACAGTGGACGAAGCAGAGCAGTGCTGGTTCATTTCACTGATTACTCCAGCAAAAAAGAGGTTTGGAAGTCGAAGACTAAACTAAAAAGTTCTCCATTTACAATCTGTGAGTTCCTAACTAAAATGAGACAGAGTATGCATGCAACGGCTCGTAAGCATTTTGGTCTGAAAAATGTGTGGACTCTGGATGGAAAAATATATGTGAAGCTCCCTGACGGTAACCTTAAGAAGATCGCTAATGAAGAAGAGCTCAATAAACTTGTGTCGTCATGGCCTCCAGCATGTTCACCGTCTGCTAGCAATGCCTCGAGATTAAAGCCAGTCATCCAGAGCTCGACTGATGATGGCGTATACATCCGAGTACGTCAAATTCCAGCAGTCAGCAGGAAATGAGGAGTAAAGTTACGGCGGCTCTTGATGGCAAGAAATCGCGCCGTATCGTTTCAAAAAAATAATTGCGATGGTAGTATATCCCTGTCTTTCCTCTTAATAATTTGATAACATCCTTGTTTTCTTCCTTATAGTTTAACTGTTGTTCTCTTTTACAAATTTAGTGCTTTCAACTTTTTTCGGTGTTTCCTAATGTAAACATAACCATAGTGTTACTATAACAGCTTTATACATCACGTGGTTTGCTACACTATTTATATAAATCTATGGAAGGTACATTAAATCGAATTTAGCACAAATTCTTGCTTAGCAGGTAAAGTAAACAATACTTTTTATAATTCATTTTTCAAGCTTTCAATGTCATGTCAAGCAACTGTCAGGTTCTCTGATTAATAAAAAAATATGGAATAAGGCAATGGATGTAAACCCTTACTGCCAAGTATTTTAAATTCATTTTTTTTTAATCTTGGTTTTTCTTTTTTGGAAAACTCCATTAAAAAACAACTTTGCATAAGCATGCAAAGTTGTTTTTTAATGTTTCTTTTAATTCTTTTAATTTTTCTTTTAATATTTTAGTGTTACATTGTTAATACCTGCATTGTATTTTTTTTTGCATTGTTTATCTTCTTAAAATAGATATGTTATTTTTACTTTAATAAGGTTATCAGTGTATTTGTTATGTTGTATTTAATAGTTTTGCTCTCATTTTCTTGTACTGAATTTTGTATACTTATATTAAACATACGTAAATGTCAACTGTTGGGATGGTGCTTAGTAGATAAATATAAATATCCGCGCTCTTAGATAATTATTAGATTGTAAAGCACTCGATAATAGTATATAGATTATATTTTATCTTCTTATTTAGTATTTTATACATATTTATTTATTTAAATATTTGTCTATTGTATTTGTATTTATTTTTTTTATTTAATATGTCTTGCAATGATTCTTTTTGTTCTGTCAATGATTCTGATACATCGTTTACTTCCTGTGATCTCTTGGATGATAATACTATGCCATCTCTCCGCGATAGACTTATCCGTGCTTTTTCGTCATGTGATAAGTTGTTTAATGTTTGTCATATTAATGCCCAAAGTTTACCTTGCCATTTTTCGGATTTTCAAGATACATTTTCATATAACAACATCCATGCCATTTTAGTATCTGAAAGCTGGCTAAAACCGTCGTTGTCGTCTACTCTATTCCCTCTCACTGATTTTATACTTATACGCAACGATCGGACGGAGAAAGGAGGTGGCGGGGTTGCTATATATTTGAGGGCTAATATTCCCTATAAGATTGTACTAGCATCCTCTTCTTCCTATACAGCTTCCTGCGAATTTTTATTTGTTGAGATACATATAATGGGTACTAAGGCGATTTTAGGGGTGGTGTACTGTCCTCCCACTATAGATTACTTCAACGCTCTAGAAGCTGCTCTTGATTATATTGGATCTGAGTACACACACTGCATAATAATGGGTGATTTCAATACGGATTTGTTACGCACTTCGTCCCGTTCTCAAAACTAAGGTCAATTATAGAGTCTGTCGATTTCACATTCTTCCGCTCGAGGCTACTCACCATAACGTTGACGCTAATGACTCATGGCTTGACCTCATTATTATTGCTTCCCAGACCGTGTCATAACCCATGGCCAACTTTTGGCTCCTTCCTTTTCCCATCATGACTTACTTTATTTTTCCTATAATTTAATCCCTCCTAAACATATTCCCACTATTTTGAATCTTCGCAACTTTTCAAAAATGGATTTGGACAAACTAAGAAAT
>JAGSMR010000085.1:4307500-4500000 GCA_029286605.1 Sericinus montela | reverse complement strand
TACTTGTTGGTTGCTCACCAATTTGTTGCCTAACACAATAACGCTTGTTGCGAACTAGCTGGCGCTGGTTTCTACCTAGCCATAAATATACGGAGTTACAAATGAATTATGCAAGTTGAAATAAACGTAATATAACTAGTACACAATAATTGCATCGCTTAAAGAGCACCAAAACAGAGAACCTCACCACTCGATGTCCAATACTTGGTAGTCAGAGGTCAAGACAATTAAGTCTATTATACCCACATTTCTACGTAGTTTATTTGGTGTTTAGTGAGTCTGTCGCCTTCTTGGGACACTAAGATGAAGAGTCCAAGTAAACAATACAAACCGTACAAAAAAAAATCATTGGTATGATATACCTTCGAAGTGAAAATCGAACTCAAGTCTTATGATTCGAATTCTGGTCACCTACTGTTCGCGTAAATTATTGCTTTCACCCCTCACGTGTCACAAACGGATACATAAAATAAGGTTTAATTAAAATGTCTGTCCACAGATGGCGGGATTATCATATCAAAAATATCTAAATCTATGTTGAACAGATGCCTTTGAAGCTGAGGATTGCCGGATTGGATCCCACTGGGGTAATATATGTATGATGAATATAATTTTAAACTCTGACCAACTGAAAAGCCTTGAACATTTGAAAGACTACTAGACTAGATAGATAATAATATCGTTTAAATTATTATATTATAGATAATATAAGAAAGAGACTAGTTAGATAATAATATCGTCTATTTGCCAGAATGTAGGTACACAATCAAGGTATTTTCTTTACATTTAACTATTACATTCTACTACAACAACCGTGTGAAAAATATAATTAATTCGATAAACAATTTGACATAAGCAAGTATAAAATCAAAATACAAATCAAACTAAGATACGAAATCGCAATATTCTTACGCTGTTACCACACTAGGTACATGTACGAATGTACGTACATATGTTTAAAACTATTAGTTCTGAACTCGGCGCACTCACAATGTGCGCTGTCACCGCGTACAGATGTCCGCATTGCTGACAGGATTGATGATGTGGCACGGTACAGTTGTGACTGAGTTTAGAACAAAGGCGATCGGCTCGCGGCAAGTGGCCAAGTTGTTGCGAGACCGCCGTGGGAGGTCCTGCCGTATTTAGAGTCTTGATGGCACTCCTTTCATAACTTCGGCTACTAACTATCTACTAGAAACTCCTAAACTTATTTCTTCCTAAACTTATTACTCCTAAACTTATTTTAATTGTGGTATAGATTGTTCACGCTTGTGTTCAATACTTATATATGGTGTACAAACCGTTTTTCACGGTGTCCCCAGCTCTGAGGCCGGGTTTGATTCTCGGTCGGGTCGATGTAGAAAATTTTTTTTCATTTTCTCGGGTCTGGGTGTTTGTTGTGCTGTGTGGTTGTTGTTTCTGATTCCATAATGCAAGTGCTTAAGCTGCTTACTTTAGGATCAGAGCAATGTATGTGAAGTTGTCCCTATACATTTATGTATGGTTAATTCATATAAATAACTATATAAAGAATGTCTCACAGGATTATTTAATCTCTCGGAATAAAAATCAGTTTAAATCCCTCTCTACATTTACAATACTGCACATTAAAATCTTCTTTCAGATTTCTACCATACTAACTAAACTTTTATGAGTACGCTAAAGCCAAATATACGCTGTATTTTAATCAGATTTATAAACTGTTGATATGGGAGATTTAATTTTAATCTGATCATGCGTTTTTTTATGATTTATTAACATGCTTAGTAGGATGTGATTATGTAAGAGTTTTTTCACTGAATCAAGCAAACTCGGCTAGTAACCATCTACTAGAAACTCCTAAACTTATTACTCCTAAACTTATTACTCCTAAACTTATTACTCCTAAACTTATTACTCCTAAACTTATTACTCCTAAACTTATTTCTTCCTAAACTTATTTCTTCCTAAACTTATTACTCCTAAACTTATTACTCCTAAACTTATTACTCCTAAACTTATTACTCCTAAACTTATTACTCCTAAACTTATTTCTTCCTAAACTTATTACTCCTAAACTTATTACTCCTAAACTTATTACTCCTAAACTTATTTCTTCCTAAACTTATTACTCCTAAACTTATTTCTTCCTAAACTTATTTCTTCCTAAACTTATTACTCCTAAACTTATTACTCCTAAACTTATTACTCCTAAACTTATTACTCCTAAACTTATTACTCCTAAACTTATTACTCCTAAACTTATTTCTTCCTAAACTTATTTCTTCCTAAACTTATTACTCCTAAACTTATTACTCCTAAACTTATTTCTTCCTAAACTTATTACTCCTAAACTTATTACTCCTAAACTTATTACTCCTAAACTTATTTCTTCCTAAACTTATTACTCCTAAACTTATTTCTTCCTAAACTTATTACTCCTAAACTTATTACTCCTAAACTTATTTCTTCCTAAACTTATTACTCCTAAACTTATTTCTTCCTAAACTTATTACTCCTAAACTTATTTCTTCCTAAACTTATTACTCCTAAACTTATTACTCCTAAACTTATTACTCCTAAACTTATTACTCCTAAACTTATTTCTTCCTAAACTTATTTCTTCCTAAACTTATTACTCCTAAACTTATTTCTTCCTAAACTTATTACTCCTAAACTTATTACTCCTAAACTTATTACTCCTAAACTTATTACTCCTAAACTTATTTCTTCCTAAACTTATTACTCCTAAACTTATTACTCCTAAACTTATTACTCCTAAACTTATTACTCCTAAACTTATTACTCCTAAACTTATTACTCCTAAACTTATTACTCCTAAACTTATTACTCCTAAACTTATTACTCCTAAACTTATTACTCCTAAACTTATTACTCCTAAACTTATTACTCCTAAACTTATTACTCCTAAACTTATTACTCCTAAACTTATTACTCCTAAACTTATTACTCCTAAACTTATTACTCCTAAACTTATTTCTTCCTAAACTTATTACTCCTAAACTTATTACTCCTAAACTTATTTCTTCCTAAACTTATTACTCCTAAACTTATTACTCCTAAACTTATTACTCCTAAACTTATTACTCCTAAACTTATTTCTTCCTAAACTTATTACTCCTAAACTTATTACTCCTAAACTTATTACTCCTAAACTTATTTTAATTGTGGTATAGATTCTTCACGCTTGTGTTCAATACGTATGTATGGTGTACAAACCGTTTTTCACGGTGTCCCCAGCTCTGAGGCCGGGTTTGATTCCCGGTCGGGTCGATGTAGAAAAATTTTTTTTCATTTTGTCGGGTCTGGGTGTTTGTTGTGCTGTGTGGTTGTTGTTTCTGATTCCATAATGCAAGTGATTAAGCTGCTTACTTTAGGATCAGAGCAATGTATGTGAAGTTGTCCCTATACATTTATGTATGGTTAATTCATATAAATAACTATATAAAGAATGTCTCACAGGATTATTTAATCTCTCGAAATATAGATAGTTTTGTCCTTAAATCCACATTTTACCTGTGTTGATTGAGAATGACGAGCAGTCTCGTTGTCACGGTCTTAGTGTCCAAGCCAAGTGTATTACTTTATGTGAACTCATTCATTTCGCTATCGCAGTGTTTATACTAAACTTAACATTTAATATTTATCAGGATTAAGGTGCTAAGATATCTGCTACTGCGATCACCAATGCTTGCCAAACGTGACGATAAAGTGAACTCTCCTGTACTTGAGAGGACTATGTGCCGCAGTGTACATGCCCTACATACCTTATATAATATGATGATTTGAACGTACTTACTTAACAGTTTGTGAAAGTCCATTATATGGCATAGGCTTCTCATATAAGGCGAACTTGGCATTCGATTACCAAGCGGTTTGGCGAGCGCAATATCATTCTATATACATATATATAAAAAAATATCTTCACGCCAATCCTAATACTGGAGTAGACAGAGGTCACCCCACCATAAACCCATTGGTACGAGCCTACAATCTACTCTACAATCTCTCGGCAATCGTGACTGTTACTCTTATTATACTGCTATTTTTATAGTTGGTATAATAACGCATGCACAGCAATTGATCATGATTAATACGGACGTGATCGTGTCATAGCAACAATCTATCTACATGCAGGTGTGTCGGCGGTCGGTCCGTACGTGCGCGAGAGTCATACGCATTCAGGACACGGCGGCCCCTCGTTACCGGGAGAAAGTGGCGTATAAATGATATTCATCTCGGAGCTCAGGTGGTGCAACTCAGCGTACATAGATGGCGATTAAGATTTTGAGATACAAACAGCTACCAGGCTACTACAAATAAAATGAATAGAAGAAGGCTATTTTGAATACACACATACAGAGATAGGGACACCATCGCATACATTAATCTGATCTGAAAGTAAGCAGCTTAAGTACTTGTATTATGAAATCAGAAACAACGAAGGTACCGCAGACATCGAAAATGTCACTCGTCCACGGAGGTCTGATGCGACCACGTCGATATGTGCCATGAGTACAATACAAATCACCACCTGGCTTCGAATTTGTGCTTTTTTTGAGGAATGGAGATTGGAGAGAAATTCTGCCTGTTATCAGTTATGTCAGCCGACCGCAATGGTAAAAAACGACCCTGCAGTTCCTCTGGATTCCACACGTAATCGAAGCCAGGCTCGGCACGGCCCTCACGTTGATAAAGTTTTTCTCCGAAAAACTTGATACTGATTGCCTATTAACCTTTTCCACGAGAGATAACTGAAGAGCTACCACAATGTTACATAGATAGTTTTCCACGAGAGATAACTGAAGAGCTACCACAATGTTACATAGATAGTTTTCCACGAGAGATAACTGAAGAGCTACCACAATGTTACATAGATAGTTTTCCACGAGAGATAACTGAAGAGCTACCACAATGTTACATAGATAGTTTTCCACGAGAGATAACTGAAGAGCTAAGGTAATCACAATGTTACATAGGTAATCACAATGTACATAGATAGTTTTCCACGAGAGATAACTGAAGAGCTACCACAATGTTACATAGGTAATCACAATGTTACATAGATAGTTTTCCAATGAGAGATAACTGAAGAGCTACAATGTTACATAGGTAATCACAATGTTACATAGGTAATCACAATGTTACATAGGTAATCACAATGTTACATGATAGTTTTCCACGAGAGATAACTGAAGAGCTACCACAATGTTACATAGGTAATCACAATGTTACATAGATAGTTTTCCACGAGAGAGATAACTGAAGAGCTACCACAATGTTACATAGGTAATCACAATGTTACATGAATGGTTTTCCACGAGAGATAACTGAAGAGCTACCACAATGTTACATAGGTAATCACAATGTTACATAGGTAATCACAATGTTACATAGATAGTTTTCCGAGAGATAACTGAAGAGCTACCACAATGTTACATAGGTAATCACAATGTTACATAGGTAATCACAATGTTACATAGATAGTTTTCACGAGAGATAACTGAAGAGCTACCACAATGTTACATAGGTAATCACAATGTTACATAGATAGTTTTCTACGAGAGATAACTGAAGGCTAAGGTAATCACAATGTTACATAGGTAATCACAATGTTACATGATAGTTTTCCACGAGAGATAACTGAAGGCTAAGGTAATCACAATGTACATAGATAGTTTTCCGAGAGATAACTGAAGAGCTAAGGTAATCCTGATGTTACATAGATGGTTTTCCACGAGAGAGATAACTGAAGGCTAAGGTAATCATAATGTTACATAGGTAATCACAATGTTATATAGATAGTTTTCCGAGAGATAACTGAAGAGCTACAATGTTACATAGATGGTTTTCCACGAGAGATAATTGAAGAGCTAAGGTAATCACAATGTTACATAGGTAATCCTGATGTTACATAGATAGTTTTCTACGAGAGATAACTGAAGAGCTAAGGTAATCCTGATGTTACATAGATAGTTTTCTACGAGAGATAACTGAAGAGCTAAGGTAATCATAATGTTACATAGGTAATCACAATGTTACAGATAGTTTTCCACGAGAGATAATTGAAGAGCTAAGGTAATCACAATGTTATATAGATAGTTTTCCACGAGATAACTGAAGAGCTAAGGTAATCCTGATGTTACATAGATAGTTTTCACGAGATAACTGAAGGCTAAGGTAATCATAATGTTACATAGGTAATCACAATGTTACATAGGTAATCCTGATATTACATAGATAGTTTTCCAATGAGAGATAACTGAAGAGCTACAATGTTACATAGATAGTTTTCCAATGAGAGATAACTGAAGGCTAAGGTAATCATAATGTTACATAGATAGTTTTCCACGAGATAACTGAAGGCTAAGGTAATCACAATGTTACAGATAGTTTTCCACGAGATAACTGAAGAGCTACCACAATGTTACAGATAGTTTTCCACGAGAGATAATTGAAGAGCTAAGGTAATCACAATGTTATATAGATAGTTTTCCACGAGAGATAATTGAAGAGCTAAGGTAATCCTGATATTACATAGATAGTTTTCCACGAGAGATAATTGAAGAGCTAAGGTAATCCTGATATTACATAGATAGTTTTCACGAGATAACTGAAGAGCTAAGGTAATCACAATGTTATATAGATAGTTTTCCGAGAGATAACTGAAGAGCTAAGGTAATCATAATGTTACATAGGTAATCCTGATATTACATAGATAGTTTTCACGAGAGATAACTGAAGAGCTACAATGTTACATAGGTAATCCTGATGTTACATAGATAGTTTTCCAATGAGAGATAACTGAAGAGCTAAGGTAATCCTGATGTTACATAGATAGTTTTCACGAGATAACTGAAGAGCTAAGGTAATCACAATGTTACAGATAGTTTTCCACGAGGAGATAACTGAAGGCTAAGGTAATCACAATGTTACATGATAGTTTTCCACGAGAGATAACTGAAGGCTAAGGTAATCACAATGTTACATAGGTAATCACAATGTTACATAGATAGTTTTCCACGAGAGATAACTGAAGAGCTAAGGTAATCACAATGTTACATAGATAGTTTTCCACGAGAGATAACTGAAGAGCTAAGGTAATCACAATGTTACATAGATAGTTTTCCACGAGAGATAACTGAAGAGCTAAGGTAATCACAATGTTACATAGGTAATCACAATGTTACATAGGTAATCACAATGTTACAGATAGTTTTCCAATGAGAGATAACTGAAG
The DNA here is from genome assembly GCA_029286605.1 of Sericinus montela. Classification (NCBI taxonomy): domain Eukaryota; kingdom Metazoa; phylum Arthropoda; class Insecta; order Lepidoptera; family Papilionidae; genus Sericinus; species Sericinus montela. The sequence continues at coordinate 4,492,760 of JAGSMR010000085.1, read as the reverse complement.
GCTAAGGTAATCACAATGTTACATAGATAGTTTTCCACGAGAGATAACTGAAGAGCTAAGGTAATCACAATGTTACATAGATAGTTTTCCACGAGAGATAACTGAAGAGCTAAGGTAATCACAATGTTACATAGATAGTTTTTTTATATAAAAGGGAGGCAAACGAGCAGGTGGCACACGTGATCGTAAGTGATTACCGCCGCCCATGACCATCTGCAATACCGGAGGAATAGCAGATGCGTTGCCGGCCTTTGAGAAAGGTATAGGCTCTTTTCTGAAAGGTCCCTAAGTCGTATCGGTCCGGAAAAACCGAAGCAGTGAATGCTTTCGGGTTGGATAAAAGTCTTTGGTTACCATGACATCCTATAAAACCTAATACCCATGGGAATGGGTAACATTTTCTTAACGGACACAACAGGATATATTTTCTTAAAAATACAGCATTAAAGATATTGGATCTTCAATGTTGTATTTTCCCCGTTCTCGTGGGAATTCGGGATACAAAGCATTTACAAATTGTCTTGGGTAGAAATGCAATAATTTGTAAGAATTTCAAGTCTATCCATTGACTACTTTTTAAGTTTTGCAGTCAGAAATAAACGAATCCTAGGTATAAAGAATTGAATTTAAATTAGTGAATAAAATCATTATTGCTAAGTGGCTCCCATATAACAGTAGTTTTGAATCTATAATTTGTTTATGATATGATAATTATTTGTTTATTTCAATTATCCATGAGTCCAAGACTAATAAGAATTTCGCAGTCATGAAAACCGAAAATAGAAAAGAGAATGTAGACTGAGGTGTTACTTTGCTTATTATAAAATTACATTGCATAATTTCACATGCAAAACGAAGTGATTCGATGCAAGGTTGAACATCGTAGAATCTAATAGCTTGATGCCTTGTCTTGAGGCTAAACACGTGACGCGTTGTCGGTGGTGGTATATGTTACATGGTTTTGAGTGATGTGGTGGTGGTGCATCCAGTAGAATCACTGCATGTATCTGTGGGAGGGAGGGTAGTGCACTTCTTCTCTTCGTAATAGGTTACATATGCCTTTTGTTTTTGCGTGCGGAATGGTGCAATGTAATTGTTTAATAACAATTTCATTAAACGGGTCACTTTATTGAGCGTAATAAGTTCCTCACGGGGTGACAGCCGGCGCACGTCGAAATATCATGGCCACGTACATGGAAGTGAAGCATCTAAAAGCAAGCCGAATAAAATGTAATGTTGTTAACGAACGTATACTAAATGAAATCGTTCTGATGTTTCATTTCGACTTCCTCATTGCGTCGCTAAGTAAGTTTAACTTATGTTGCAGGAAAAGTCAGTGGTTTGTAACATTTATGTGTAGCAAATGGCTCCACTGACATTCCGTACAGTGAACTGTCATTTTAATATTTACATTTCTTGGTAGTGTCTTAATATTTATATATATATTTTTATTTTTTTTTTCATCCATTTTCCCAGAACTGGGGAAGATAGCAGACAATTAAGTCCTTGCGACTCAACTTTCACCGGAGCTTGTTTGGGACAACGAGGCAGGTGGTGAGCCCATCGCAATATACATTGTGGTGGCGAGCTCATTTGTCGTTTTAAGCGAATGGTATAGTATATTTAGATAAATATAAATTTATTAGGCTCGGTGGTAAGAGTGTCAACTCTACCGTGGTCAAGGGTTTGAATCCCGTTTGGATCAGTTAAATCTTTCATTTATTTTATTATATATGTCTAGTCACGATAGCCGAGTGGTTGGGTGGTCGGAATTCGAGTTGAGAGACCAGAGTTCCTCAGGCAGGCTTGTACCAATGGGTTTTTTCAGAAACTTATATACATATTATATTGTCGGCTTGGACATAAAGACGGCGACGGGCGCACTACCTGTCACGTTGTTCCAAAAATATCTTCGGTGGAAGGTGGGTCGAAGGGACTTAATTGTCTAGACTTGACCTCTGTCTACCGCTGTATTGGGAATTGCGCGAAGTTTTTTTTTAATTACTCGAGTATGTATGTCATAATTTATCACCCCTCTTCTAGCTGATGATGTCGCAAGTAACTTATTAAGTAATGAAAGTAGACGATGATAAAAAATTTCCTTAGGATGGTAGCGAATAGAGGGATGTCATGTATACATTCCTCTACTGGAAAGAGGCGTAATGTTTATATAGATGTGTAGTAAGAGGCGATAAAGGTAAACTCTTGCTAACCACAACGTCTGCCAGATGACGGGATAACCATCACGAACATTATCAGAGGACTTTGACAGACAACAGCTAGTTGGGTGTATGGTGACTGGCAGACAATTAAATTATTCCACCAAATACATTTCTTCCAACTACGTGACATGTGGTGAGCCTGTCACTATCTTTACGTCCAAGCCAACGATGTATATCCTACGTAAGTTTTTGAAAAAGCCCATAATTACGAGCCTGAGCACCGAAAGAGCGAACTCGGATCTCTTAACTCACTCACACTCGGTTTTCCTGACTTTTACGAGTAATACAGTATAGTAGTATACAACACTTGCATATTATGTTTGATATATATATATATATATATATATATATATATATATATATATATATATATATATATATATATATATATATATATATATATATATATATATATATATATATATATATATATATATATATATATATATATATATATATATATATATATATATATATATATATATATATATATATATATATATATAACAACGGCCATAATGTCCGGTCGTATGTCAGTGCATAAAATACAACGGTATAAGCAACGGCTTCGAACGAACGCAAATCTAAAGGTGATTAATAATCTCTCGTAGGGACATCTTATGCTCGATGCTTTACGACTCTACCGCGGGAGGTGGCCTGGTAGAGATGGACGTACACCGACTAAACTGGTCTGCACCTATTCACGGAGACCAAGAGATTTAAGACCAGTCGTATTTTACATACATACATAACAAGCAGACATTTTTGAGGTGGTTATCTTGCCATGTGTCGTCAGACGACTCTTACGATCTCCACGGGAAGAAAATTAGAAGAATCTATTACAGAGTTTAAGACCGCAGTATCCTTGCGGTAAAGGCAATAGATACTTTGAAATAGGATATATCCGATATCAAAATTGCTAATAGCTGAATTTATCACTTAGTCTATGACCGTAAAAAGCTAATAAACCTTGTAAAAGCTTGTAAACATGTTGTAAACGTATGTATGCGTAAATGTCATTAACGAGGTAGATGCTCATCTGATTTTAAGCTTATTTACAGCCGCAACTAAATATTTGCAGATATTTTCACGAACTTTCTACACTCGGAGCTCTGAACAATTTGGTCCCTTCGACCAACATTTCACGGTGACGGGACATCGAGCTCGAGCATCGATTTTGGATAACATGACAGGAGGACAGCCTATCGCTCTTTTAGTGTCCAAGCCAACCATACTAATCGTACATAAGATTCGAAAAAAATCATAAGAGGTACGAGCTCATAGCTTCAGGGAGATAAGCTTTGGTGTGCCGAACCCATATCTACAACACCAATGCGACCTTGTGATTATATGGAACGCTTTAAATAGGTTTCATAAAGAACTGATAATTCCATCGTTATCTTACTTTATTATTTTCTTTGAAATTATGAAATTTATCCGGTACATTTATGAGAAAAAGTATTTTAAACAAAACCCACTCAGCACATCCCTACTTAAAGCGCACGAGCTGTCTTATAAATTAATTCTTTATCAAGACCCGGCTGCGAGGGAGCTTTTTAAAAGCTCTGTTAATTGGCGATAAAGGCGATCCCAAAAATAAATTAGGGCTTTGCGCGCATTGAACGGCCGCATCGCGAATTATGTCCCTCTCTGTCTCCCATTGGCTGAAGCGTTGGAGACTCGCTACAGAGACCAGTAATGATATTGCGGTGAGGGTATTTAATGACGATCGAGATATTATTCCGGCATCGTGTAGCTGCAACTGTGATTGCGATCTTGCGGAGTAACGTAATTTGAACCTTGCAATAACTCACTTCTTTAAAAGATAACTCCCAATTTTTGTAGTCTTTTCAAATAAACAAAATTATAGTCTTTATTTTACGTCGTAGGAACTTAAATTTCTATTTTCGAAGGACATTATTTTTAACCACCAACCTATTAACCTACGTTCTGCAGAGGTTCCTCTGACAGAGAAGAAATCGAAGAAAAGGACCGTAAACTAATAGCGGGAATCCTCATTTTAACCAAGTTTAAAAAAAGGAAGAGTTTCTCAAAATAATAATAATAATAATCTTTATTGTCATAAGATTTTATCTCAAATTTGTATGAAGTCCCTGACTTCCGTACTAGGTAAAACCTGTATTACGGAGGTCAGTGTCTTCTCCCAGGCTAATGTTACAACAAACGATAACAACAAATCATGACAACTTAAACAAATAAGTGTACACTAAAAAAAACCTACTTGAATACAATAAAAGAAGGTTAATCTTGAAGGATGGTAATTTGTGTGTGTGCGTGCGTGCGTGTGTGTGTGTGTGTGTGTGTGTGTGTGTGTGTGTGTGTGTGTGTGTGTGTGTGTGTGTGTGTGTGTGTGTGTGTGTGTGCGTGTGCGTGCGCGTGAGCAAAACTTTTTATCACCCTATACACAAGCATAACGTCCTGGCAAAGATCACTCTCCTCAGTCATCTTAAAGAGAAGTGGACGACCCGCCAAATAGTTTAATATACCAATTCTAAATTTTTTTATCCGTTAGGGTGAATATCTATAGCAGGCTTTCAAACGGTTCACAGTGAGAAAGTAAATTTATAAGGGAGTGGGATGAAGAACGAGCCACCAGTTCATCTGTAGGTAAGTAAATACAGCAGTTCATAACACCAGCAAACTATTTCAAAAGCAGAAAGTCACAGATGGGCCATCGGCAACCAAGACGGGAGATTGGACCAACTTATTGCAAGAGTTTTTTTTTAATCTTCACACAATTTCCCATACATAGGTCTAGATAACGAAGTTCTTTCGACAAACTTTGCGATCGGACTGCGAAACGAGTTCACCGTTCGACTGCTGTCCTAAACCACTCCAGATACAAGCATTGTAGCTTGGTTGGAGTGGTAATCAGGAATACTAATAATATTATTTGGCATTTCTAGTATTCTTTGAAAAATCTCCACTCTTAATCTGTTAGAATTACCTAATACAGTGAAGTTTGAAACGATTAAATGAAACTTGCAAGGGCTTCATTGACAGAAATAACAACGAGAAACAGCTAAAGAAAACAAAGTTTACAACCATAAAACCATTTAGCAATCTGCTGGAAAAAAATTGCTTAAATTAGAGTTTAATAAAAACGGTAAGAAGTTTGCCGTGTCCAAAAATATGTTGAATGCTCAAGCGGAGTTATTTATGGATACTTTGGCGAACTATATCGTGCAGGAATAAGTCACGTGGTGACGGGGAGCCGAGGGGAGACCCGGACTCCGGAGAGCACCCGCTGGCAGCACGTGGCGGACCACGAGCCAATGGCACATGGTTCAACATGAAATGTTGGAATCGTTAAAGTTGCATTGAAAATGCTTATAAAAACTTTGCTATAGACCCTTTTGATACACAAATAACTTTTAAACAAGTGTTGTTTTTTTAAGAATACATGACTGGTTTCTGCCCGCGACATCAACAGTGTAATACTGAATTCATGTAATACTGAAATCATTTAATTTTATGGAGTCAAAACTGCTTGTAACTCTTTTGACTACTTTTGCTACAAGTTAATAACCGTTAAGCAAAATTATGCTTCAAACCTCACACAGGAATTCTTCACATTTTCAGAATAAAAAGTATATGTATGTTAATTTTGTTAATCCATGTTATAAAGTATCCTATATTCAGGTAACAACCAACCGGTGTGACAGATTTAATTCAAATTCAAACATCTAAACATAAAAACATTCAAATTAAAATCAATTCAAATCATTTATTCGACTAATTTTTTAACATTCATCATTCATCATCATAACAATATATATCCAAACCAACGATGAATTCGTACATAAGTTTTTGAAAATACCCATTGGTACGAGCCTGCCATCCAGGGATCGAACTCGGGTCACTTGACTCGAAATTCCGACTACCCAACCACTTGGCTATCGTGACATTATTTAATTAATCTTAAAAACAGCTAAAGATGTCAAAAGCTACGTATTTTATTTTTTTATAAATGTATGATGTGTCGTCCGGATGGAAGACAGTTCGCCCCGCCTCCGACCACAACCGGACAGAAAAAAGACGATTCTCTCCGTATATCATTACGCCATATTGTTATGTCGCAGGAAATTGCAGCGGTATGTGAACACTGGTAGCGGTACGGTCTAATAGAAAAGTGGTTGGGATAAATTGAAGATATCACGGACATAAACATAAATAATCATTATTAATTACTATTTATATACGACCCTTAAGGTAAGTCACGATAGCCGAGTGGTTGGGTGGTCGGAACTTCGAGCCGAGAGATCCGAGTTCGATCCCCAGGTGGCAGGCTCGTACCAATGGGTTTTTCAAAAAACTTATGTACAAATTATATCGTAGGCTAGGATATAAAGACGGCGACAGGCTCATCACCTGTCACGTTGTCCCGAAAATATCTTCGGTGGAAGGTGGGTCGAAGGGACTTAATTGTCTAGACTAGTCCTCTGTCTACCTCTGTATTGGGAATTACGTGAAGATATTTATTTATTTATTATTTATTTATTTAATAATAACGATATTGTAACAGATGGTTACTGTGCACAACTGTACACGTCTGCGAATACGTCAGACCGCGGTGTGGGCCCGCAGTTATCTGCGGCATCCTGTGCAATGCACCGCACCCTCCCGTCTGCATTCTCGCCTAAACACTCGGTGAATCCTGATAGTAGACACAAGCTAACTCGAAAAGTCAAGTCATCATCATCACTACGGGACTTAGGCCTCTCGTACGGGAGAGTTCACCATAGTCGCCACGCTTGGCAAGCGGATTGGCGATTGAAGTACCAGATAGCGCAGTTGCGGCTGCCTATTACCGGTCTATGAAATTTTATTCGAGGTTAAATTCGTGAATATGTAATTAATTATGGAAGATCAAATAATTATGCAGCCATCCGTCGGTATCTATTTGCATTTTCAAGGCTTTTCTTAATCGCCTTTTACGGCATCTACGGGTAGAAATGGTCTGGTATATTCTTAGGCCATAACCACACGGTGTTAAACATCACCTTATAGCTTTCCAAATACAAAAGACTCACAAATATTTGAAAAGTCTTTGGTGAAACGTGGGTCGAAAGGACTTTATTGCCTAAACCACTGTTTAACCCGGTATTGAGAATGGTGTGAAGATTTTTTTTCACACAAGCTGTCGATGTCACATGTAATTTTAATAAATTCTTAGTAGAATACACATAAGATGATTTAAAGTTTTTGCACGCCTATTATTATTTCCCATTACCTTTACCGTAAGATAAATGATATGTGTTTTCTCGAGGAGCTTTGCTGGAGGGTTGGCTCGTGTAATTAATATTTCAGTCTACATTTAAAATACGCGCCTAGTGCATAAGTGCGTAACCTACAAATACGCGGAAATAGTACATTACTTTAGATTACTATTTGCTACTGCCAGGTATAACAATAATAATAAGCCTTGTTTGTTCCTTAATAGAAATGTCGTAATTTTATATTTATATTTATTAAAATTCGAATATTTGAAAAAGATTAAATTTAAATTATAATAAAATCAATTCGAATTTAAAATTTATAAAATAAAAAAAATCACTATTAACTTACCTAAATTCACCTTCCTAAAATACCTAAATTCTATCTAAAATCACTAATAGCCTACTAAATTCTCTATGCTTTTTTAAAATTACGATAGGTGGGTGGTTAGGTCATCGGAATTCAAGTCAAGAGACCTGAGTATCTATCTGTTTGGGACAATGTGACAGGTTGTCGCCGTCTATATGTCCTACGATGCAATCGTGCATAAGTTTTATCGAGACAACCCATTGGGACGAGTCTACCAACTGTGGATCGAACTCGGCTCTCTTGGCAAGAATTCTATCTATACTATAAAAAAATATTAAATAAATATCTTCACGCAATTCCCAATACAGGGGTAGACAGAGGTCAAGTCTAGACAATTAAGTCCCTTTGACCCACCTTCCAACGAAGATATTTTCAACGTGACAGGTGGTGGGCACGTCGCCATCTTTATGTCTAAGCCAACAATGTAATTCGTAAATAAGTTTTTGAAAAACCCATTGGTACGAGCCTGCCACCTGGGGATCGAACTCGGGTCTTTCGACTCAAAATTCCGACCACCCTTCCACTCGGCTATCGTGACTTTACTATACTATCGTGATTAAAAAATATTACACCGAAATAAAAAATATTACACCGAAATAAAAAACATTAACAAGCTAAAAGACTGGTTGGTCTTGAACACTGGCGCAGAATCAGGAAGAGAAGGTTCAATCAGTCGGCGGTGACGAAGCCCACCAACTATTCTTAACGTCTATGCCCATCACGAGCGTGCACTTTGCATCGTCCGCGTTCACCGTTCGATTCGATCACCGCTCTATATCTGACAGTGAGCTACATCTGAAAGAATGTAAAATGAAATAATAATTGTTTCGATTCTGTCACTAGTCGTGAGATTGCGTAAGTGCACTTAATCATTTGCAGGATTTTTTTTATTATTTGTGGAGCTCTTTGATAATGTTTAGTATTTTGTTTATTAAATACTTTAAATGGTAAAAAGTATGAGTATATTAGGTGAATATTATTTATGTAGGTATTATTTATTTGTATGTGTGTTATGCATGTATATATTATATATGCGCTGATAATACATAGGAAACTAAAAATTCAAGATTTCTGTGGCGTCTTTGAAGCAGGATTTTTATTTTTTGCGTTGGAGATCCGAACTTAGCCTTGTCTTAACTTTAGAAGTTACCGGATCCCGCATAAATAACGTAATAATGGTCGGAAGAAATCGCGAGAAACTAGTTTGTGCATACCCTAAAAGCATATACTTACATATCTTCACGCCACATTCTTGGCTTAGTCAGACAGAGCATAACGTTAGGTGTCACAGCTCCTTGATACTTTTTTCTTCGTTTATGAATCAGTTTCAGATTCTAGATAGATATTTTTTATTATCTAGAAGAATATTTTCATTGTAAATATAAATAAAAAAATTACTACAATAATAAATTCAACTACTAATAAAATTAAAATAAATAAAAATAAATAAATATCTTCACGCTATTCCCAATACTGGGGTAGACAGTGGTCTAGTCTAGACATTTAAGTCCCTTCGACCCACCTTCCACCGAAGATATTTTTGGGACAATGTGTCATGTGGTGAGCCCGTCGCCGTCTCTATGTCCAAGCCAACGATATAATTCGAACATAAGTTTTTAGAAAACCCATTGGTACGGCCACTTGAGGATCGAACTCGGGTCTCTTGACTCGAAATTCCGACCACCCAACCACTATCGTGACTTTACCAATAAAATTAATTTAGATACATAAGGCTTATCTAGATACATATTATCGCTAAAAGTGATAAGTAAGTAGTTAGAGAGAATACTATTTATTGCACACCAACACAGAAAATATACAGCGTAAAATTAATTTAGGTAAATAGGGTCACGGTAATATGAATGGCGATCTTAGCGCTAAAAGAGGTTTCTTCCAAATTACCTTTATGTTTGGATTCTATTTCGGTTTATTAGTTTCTTCATACAAACAAGTCGGAGTATCCAACTCAAGGGCGTCCTACGTCAAACAACTTGCTAATTTGGTCTTCAATAGGAGTTGACTGAGTTCAAAAGTCTCTCTTGACTTTTAATATTGATTATCGATTAGTGACGGGGAGGCATCAGAGGCAGGTATAACTGGTAAGTGGTGCCAACATCGCACTTTAAGTGAAGACCGTATATTTGTTACATAAAAAAAATATCTTCACAGCCATTCCCAATACTAGGTTAGACAGAGGTCTAGACAATTAAGTCCTTTCGACCCACCATTCACGGAATACACTTTTTGGATCCACCTGCAGATGGACTTGGGCTTCTTGATTCGATTTCCGATCACCTAACCACTCATTGCGTTGACGTATCGTGAAGTTACTTTGTTACATTTGCTGTTAAGAAAGTCTATCGGTGCATCTTTAAAACCTGCCTTCAGTTAGCTTTAATGCTCCTTCTGTAAGACCTAGGTTTCGCTGCGATATATTTTATAGTGCATCTGTTTTAGTCACATAAAATTACTAATTGAAATACGAATTGACGATAGAAAGGTTTGATTTCACGTCATATACATAATATATGAACATCATTGTATACTGAAATGTTAATCAATGTAACCTACCGTGTTTGAGCGGCAGGCGCGGCAGCGGCACCTTCCCGCATTAATCACTCGCTCAGTCACTTATTAAATTTGTATCTGATTAATATTACCTCCGTTTTTATCACTTGCTCCGCTTTCCGCATCCTTCTGATGCGTGGAAGTAACATGTTGAGCTGTGGGGCAAACAGTTCCTTAACCACATTTTAATGTTGGCATTTAATCAAATCCAATATACTATTCACGAGTCACTATAATATAGGAGGAAGAGAGATATAAGTCACGATAGTCGAGTGTTTCGGTGATCGGAATTCAAGAGACCCAAATTTGATTCCCAAGGCTCGTATTTATGGTTTTTTTTTATCAAAAATAATGTATGATTTATATCGTTGGCTTGGACATAAAGGCGGCGACGGGCTCACCAGCTGTCACGTTCATCCAAAATGGCTACGGTGGTGGGTAGAAGAGACTTCATTGTTTCTCTTTTTTGAATAAAGTATTTATTAGTGAATCGATGTTGATTAATTGAAAATGTATACATATATTAATAAAGAAATTGTATAAATATATTTATAAAGTGATTGTCAAAATGTGTAAGTTTTGTCATGTAGTTTTACCGTAATTTTGACATATTAGTGACCGAACTAGAGTCTCCTGATTCAAAATCCGACCACCCAATCACTCGGCCATAATTATCACGTTATTGTTTATTAATATTAGCTGTTAAACTAACTGTTAAAATATGAAAACAAATTATAAGTATGATTGACGCGCAGCGGGTGTATCTAAGGGCAAAAATATTATAAATCATTCACGAATCACGAGTGGTTGATTGATTGAAGCCGGCAAGCAACAACCTTCTGAAAATGGGCGGAGGGGGTTCGAAATTACACAGTAATCTGCTCGCCCCTTGTCGATTGCGTAATCGTTTTCTTTTTTCAAATCAAAATCTTTATTGAACATGTGAACAAAAGTTTCATTTGTCAAAAGAGAGAATATTCAATCTATGTTAGATTAGTCGTTTGATTTCTTTTTTTAATGCAATTTCTGTTACAAAAATGTTAATAATTTATAAATGTATATATAAGTCACGATAGCCGAGTGGTTGGGTGGTCGGAATTCCGAGTCAAGAGATCCGAGTTCGACCCCAGGTGATATGCTCGTACCAATGGGTTTTTTCAAAAACATATGTATGAATTATATCGTTGGCTTGGACATAAAGACGGCGACGGGCTCACCACCAGTCACGCTGTCCCGAAAATATCTTCGGTGGAAGGTGGCTTAAAGGGACTTAATTATCTAGACTAGACCTCTGTCTACCCCTGTATTGGGAGCCGCGTGAAGAAATTTTTTTTGTAATTAACGATGAGTTAGATGGAAGGTGCCGAGTGCTCATTGACATCATTTTTGGTGATTTCATCATATGTCCAAGCCAACGATATAAATTACGTAAGTTTTTGAAAAAAACCCATTGGTACGAACCTTGGAGATCGAACTCGAGGCTCGTGACTTATAATGTAATAATATACGTTCTTGGTAACACGTTTCTCATCTAAATGGGAACGGAGCACATTATTTTTGATGTGTATAGATGAACTCTGCGCGCAGCACTCCCTCCTGCTCCGCTCCACTGCCTTAAAATTACATTCTAATCAAATTTCAATCCCTTTTACGCGCTTTTATCAGCCCGGAACATGCGTGCCGTTAGCAGTTTCTATGAGGATATCATATTCAGATAAGTCACTAGTGGAGGGATGTTACGTAATATTTATAATCATGGAGTGGTCTGCGGCCTCTTTATTCAATGTTGTCATGAAATATACGCTCCTTAGAATATTCTATGGAACTTAAATTCAAAAACTCTTTTTATCTGCCATAATTCTTTGATTGTTATTGTACGGAGATTTTACTATGGTAAAATTACATTTAATTTATGTATAAGCGTAGTTTAATTTAGCCACAATTTATTATCTAATATAATACAAAAATAAATAAATGCATACATAGGGACAACGTCACATTCTTCCGTCCGGGAACCGATCCCGTGACTTAAGTCCGACGACACCATGAAAACCGGCGTGAACGCTACTCGTCTACGGGGTCGGACAAATAATATAATCTTTAAAATATAATATGAATCATGTCTTCACGACCCTACATCCTAATTGGTTGTGACACTGCCTTTGAAACTTCGAATGAGTTACAGGTTCGAAACCCGCTAAGGGCAAACATTTGTGTGATAAATGTGAATATTTGTACTGTTCTTTTGGATATTTATTGATATGAATATAGTGTATATTTTATCTCAATATATTTTACTTACTGCTTTAGACACTAAGACAGCCATAGGTTCCTCACCTCTCAGGTTGTCCCAAATAGTCTTCGGTAAAGGGAGGGTCGAAAGGGATTTATTTTCTAGCACTTTGTACAGTCTAATACTGGCAATACGTGTGAAGACATTTAAATTTTACAGGGCAAATGTATTTTATACTTATCTAAGGATTTTGTTTGTAAAAATATAAAAAAATATCTTCACGCAGTCCCAACACAGACACAGACATAGACAGAGGTCTAGACAATTAAGTTCTTTTAGAACCATCCGCCACCGAAGATATTTTCGGGACAACGTGACAGGTGGAGAGCATGTCGCCGTCTTTATGTCCAAGCCATCGATATAAATCGTATCTATGCTTTGTACAATCCAATTGCTACGAGCTTAGAACCTGGGGATCTATTTTTCAGCTCACGTGGTCTTCAAAAGTTAGTCTCGGCCTACCTCGACACCTTTTAATACCAACTTTCGCGCTGTATATTTTCTTCGCCATTCGGTCTTCACTCATTCGCTCAACGTGCCCAATCCATCGATCGAAGCAAGCCCTTATCAATTTTAGTGATAAGGTCATCTTTCAAACCTGCCATATTGCGAATCATTTCGTTCAACCATTTTCGAAGAATAAATGAAATATAAAAAAAAAAAAAAAAAAAAATGTATAGCATGTACAATAATTACAGAAAATTTAAAGTTTGTCACATACCTTATGTGACAAACTTTACATTTTCCGACCACAATAACACATGCCGCATGTCAGCATAATTTCAAATTTATCGCTGGCCGCACTCGTACATTCAGTCTACAACATATATACACCAAATATATACAGTACCAATAAAATCACGATAGCCAAGTGGTTGGGTGATCTTAATTCGAGTCAGAAGACCCGAGTTCGATCCCTAGGTGGCAAAACTCGCACCAATGGGTATTCAAATATTAATGAAAGATTTATATCGTTGACTTGAACATATTGACGGCGACGGCCGCCCAACCTGTCACATTGTCCCAAAAACTGTCTTCAGTCGAAGGTGGGTTGAAATGTCTTAATTATCTTGACCTGTATGTTAGTATTTGAATTGGTGTTAAGATATTTTAAAAATGTGAAGCGTTTCCTTTAAATCAACCACGAGCGTTTTGTATTCGCAAGATTCTTTCGATGACTGATTTTCTAAAGTCGGCGAAAGCTTATGTGCGCAACATTAGCTTTTTGTAACTCGTATGAAAAGGTTGCGTCGTGAAACAAACTGATTGGATCCGTCGTATTGTTCGGCCTTAGACGATCGTTTCGTTGTGGTTACATTTTTATTGTAGGCTGTTTCCATCTAGACTGGTTTGTGGGGACTGCATTGAATACGTTTGAGATTTGTTTATTGTTTCAAGTTACTACGCGCCGTGCGTGTGCCTTAGTATTCACTGAATTGATCAGTTGTGTCTATGTGTGTGTTTGTATAAAAAATTGTATAAGGACTTACTGCTCTGAATATCTAGATCTGAATCTGAATAGCTAGGTCATTAATTATAACCATTACTAATACTATAAATATGAATGTAAATTTTTTCAACAATCGTTAATTGTTAAATAAATTTTGATGAAATTTGAATACCAAATTGCAATTAATAAAAAACGCGATTAAGGGTTTCCACACGGGTATAGCTGCGGGAAAGAGCTAGTATATCTGTAACTACATCTTGTGAAAATAGCATTATAAATGTGGAATAAAACATATAATCTAGAATTCACAAAGAGCAGGTGTTTATATAGCAGATGTTTGTATATTAGAGAAACTATGTAAAAATGTTTTTAGCGTCTGATAAGATAATAATCTGATAAGATTCTAGGTGTCTGGTCAATTTCCGAGGTCCCGGGATCTGAGGAATGAATGTGGTGGTGTCTCCATGTATTTATTTATTAATTTCCTGAAAACATAGTTACTGGGTAATGAAACCGGTATCAGCTAAAGGTAGTGGACTCTTCTCTGCCTAGGCGATGCTATCTTACCAAATAGCAGACTAGTATATTCCTATAAAATGTAGTAGCATTCCTATAAAATGTTTCCAGGTGTAGTAGCCACTTACTATCAGGTGAAATATCAGCTCGTTTTTCATTCTACTCCTATAAAAACCACTGATAAGTTAGGTTTATGTTAATAGTTGTATGAAAAAGTGGTGCATTACAAATATTGGTACAATATTCTATTCCAACAACATTCTAGACGACACTATAATCTAGCTGGTAGTGATCCTGCCTTCAAAACAAAGAGTGTGATGATTACAAAATTTGTATTCGAGTTGTGGATGTTTATATGTAAAATGTCTGTGTAGATATGACGGGCTCACCACCAGTCTCGTTGTCACAATTAGCTTCTGTGAAAGGATAGCCAAAAGTACATAATTGTCTACACCTCTGTCTCCTTCTGTTCTGGAAAAATGCTAGAAACAGTAAGTCTAGAAACAATAAGTCTCTTACAGTGAAATATAGTATATGTCGGGACAAAGAGACAGCATGTTTAGGGGAGTTCGGGTGCGTAACGCTAACGCGACCCCCACCTGCCAAGATTAAATCTGACAGGCAGAAATATGAGCGCGTGCAAAAGTTACATTGTTAAGAAAAAAGCTCAGGCAGTATTTTATATTCCATCGCGTGCAAATTGCTCCGGACAAGTGAAATGAAGTCGAGCTGGAGCGTTTTGAATTTCTTCTTTACGATTAATGTTTCTTTATCCTTAATCCAAATAATCGCATATTCAATCCTATAGGGTAGGGAGGTGATTATGAGAAATCCTTCTTATAGGGAGATCCAGCTTTTTCCTGCAATGGACTGTTGTAGGTAAGAAAGGCGAGTTTACTTATAATATATGTTTAATTTTTGGATATTGTTGATAAGATTTAATGTTTCAAGTACTTCTTACGTGGTACATTAACTTTCAAAGCGATTATTTAATGGGTACTCAACACCTTTAACGCCGAGACTAAGTTTCGAAGACCATGTAAGCAGGCTGTTTCCCTTAGTCGCATCTTAAGACATCCACGGGAAGAAAGGTCGCAATATTCTCACGCCGTTACCACACGGAAATTTTGATACCTTTGGTTATTTTGTTATAATTTTCGTAGGGAAATACGCTACTACGTACGGGGAGGTAAATATCGCTATTAAAAAAATTATGTAATAATAATAACGATACAGGCGTTATAACATAACAAACAAACAATCTTACTTTCGGCATTAAAATATTTACGTATATACGTACGGATTCACACTGTAGTCACAGTGAAATGTTTCAAACTTTCGAACAATTCTCAGCGTATCGAGGACGAATGCAACGTGGTCTGTTCGGGGCTCGACGAGATGGGTCATGATATTGTGAGGATCGTTCGTAAGACGGAAATGTGACGCGAAAGTGACCCCGTTGAGCGAGTGGCCCGCGGCTTGGAGTAACTACTGCAAAGTAATCCCCGTCCGCGTGGCAACAGCACGCTCCTCTCAATAGCTCGAGAGTCTTCGTCTTTTATTTAGGTCGCTCCGCCTTGAGCTTTTGTAGCGATTTGCATAATTTTTGTTTTATAATCGAGGTCACTCAGACGTTTATGACGACCGGATGACAGAGATGGAGTAGGCGACAGCGTATCTTCAAAGTTTAGGGTTCGAGTCCCGCCAGTAGTAAATATTTGTGTGATATAAATATTTGACTAGATTGGACTTACTGTACACAATAACAGAATTTTGTGTTTTAACTTAATATTTACATGACTTAAAGATATAGAAAAACAACAATGTACGCTTTAAAAATATCTTTACACCTTTCCCAATACTGGGGTAGACAGAGGTCTAGACGATTGTGTTATTTCGACCCATCTTGCACCGAAGGCTTTTTTTGGTTTGGACGTGACAGGTAGTGAGCCCGTTATCGTCTCTATGTCCAAGCAAACGACATATAAATCGTAGATAAGATTTTGAAAAAAGAAACAGGGTTCGAGTCATGGGATCGAACTCGGGTCTCTTGACTCTAATTCCGATCACCGATGACCGAACACCCGACCACTCGACTATCTCGACAACTTTACGTTTCAACATATTGTATTGAGTATAGTCAAAAAAAGTATGTCTCCTGTATTTTATTAGACAAAAGACGTTACACATCAAAGACAGGCATCCGTTTTGCATACGCGCCAATTAGACAACGTGCTGATAGCTTCGGTACGTACCAATAATTGCAGAGGAACCCTCGCACCCGACCTCATTAAAAATTCAACTTACCTCCATAAAGAAACCTTTGTATCACATTGAATGTATCTACAACCTACAAGTGTAGGGATACTATTTGCTTGCCTTATGAGATAGGATTTAAAAATTGCAAAATACACATGATGTTAATGGTAATTGAGAGTTCAAAATTTTACGAAAAGGTACCGGGTACGATTCCTGTTTAAGTCTATGTAATTTTCTTGTGTTTGTGGTGCCTTCATTGTTTCCGATTCCATAATACAAGTACTTATGCTGCTTACTGAGAGAGCAGAATAATATGGGATATTGTCCCTAACCTAGACCACCTATATCTGCCAACCTCCGTGTGTAAGCCATGTATTTGTTGAGAATAATATTTCGTTGAGTGGTTCTATTATATATTTAGCGCAAGTGCCAATTTCTTTCAAACATACTTTGAATACAATTAATGTTAGTACTCAATCTTTACAATCAGGTGCCGCTACCTGGCCACCCTATCTAATTTTGAGCACTCCCTGGAGTGAATCATTGTAGTTGATTTATTTTCTGACGTATTATTTGTGACGTAAGACTGATTTTGAAGTGTCGTCTGGCTACAGAGAAAGCTTTTCTTAATTCAGATACTTATTTGGAGTGAGGAAGATATATTTTTGTGTAACTCGAAGGTTATACCTATTAATAGAACAAGACGAACATTGCTTTGGTAAAATTCAATCAAATGTTCCGTTGAGCAGAGATCTATCATCTTTGTCAATCTCCTTGAACGTGCTTCGTTTGATCGGATAAAATTTTAGTTCATTTCATTTGGTACTAAATTTGACCTTTATAGATCTTAGCTTAATGTGCACTCCCTTGTGGAAATATGACTACACTTTCCTAAAGAATCTAACTATCTCTCTAGATCTAAATCTAACTGATTTCATCTAGTTATCTCTGCGCATGTCGCAGAGATAACTAAGTGAAATCACTTAGATATCGTGGCTATAAGATCTACGTAAATATACTGGGACATGTCTCTGAATGTTAGGCTTCAATAAATACGAATACCCATTTATAACTAACAGTGAAGATGCCGGTATCCCGCATCTTACTTTGCGATAAGAGAGAAAAAACTTGTAACCTCTGTGGCGAGCCCCGAGTAAAAATTTCAAAATATCACCTTAACTAAATTTTATGAGTTTGTAGGAGGAAGAATGTACTGTACCATAGTAATGATATTCTCTCTCTTTTTTTACATAACTGTACCGACTTTAAAACAACCATGCTCAACAAACTACACAATTCAACTGCAATCTCGTGCGAACTTCGTGAATGCTCTAAAATTTCAACTTCGCTTTAAATTTGTGTGCAATTAAGTTTAGTCGATTACGTACTTTAGGTTGTAGTTATAAGGCTTAAATTCGCACAGTTACGTTTGACACAAAGAGTGTGAGCGCACAATGCGCTCGTCTCCGCTGTAATTAGTAAGATTGCTTGCAGACAGAACGACAAACCCAGCACAGTTCCTATACAATAAGGACTGCAGAGGCTTCATAGTAATTGCTGCGTGTCCTCTTTTGCCAATGTTATTCACTTCTGACGACTTCCTTTCAAAAGTTATTGCGGAGTTTACTAAACGGCCAATAAACAAAAGTTTTATGTTTGAAGAATTACACATGCATATGACATTATTATTGATGCAACGACCTTCGTGGACGGGTGGCTTACACAACGGTTTTCATGGTGTAGCCCGCTCTGAAGTTCCGGGTTCGAATCCGCTCGGGTCAATCAATGTAGAAGACACTTTGACCAAATTTTCTCGGGTGTTTGTGATACCTTCTTTGATCCTATCAATGTATATATTTATTTATACTGATAACATTTTCTTAAACGTTGTCTATCTAACAACATAGCCACAGCCAAACTTTAAAAACCTGTCGACATCGATATCGGAACAGTCGACAGAAATTTGAAGGACAATAAGTACAATCAGATACCAAGCCCTACATTACGGGGCACGCAGAAGGGGAACAAAAAGGTTTGCCGGATCACGGGACCGTTCATTGGAAATTACTTCGAGTAATCACGCCCTATAGAACATTTCAACGGGATAAATTTAACAATGGCTTGAGATATTCAGTGAAATTCGTAGGAACTGATAAACCAAATACAAAATGAACTATACACTTGTTATCAACCGTGTTATATCTAGACTTAAGCAGTTGATGAAGATTTGTAAGATAAGTAATTTGTGCTTACTTTTTTTGTAGTCACGATAGGGTGATCGAAATTCAAGTCGAAAGACCCGAGTTTGATTCCCAAGGCTCGTAACAATAGGGTTTTCCATAACCTATGTACGTACGATTCATATCTTTGCTTGGACATAAAGACGGCGATGGGTTCACCACCTGTCAAGTAGTCCTAAAAATATCTTCAGTGGAAGGTGGTTCAAAAAGACTTAATTGTCCAGACATCTGTCTACCCCAGTATTGGGAATGGCGTGGGGATATTACTTATTTTATATTATTTTCACGTAATTTTCCGTTCTGGGTTAAGCAGAGGTCTAAACAATAAAGTCCTTTCGACCAAATTTTCTTGCTTTTTTGAGAAAACGTGACTGATGGTAAGCTCAGCGCCGTTGACATTCGTACCGACCTAAATTTCACTGTATGGTGTAGAATTCTCACGTAACCAAGCCTTCCCACGCACCTTAGACTCATTGCCCGTCATCAGTTTTTTCCTTATTCACGTAAACTAAGGCGTCACCATAAGGAATAATCGTAAACATTTACATTGTGGCGGATGGAGTGCTGTAAGAGATAGGTAGTTAACCCCCTGATAGTTTATATTCATATTAGGTTATATTTATAAATAAAATAAAATAAAAATCTTCACGCCATTCCCAATACAGGGGTAGACAGAGGTCTAGGCTAGACAATTAAGTCCCTTCGACCCACCTTCCCGTCGTCGTCTTTATGTTCCAGCCAACGATATAATTCGTACACAAATTTTAGTTTAACCATTGGTACGACTCTGCCACCTGAGAATCGAACTCGGGTCTCTAGACTCGAAATTTAAAAAACCATTCGGTTATCGTGACGTTTTTATTATATAATATTGAATATTAACGGTTGTGGCCTCTTGATGGAACTTCATCTTTAAATATATTCAAATTCACGTTTACTTATTCCACTATTTATTTATTGTAATTCGATTTCCGGTTCCGCTCTTATGGCATTATAAAAAGTTTACAATATAAAGGTTTAAAAAAAAAAACGAGTTTTCGGATTTTATTGCGTTTTTAATTAGTTTTCACCAAACTATTTTTATTTCCCGACGTTTCGGATGCTTTACAGCAACCGTGGTCACGGGGGGACTAAAATCCGAAAATCGTTTTATTTTAAATGTGTAGTATTCGCGTAAATACAAGAAATCATTATATAAAGGTTTGTTTGAAATTTGAATTAAAATAAATAAACAGTGTAATAAGTAAATGTTAATTTGAATTTATTTATTGTATTTGAGTGTTAATGTATGGTTCCGTGTGGTAACGGTATAAGAATATCGCCACTCCCTTTCTTCCCGTGTGCAAAGTAAGAGGCGACTAAGAGAAACGGCCCGGAATATCGTTATGAAAACCGATAGATGGCAGGATACCTGTAAAAATATCAGACCAAAATAATCACACTGAAGATCTTCAGATCACTGAAGATCAGCAGCGTTCGAGGTGCGAGTGTTCTGGTATTGCGATCGCCAATCCGCTTGCTAAGCGTGGCGATTATGGCAAATTCTCCCTTTGGTATTGGCCTATGTTCTGCAGAGGACTTTAATAGGCCGTTACTTCTGTAAGTATATTGTACCGTTAGTTAGGACACTAAGACGGCCATAAGGCTTACCACCTGTCACGTTGATATAATGCTTCGTTGAAAGGTACGTCGAAAGGTCTTAATTGTATAGATTTATGTTTACTATATCGGATAGGAACCCTACAAAATGCTATACGCTTCCTAACAGACTTCAAACAAATAAAAGCGTCTCCAACAAAAAGATGTAATTGAATCGTCCCTTACTGATCGCTCGATATAAATTGTACTCAACAAGAGGCGACTGTCGTAATGCCTCTCCCCTCCCCTCCGCCCCTCTCGTACATAATTACTGCTTGCCCTCTTCTGCTTTAAATAATTACGAAGCACTTGACTGTCGCCGGTTGGAAACAAATAATTCGGGACTGGCTAATGGCTGCCTGTCTCTAAGCGACCAATTGATCGAAACGTAATTATCTAGCGATTACCCATTTCAATAAGTCGTCATGTTGTTATACTTACGATAACTTTATGTCATTAGAAGACAGTTGTAAGTGTTAAATGTGAATAATGATTTTTTTTCCTACTTTAATTTTGATTCTAAGACTATTTTGTCATTTGACATATTTTAAATAATTTTATTTGACTTGTATTTTGTGTGACATTTTGTCTAATTTGACGTGATGATTGTTATTTAAAAAAAAAAATTAATACTCCAGCTGCGTGTTTGGGATGAATAATATTTCTTTTTTGATTTTTGAAATAATAATATAACTTTTTGACTTGTATGATATTATTATTTTACTCTATTTTTATTTCTATTTTGTGATTTGGTATCTTAAATAGTTTGATTTATGTTTTTTAATTTATAAAAAAAAATTTATTTATGTTTTGATTTTATATGTGCTTATGTCAAATTGTTTATCGAATTAATTATAATTTGAACGCTGTTCTTACAGTAGAATTTAATGGTAAAATGTAAAGAAAATACATCAATTGTGTACCTACATTCTGGCAACTAAACGATATTATAATGAAATATGACGTTAATTAAATAATATAATAATAAGCTATAACGATGAAATATTTATTTTTAAATTAAATCCCGATAGCTGAGTGGTTGGGAAATCGGAATTGAAGTCAAGAGACCCATGTTCAATTCATGGTTTTTTCAAATACTTATGAACGATTCATATTGTTGGCTTGGACATAAAGACGGCGACGGGCTCACCACCTTTTCCCAAAATATCTTCGGTAGAAGATGGTTCGATGGGACTTAATTGTCTGGACTACACCTCTGTCTACCTCTGTATTGGGAATCGCGTGAAGATATTTATTCATTTTATTTTATGTAACAAAAAGTTAAATATGTCCCACATCCAAACTCCTACTTCCAGTTGTCACGTCTCTGGCCAACGCTCCAATCCATTCCTTTAAAAATCACCACTGACTCAGTGCCAGCCAGTCATCAATCATCTCGAGCCACCGGTGTCCCGCATTGCGCGTGATGTTCTTTGGTTATTTATCGCTCCTTTGGGTATTGTGTTTTCACGCACGTACATTTTATGCCTATTTGCGAGTCTGTTTAATTGCTTTTGCATATAAATGGATTTTTTTTGGTGTGTTTGGTAATGTGTTTGTATGAATTTGACAACTTAAAAAATCACGATAGCAGAGTGATGGGGTGATCGGATTTGAGTCAAGAGACCCGAGTTCGATATACGATTTATATCGCGGGCTTGGACATAAAGACGGCGATGGGTTCACCACCTGTCAGTTTGTTTCTAAATATATTCGGTGGAAGGTGGGTCGAAAGGACTTCTACCTATATATTGGGAATGGCGTGAAGATATTAGTATTTTTATTTATTATCTGATAACTTGGACGGACGAGTGGCATACATACCTGTTTACTTGGTGTCACTAGCTCTGTGGTTCGATTCCCGGATGGGTGTTCAGTATGGAAAATCAATTTTCCACATCGGGTCTGAATGTCTAGCTTTTAAATTATTAAAACTTTCGTGAGACATTATTAAGGTAATAGTTAAAACGGTTTAGCCGTTTTTAACTATTTCATTAATAATTTCTCACGTTAAACAAACATGAGTTTATTTCATTTATTATAGTTTTAACTACGTACTTTGGGATCTAAGCAATTTATATGATGTTGTTTCCATCTATCTAAATATTAATTATTGTTTAGAAATAGTTATTTACATACACGTCAGTTTGATTCATAAATTAAAATATACACAGATAAAATAAACAATAAATATTAAATGAAATACAAACAAGATGCTAGTTGTTCTATAACTTATTATAATTATATCATTACAGCTAAAGCATTGTAAATGTTGGGAGCAGTTGCGAGAAATTTGCTCGGACTGTAATGGGCTAAAAGCACGTATTTGCCTTGCCAACCGCTCGAGTGTAATGTTGCCAGATGTGATTATGCGAACGGAGTTTCCAATTAAAATTACCCTTTAAGTGTGGGACATCGGAGAATATTCGGTAATGTCGTTGTTTAAAAGGATTTGGATCAAAATCTAGTAGAATTATATGCTTTAGAAAAAGCAACAGCAGTTTGTTGATGAATCATATCAAATCAATTATTCATCTCTGATCGCCATTTTTTAATCTACCACCGTTTCGTAGTAAGGTTCTTCTAACGCAAAAGTAACAGGCGAGATAATTTAATATATAATAGTTAAGAAGAAATGGCATGGGAGCGATTAGCTCATTCTCAGGTATTACTATATACATTTATATTGTAATTGTAACACTTCCTGTACAGTTTCTCTTTGATAAATGCATCGAACTTATTAATAGGGAAGCTTTGCACATTTACTGGGGTTTTGTGAAAATTGATAAGTAACCGAAAATTTTAAAATAAAAAGATGAAAGAAAACAGTGAAACAAGTGTATGCAAAATTAGTGAATAGTAGTGGTAGTGGTAGTTAATAGTATTTTTTTATAGGAAAAGGGAGGCAAACGAGCAGGTGGCTCACGTGATGGTAAGTGATTACCGCCGCCCATGAACACCCGCAATACCAGAGGCTTAGCAGATGCGTTGCCTCCCTTAGAGTGCCCCCTCCACCATAATTGGGGGAGGAGGGTGTGTGGGCCAGCGGTTACCTGCACTCACCAGACAAAACGCAGAAGTTTGTTAGACTTCTACTTTACGCCGGTTTTCTGTGAGGTCGTGGTACTTCCCCGGTCGAGCCGGCCCATTCATGCAACAACAAAAGTTGATGCGTGGCTTTACCACTGTTAGTAATTTTAACAGTGGTAGAGCCACGCATCAGTAGAATAGAAGTAGAAGTGTAATATTTAACAAACTTCTGCGTTTCGTCTGGAGAGTGCAGGTCAACACACCCCCCTCCCCCAATTCTCGGGGGGCAGTCAAAGGCCGGCAACGCATCTGCTATGCCTCTGGTATTGCGGGTGTTTATGGGCGGCGTAGTCACCTACCATCACGTGAGCCGCCTGTTCGTTTGCCTCCCTTTTCTATAAAAAAAAAGTAAGTACATGTTGTTAAATAATAGTAAGCAGTAATAATAAAATAAATAATATAGCAAGCAAGCAAGCCGCCAGTGTTTTCTTTCGGTTAGCAGGTGGGGTATTCTCTCAAACACTCCGCAAAATTGTTACAGCCTACAATGATTTTATTTCACATGCCTTAAACGAAAAGAAACGTATTGCTGTATATCGGCGGGATTGCACGCAGCCGTCAAATCAAATTATTTGATACGTAGAAGCGGCTCCCTGTTAAGGTTTTATGCGCAATGAAATCCTTCCGTAGGCCCAATTGAGCTATCAGATATACATAAAAGTTTACGACAGGCTGCGTGCGTGCTCGTCCGGCTCCGAGAAACACGCCTTGCTAAACGAGGATTACACACTTAAAAACGATTCAGGAATCTAATTTTTGTTATACAATAATAATTTTGTTAATCAAATTGTTAAAAACGGCTAAACTCACTTTATAATAATTGGTGTAGGTTCCACTGCGATAGGTTCGAAACTAGTCGGTACCTACACCGGTTATTACAACGTGAGTTTACATAACATACATACATAATGGCCTATTAAAATCCACTGCAGGACATTGGCCTCTCCCATAGGGAAGATTTGCCATAATCGCCATGCTTGGCAAGCGGATTGGCAATCGCAGTACCAGACCACTTGTACCTCGGATGCTGCTATCTTCGGTCTGATTATTATGGTCTGATATTTTTTAGGAAATGTTTATCCCGCCATCTAATGGCTGCCATAACGATATTCAAGGCTGTTTCTCTAAGTCGCCTCTTACGACATCCACAGGAAGAAAGGGGGTGCCAATATTCTTACGCCGTTACCACACGGAGGAGATGAGTAATGCGAGTTTAGCCGTTTTTAACAATTTGATTGATAATATCTCATGAAAGTTTTATTAATTTTTATAATTTTGTTGCTTTCATTTATCTTTTTTGTTACGATATATTTGTTTTTGTTTCGGATCTTCACACATTTCCCAATACTCGGGTTTCTCACTCATGGTAACGGTCCATGAATTTAAATTTTGGACTCTTCTGAACCAAACTAAACCCCAAACCTAGAGCCTTATTTTAACGGTATTGAAATACACCTTCCTCTTTCTACCTGGTTGTGGCTGATTATCGAAAGGTACCATGAAAACCATTGCCATATCAAATATCGGTAGCCTGGTTTCCAGCAGCAGTGTTTAAGGTTCAAAGACACCTGCTGCCTGATAATTTTGTCATGTAGTGTGGTTGTCAATCTGCCTTTCCAAACGTGGCGATTTTGATATACTGTGTACTGATGTATGAATACATGAAATAAAAAAAAATATCTTCACACCATTCCGAATACTAGAGTAGACAGAGTTGTAGACAATTAAGTCGTTTTGACCCACCTTTCAGCGAAGAAATTTTCGTTACGTGACAAGTGGTGATCCGTCTTTATGTCCAAGTTGAAAAAATCCCTTGGTACGAACTTGCCACCTGGGGTTCGAGCTCGAGTCTCTTGTCTTGAATACCTACCACCCAACCACGTGGCTATCGTGACTCTTTCTTTATATATCAAGTTACCTGTGAGACATTTTAAGCAGATCGGCGGGTAACACAATAATTTCCTCGACAATGTATACTTAGAGGCTGTTATCATAAATTGGGAATGAAGCCTTTCCGCCGAAATCATTCCGCGGCTAATATTTATACAGTGTAATGGCCGCAATGGGGAATTGAGACGTTAAACAAATTGGCTCGGAGTGAATTGACTGGTGGCTTAATAATATTCGGGTTTTGATTACTTACCGTTGCCTCTGAATTACTGTTTTAGTTCTGTGAACGGTATTTATATGTTTTAAATTATATTGTCAAGTCACGATAGCCGAGTGGTCGGGTGGTCGGAATTCGCGTCAAGAGACCGCGAGTTCGATCCTCAGGTGGCAGGCCCATACCAATGCGTTTTTCAAAATACTTATGCATTAATTATATCGTTGGCTTGGACATTAAGGCGACGACTGGCTCACCACCTGTCACGTTGTCCCAAAAGTACCTTCGGTGCTAGGTGGGTCGAAACAACTTAATTGTCTAGATCTATCCCTGTATTGGGAATGGCTTGGAGATATATTTTTAGATTAAGTTTATATTGTTATTTGAATAATATGTTTAAGAAGTACAACACAAAAACAAACTATTAAACTATAGAATATACATAGATAGGGACTGCATCACAAATATTGCTCTGATAACAAAGCAGAAACAACGAATATCCAAAAACACCCAGAACCGAGACATTGTAGAAAAAATACGTTTCGATTATCATCCGCGAACCCAACCACTCGTCCACCACTCGTCCATGGAGCTCGTCGATGTATAATATGACAAATTATATACAAAATGTAAACTAAATTAATATATATTTTAATGAATCTTAGGCATATAGGTTACATGCTCAACATTCATAGCTTAACTTTGTTATTATAGAAAAGAGGCATTTTAAAAATCAACTAACACGGTCGCAATTCGAATCCGCGTTGTTCGTTATTGAAGATGACGCTTGGCGATCTGTTCTCTCTAGCTACAATCCCAGGGATTAATCGTAAAGATAACATCTTCATAAATATTTGCAGCTAACTCGATTCGATCATACAACCCTAGTCTTTTAAGTAGTCACTATCGACTAGACTGTCGGGTCCTCGTTCGTCGGGTACATTACTTTTTTATTCAAATAATGCCAACATTGTCATCTCTTTCTGATACTGATACACCAGTACAACATTGCGCACATATTGACATATTCGTCACACTTATATGTATAAATAAATAATAATAAATATCTTCACCCAATTCCCAATACAGGGGAGACAGAGGTCTAGTCTAGACAATAAAGTCCCTTTGACCCACCTTCCACCGAAGATATTTTAGGGACCACGTGACAGGTGGTGAGCCCGTAGCCGTCTTTATGTCCAATCCATCTATATAATTCGTAAGTAAGTTTTTGAAAAACCCATTGGTACGAACCTGCCACCTGGGGATCGAACTCGGGTCTTCTGACTCGAAATTCGAACCACCCAACCACTGGGCTATCGTGACCGTCTCATATGTATACTTTCACACATTCGTCGCAATCCTTGCATGTGCTGTTCGGGGCATTAATGTTAGATTTACTGTTATCAGGAACCGCAATGTAAATAAAGCATTTAAAGCGGCTTCACAAGTCCCCCTCAGCGATAAATTTTGCCCAAAAAGCTCGCTATGGACTATAAAAATACACTTAAAACTTTCTGGCGGAGATGATAACATAATTTGTGGAGTTCGCGGGTGCACCTGTCTGCATCGCCATTGTCTTCCGTTCGATTTATGATCGCTGCCCACTCCCCTTTTATGAGCTTAATTGACATCTAGCGTGCGCGCTGCAGGTTTTTGTTTTTTTTTTGGAGTGCATCGTTTAGTGTTGAGACTTGTGTTAAATTATTATCGATAAAAATATGTATCGATTAAAGTTAACTTAGCTTAAGCTGAGTCACAGACCTTATTATGTCTCCATTTTGTTATTTTTCTTTTCTATAAGCTTTTTTATGTGCTTTGCATTTGTGATTTATTGAGACAAATAAAGAATTATAATTATTATTATTATTATTGTTATTGCAACCTTTTTAATACCTTTTTTTTCGTACGCCTGCTACAAATTGCAGCGACCTATATTGTTAATTGATTTAGTTTATGGTTTTTTATGACATACTACGATTATAACTATGTGTTATTTGTCAATATCAAGTATAGTTCTCTATAAAATTTAAATGGTATAATTACAACATTTACATTACTATACATACATTAATCAATTAGGTAATATTTATTGATGTTGATACATACTTGTTAAAAGTGATTAACAATAATTAGAATAAGTAATCAAACCAAAATTATATAAGACTGTCTCCAGTTATATTTGTTGTTAATTGCCTTACATTAAAATATCGACAGCTCACACAATTTTTTATTTCAATTAGTATTTTAACACTTCTGAATCCTTTAATATATAAAATTGCATGTTTGCGTGTTAATTTCTTCATTTCATGCCTCGCTCATCGATTTAGTTGAAACTTTGTAGAATGTTGTCAACAGTCATGTACGTTTTTTAAACATCTGTTTAAATTAAATGGCGACTGCTTTGCCACACAGTTAGATTAATAATAAAAGGTGGCTGTGGTAGGCAGAGATAATTTCTGTTATTGCGACGAGTTTCTTCTGTTAAGTAATTTAAATGATTATGAATTTTTATCTTAATAATTAATAATACTTTCGTAATTTTCATGACGCTGAAAAAAAGCTTAATTCTGCACCTATGTCACACATGTAATGTATTTTTTAAGGGTACTTGTCATTTGCGACGCCGGGCTCATCACCTGTCGCGTTGTTCCAAAAATACCTTCGGTAGAAGGTGGGTCGAAGGGACTAAATTTCTAGACGAGACCTCTGTCTACCCTTGTATTGGAAATTGCGCGAAGATATTTATATTTATATACTTATGTACTCGTGTTTTAATTTAAAAAACCCTATTCTGAAACGTTGCTATCGCAAGTAGCACGAGCAGCCATTTTCGATTAAATGACGCGGCGATAATGGCGCCTCTTTCGTTTTCGCGCGCATTCACGAAACAATTACACTTAATGCCGCGCCGACGTCATGCGCCATTTTTATTTTTATTTTTTTCATCTCCGCGCGGTGATTTGAATATCCCGGGATGGAGCCGACGGAATCGTTACTGGTGGAAGCTTCGCAACGTCTAAATGTCCGTAAAAATGCAAATAATCTCCTTTCTTTTATCTTTCATTAATCTCTTTGATTAAATCGCTCTAACACCGGCTAGAGAGACTACAATTATGTTTATTGTTTAACGGTACCTTCCCTTCAAATCGTTTCGATTATCTTGATCGCTGGATACTCGAATTGAATATATAATGAACGTAATGAACGCTACATCATTACTGATTCATTGTTAATGATGTTCATTTATCTGTTATTCAAATAAATTATGAATAACTTCACGCAATTCCCAGTACAGGAGCAGACAGAGGTCTAGACAATTAAGTCCTTTCGACACACCTTCCACGGAAGACATTTTTCATACGCCGGACAACGTGACAGGTGGTCACCGTCTTTATGTCCAAGCCAACGATATAATTCGTACATACCTTTTTGAAAAACTAATTGGTTTGGAGCCTGCCACCTGGGGATTGAACTCGGGTCTCTCGATTCGAACTCCGATCACCCAACCACTCGGCTATCGTTACTTAGTGATGTGTGTTATTGACGTATGAATAATATCACTCTAGGTTTGTCGTAAGAGGTGACTGAGGGAAAAACCTTCCAAATGCCATTAGCTACTTACAGAGGCATTAGCTAGAGAAAAAATGCCAGACCAAAATTAAGGATACCGGTGATGGGCAGCCACGTCGACGGTGCGTCCTCCCTGCTATTGCCAATACGTTAGCCAAGCGCGGCGATTTTGACAAATTCTCCTTTAGGGAAAATTTTATAATCTACAGCAGACTTTTACAGACCGTCATGTATATATGTATGTACGGACGCCTTAACCTTAATAAATCCCATTTGTGTTAGACGTCTTCCTTGCACCTTCAACTCTCCTTTTTCTGTGTTACCGGTCTGCTGTACTTTGGTCTGGTTTTATTTCGAGATGGCCACCCCTCCGGTCATCGTTCAACAGTATTTTCAAAGCTTTTCTGTTAGTAGCCTCTTACGACATTCACGGGAAAAAAGACGGTTGTATATGCTTACGCCGAAAGTATCTGGATTTTTTTATTTCTTTGCTTTGTTAAGTTCTTAAATTTATAGTGAAATATTGTTCTTTTATAGATATCAAGAGCTGAAGTTTTCAATATGATCTAAAAATACCTACCTTCTCGTAAAAGCGGCTATCTTATCTGCTAGAGGTGGAGGTGGTAAGTGAAGGTCGTAGTCGCGAGATGAACGATGGCCAACGTCGATTTCCGGCGGGCGGGTCAATTTCCGGCGACATCCGTCACCCAGCCTCCCCGGCTGTTGTGACTAACAGATAAACACTGGGTATGAAAAATTTCTAGACAACAACTCTCATGTATTGTGCAGTAGATTCACGTTTCAATTTCAGAGACTCAGTCGGACTACAATGATTTCTTGTATTTACGATCACCATATAGTTAAAATAAACCGATTATTTTACTGAGTTTCTAGTAGTAACTCCCTTTCGTCCAGCTGTTAGCTTCGGCTGCCGTTGACTTTGATTTATTAATTTAGATCCGATTTAGGCAGAACATGCTCGCTGTGTCTTGAGGTCTGGCAGTGGTATGCAATGTTTTAGACATAATTTTATTTATACTGGATCCCAAGCAGGTGGCAGGCGAAAGAAACTCCGTAGGTATCCTCTTTTTTGGTCAATAATTAATTGTAAAAAAGTAATATTATATGTTTTTTATGTATTTTATAAAAAATATAATATTTTGTCAATATTATATTTAATATTATACAAAAATATGATATGATTTTTCTCGAAATAGCTTGGAAGCGATCTATTCATTCCCAGGGATTACTGTCATTAACATATTCATTATATTATAATAACCTTTCTAATACATTTTTCTTTAATACATTTCTTAAACCTGTTAATATGTTTTATAGGATTCTGTTGTAGAAGCGTATACACCACCCTATGAACGAGTTACTTACTCTATGGAGTCTAGTAACCCGTGTTACAAGCTTGTGTTTGTTCCTGGTATTTACATTATGCACATCAGAATTCTAGCTAAAAGTATTAATGTTATTATGCACAAACATTAAATGTTAACTCTTATTGCCCATTTTTGTAAAACAAATATTTTTTCTATGTCAGCTCTTTGATCTCATAGCAGAATGACATTATGCTATGGAAGTAACTAAAATAAATAAGTCTATCCGTTTGTATATCAGTTAATAAATAAATATCTTCACACAATTCCCAATACAAGGGTCGACAGAGGTGTAGTCTAGACAATTTAGTCCCTTCGACCCATCTTCCACCGAAGATATGTTCGGGACAACGTGACAAGTGGTGAGCCTATCACTGCCTTTATGTAGAAGCCAACGATGTAAATGGTGTATAAGTTTTTTTAAAAAAAAAACATTGGTACGAGCTTTAGGGATCGAACTCGGATCTCTTGACTCAAATTACGATCACCCAACCACTCGGCCATCGTGACATTTTACATACAATATGAATGAATACTGTTATTAGACATTGCTAGTATGCTTTTTAAACAAAAACAAAGCAATGAAAAAGTAAAATAAACTATAAATAAATATCTTCATGCAATTCCCAATATAGGGGTAGACAGAGGTCTAGTCTAGACTCTAGAGATCTAGACTAGAATTAAGTCCCTTCGAACCACCTTCCACCGAAGACATTTTTGAAACAACGTGACTGGTGTTCGATCTGTGACTCGGATTCCGATCACTTAACCACTATTTCTTAAAGCTTTCGTTCTACAGATAGATAGACAGGAACAACATCACATAACTTGCCTTGATCCTAAAGTAGCTAGAGCATTCGTGTTAGGGTATCAGAAACAACGAACGTACGACAAACACACAGACCTGAGACTATAGAAATAGTGTTTCCGTTCCTACATTAGCGAATCGAAACCGAGACTTCAGTGCTGGCTATATGAAAACCGCTATTAACGTCACTCATATGTATATGTATGTTACTGTTTAACGAAAACAATATGAAATAATATATGAAGGCTTAAAATAGGTAAACCCCTAACAGCAACGCGATAATTCGGTAATGTCAGCCGTGAATTCGGCATGATTACCATCGTAATGACACATGATGTGGAAATAACAACTGAGCCCGTGTCGTGTCCAAGCGGCGGCTCGCGTGTCCGGGTCCACCTCCTCCTCCCCTCCCCCCTTACCCTACCTCCGTCATCAAATATTCAGTGCGATTTGAATGGACAGCGGTTGCGATGATTTGGTAATTTGCTTTGACTAACGATTCCCGACGAGACGACCTCCGTGGATGAGTGGCGTACCGTTTTTATTTTCCGTTTTACGAGTTCGTTTCCCGGTGGGGTCAATGTGGAAAAAGACATTTTTTAAATCGGAATTCGAATCAAGAAACCCGAGTTAGATCTGTAGGTGGTAGGTTCGTACCAATGAGTTTTTTAACAGCTCATGTACTATTGATATCGCATTATTATTGCATTTTTATTGCATTTCATAGAATGGTTAAACTGAACCTTTGAGTAAGAAGCCGTTTAATCAAAGACCAAGTTCCTAAGAAGTGAGAGAGATAGTCAGAGCAGGACATTTGTTCCATAGGACTTTAGATCTCTTGCTAGCAGTTTTTGGATTGAAATTGACATTTATTTCTTTCGAATTGACATTTATTTATTTATTTCTACGACTGTCATTAGTTTATCAGTAAATAAATCATCCATGAATTTGTTTAGTTTCCTGCTTTTATCTTTACACTAACACCCAGAAAAATGATTAATTTGATAGACACAAAAGAGGCAAGGATCGTGACACTCGTGGATGTGCTCTCTCGGGTTAATACGTCAGGGATTCTGCGTGAATATGTAATAATAATACATAAGAAATAGCTCGCACGTGGAAGCGGAAACAGATTAATAATGTACCAATAGTTTTGTCAGCAACGGGTGTAATTCCTGCTTAGTTCCATGATGCCTCGTCAAGCCTGGAACTACCAAAATACACCTTTGCCAGTTTACTAAAAGCTGTTATTTTAAATATATAGTAGGTTAATTAGAAAATGATGCTATCTTAAAACATAACAGATTATGAAATTATAAAATGTTGTATTGAATTTAAAGTTAGTTATGCTTAACTTATGTTAAGTTAAAAATAGTTATGCTTAACTTTTTGTTATTTTAAAGAGAAGATAATTTTAAAGAGAATTTAAAGAGATAAATATTGACACTGTACGGCATAGGTCGTGGGTTCCAATCCCGCCCCGGTTTGTAGAAATTTTAAACATTTTTTCTCTTTAATTTAATTATGAAATTATTTTTGACTGACACTTGGCTTTGGCCCGGGTAAGACAAGGTTCTAATTAACCGAGATATATACGAAAATTTACATTAAATATAAATATTAATGCTTCACTCCTTTCAATGTAATCTACAATTACATCGACATGGATAATTTAAATATTTCAATGTTCATGTTAATATTTTTCAATGTAACGTAATTTGTTCATTTCCGGTAGACACAGCAATATAACAATGCTGTAACTGTTGTTAATAATAAGTTAAATATGCAACACTAATGATTTTTGATTAGAAAATTGTTGATACGTAATGAGGCGCGCCGCTAGCGGATAGAGAGCATTTGTATCGGTAACGTGCGATGGAAACAAAGGCGCTATTATGATAAATTGAATCAGAGCATAATGGACATTAGATTAACGTTTGTTACTCCTAAGCAATGAACAATGGTGTTCTAATTATAGAATTCGTGACTAAAAACTAATTAATTAATCCCGTGTGTCGTAGAAACTATGGACATTTAAGAACTAAGAAAATAGCTATGGTTACGTGTGGTGGGATAGCCCATCTGAAAAATACCGGCTCAACTTTAAGAGCGACCAGACAGTGTAGCTGGTAGGGAACCTGCCTCTAATGTTTAGGGTTCGAATCCCGCCAGGGGCGAACATATGTATGACGAATGTTTGCCCCCGAATCTTAAATAAATAAATATCTTCACGCAATTCCCAATACAGGGGTAGACAGAGGTCAAGTCTAGACAAGTCCCTTTGACCCACCTTCCACCGAAGATATTTTCGGGACAACGTGACAGGTGGTAAGCCCGTCGCCGCCTTTATGTCCAAGCCAACGATGAAATTCGTACATAAGTTTTTGAAAAACTCATTGGTACTGCCACCTGGGGATCGAACTCGGGTCTCTCGACTCGAAATTCCGACCACCCAACAACTCGGCTGTCGTGACTTAAATCTTAAATCGGGCTGACGCCGGAATATTGGATGTTAATATGTGTATATGAATATTCATCTAAGTAAATATATATGTAAGTATATTGTGCCGTGTGGTAACGGTGTAAGAATATTCGCACTCCCTTTCTTCCCGTGTCGTAAGAGGCGACTAAGGGCAGCCATGAATATTGTTATGGCAACCGATGGATGGCAGGATAACCTTCTCTAAAAATATCAAACCAAAATAATCAGACCGGAGACGGGCAGCACCGTCTGAGGTGCGAGTGGTCTGGTACTGCGATCGCCAATCCGCCTGTCAAACGAGGCAATTATGGAAAATCCTCCGTATGAGAGAGGCTTATATCCTGAATAACATATCTCTAAAAATATCAGACCATAATAATAAGACCGAAGATAGGCAGCAGCGTCTAAGGTGCGAGGTGTCTGATCGCCAATCCGTTTGCCAAGCTGGCGTAACTTTGAAAACCAATGTGCATGACACACGCCCACAGCGGCTGCCGATTCGTTATACGTTTCTTAGATTTCAAGAGTGTTCGCATGGAATTTTACTCTCGGGAGCGTGGCGACTGAAAAAAAATATCTTCACGCAATTCCCAATACAGGGCTAGACAGAGGTCTAGTCTAGACAATTAAGTCCCTTCGACCCACCTTCCACCGAAGATATTTTCGGGACAACGTGACAGATGGTGAGCCCGTCGCCGTCTTTATGTCCAACGATTTAATTCGTACGTCAGTTTTTTCAAACACCCATTGGTACGAGTCTGCCAACTGGGGATCGAACTCGGGTATATCGACTCGAAATTCCGACCACCCAACCACTCAGCTATCGTGACTGAAAAGCAAGTGTGTTAAATTGATTCGATAGTGCATCGGTAATGTCACACGATGGTAGATTAAAAATCACGATCGATAAACGAATGCATATTCTTATGTCTATAAGTAAATGATTTGATTTGATTGGATTTGACACATGACAGTTGAAAAATACAGGTATCTCATTCATACACTGATAAACTTCGAATAACATATATAATGCCATTGCGTACGGTTATGCCGACAGAACAAATAGTCTTCGTTATTAAGATGTAAGAAGAAAAATGGTATTGCTAATCTTTACTTTTGAAATTTGTTATAAAAGCATGTGGAATATAACTTTTTTATCAAATCAAAACATTTATTAATTGATATTATTAACATACAGTACGTCTATCTATTGTCATTTTTCTGCCATTAACCTGCCACCGTTTCGTAATGAGGTTCCTCATACGGAGAAGAAACAGACGAAAGAAACACCGTAGTCACTTTAGTATTTTTTTCTTAAGTAAATATCGAACATAAAATAATTAGAAACTTAGCATATAATACAGCGTAGGAGTGATCAAGTCATTTCCAAGCATTGTCATTAATATATTCATTTATAGTATAATAGCTCTATTTATAAAGTTTTCAAAGAAAAGATATTTTTATTTATTTTTTTTATTTATAATGTCATACCTCTATTTATATAGTTTTTCTTTTATTAATTTCTAGAACCTGTTAATAAATATAAATCTAATACGGCCAATGCGTCGCAAAATATAAGAAAGTTCTTGCTTCTGTTTTTAAAATAAATATTGATAAATTCTTATCCTGAGATGACTGTCCCATTCAAATGTCAAAGGAGACAATCGACTACTAGTGGCGCCCGATTTATTTGCTCATGTTTGCTTGTACTTTGACTACGTTTAAGGTCTGGTGTAGAGCCGTGTCTATGTTTAAATTGGTAATGAAAGAGTAATATGTTATATATCATCGCACTAAATGTCTATAAAAATGTATGTATGTTATATATGTATAGTTGTAAGTTAAAAGTAAGTAATTAAATGTAATCTTTGATAGGCTGTAGAGAAGAAGAAGAAAAGTAAATATCTATATTCATATTGCACCACCTAACTCATTTCTAAAACTTATTCTCTCTCGATTTGATCTCTTAACCTGCTAATAAAACCTAAGTTTCTTGTTTCTTTTGTTATTTATATTTTTTGTTTATGCTGTATAAAAGTATAAAAGTACTCTCATTCATATAAAGTATAAAAGTACTCTCATTCATTCATTCATTCATTATTATGATGTGTTGCTTATTAACTTACAGCTAGTGTCTATTCCATGATATAAGTTGATATTGCCTAACCTTTTCTAATCGCCACACTACCAAACGGATTGCCGATTGTAGTACCAGTCATCTTTCACCGCAGCCGATGCTGCCCGTACAGGTCCGCTCGGTTTTGGTATTTTTTTGATAGACACTTGTCCTAGCCTCTTATGACACTCATGGAAAGAGGAGGGGGGGGGGGTATAATTCTTACGCCTTTATCACACAGTAATATTCTAAATATCTATAAGAGAAGTAACAATGTTTTTTTCGAAGCTACTGGGAATCGTATTTTGTATTCGTTGGCTTGGACTTTAAGTCACCGGCTCATGATTGGTCAAATCGTTTAACTTTATTTGACTGCTGAAATATTTTTGAAAAGACCAATATAAGTACCAATATAATGCATAGTAAGCGTCTTAGTCAAAGGTGGTCTACCTGAGACGCTTACTATGCAGTGACGTACTTAAGGTTTCAGAACAGGATAGGCAAAAGATGGAAAAGATGAACTCAATTTCTCATGTTTTTATTAAGATACATTTTGTAGGAAATTTTCTAGGACAGGCATTGTCTTTATATCTGCGTGAAATATACGCTATGTGTACTATAATTTTAAGACATAATGAATGAGGGCTCTCTCATGGCACGCTTGACAAGTGGATTGGAGATCGCAGTATCAGATACTTTGCTGGGTAGGCCCGTAACCGGTGTGTTAAATTTCGTTTTGGTATTTTTTTCTATATGGTTATACCTCCGATAAAAAAAGTCACGCTAGCCGAGTGACCGCCATTTTTCGGTAGCCAATTGATAATGATATTCCTTTGGTTTTTTTTTTTTACTATGCCCACGGGATGATAGGGGTGTAGTATACTCACACGCCGTTACTTATGACACTATGATTTAGAATCCACACCATTGGTTAATACCGATTTTGTAGCAAATATAATACCATTAGATAACATATGTTCATCTTAGGTATATAATTTCTCAATAAAAAAAGTCAAAAGTCACGATAGCCGAGTGGTGGGTGACCGGATTTCGAGTCAGGAGAACCTAATTCGATCCCCAGGTGGCCGGTTCGTACCAATGAGTTTTTCAAAAACTTATTTACGATTACATCGTTAGCTTGGACATAAAGACGGCGATGGGCTCACCATCAGTCATGTTGTACCGAAAAATGTCTTCGGTAGAAGGTGCGATGAAGGGACTTAAGCATCTAGACTAGACCTCTGTCTACCCCTGTATTGGAAATGGCGTGAAATCAAAAGTCCGTAATCGTTGTCTTTGTAAATAAATAAAGTAATAATAAAAGAATAATAATTAATATCGACAAAGAAATAAAATCAATTTAGGTTAACAAGCAAACATCTTATCGGTTCACGGACAGGTACCTAATTCGCTGTCGGACAAATGGACGCACGATTAAGAGGAATCCGCCACCCGGCGACAATGGGCGACTGAATTAAATTCCACGGGAAATACGGCCACCATTGGCCGTATATCACGCCCGTCTATAATTCAATTTACTGCCGAAACCTACTGATTAAACTGGGATAACGCGGCGCTACTCTGCCGCTGCGCCTTTGTTCACACAAATCTTTCTCTCCATCTATTGATCGGGAATTTCTTAGCTTGTTGTTTGTTCCATTTGCCGATTGTTTTTGCCTTCGATACGGTTTCATTGGAGACGTTTTATTTGAGTGTTTTCGATGTGGGATTATGTGACGTACGTAGAGATGTATTACAATCGAGTGCTAGCGAACTAAATACAAGGTCGTAAAGTACAAAATATGTGGATTGTTTGTGCTTAATCAAATATATTTCCACAATAGTCCTGTATATGTTTTGGTAAAGATAAGTAAGTAGTACTATGGCTGTCGAAATTGAAGAATAACGCAAAACTGACCTGACCATGGGTGTAGTAGAATCATGGTCTTATGGTCAAAACTTCAATAAGTGTTGTCACAGATCTAAGACAAATTAAACACATTTAGAGTTGAAGTGATACTTCATATTTGAGCTGCGTGACGCCGGATAGCTTAAACTAAATAATAATGAGCCTTTGACGAAGTTACGACAGTTTTTACAGCTTATTTTAACACTAATAAATAGAAGTAGTCACAAAAATAGCTTATACAAATTCTATTATTGATTTATATACATCAGTCACTGTATAATGTCTTTATTTGTTTATAAATATAACTTATATATTTAAACTGTATTATATTCTTTATGAATACAATTCATTAGATGTAAATGTGTACATTGGGTGGTGCTCTTCTTGTCTTCGGACCAGGTAACGTATTTCGTTTATAGTTTTTAACATGCGGAGTGCTGCAAAAGTGTTTAGCTATCATCTTATGTACGTACGTACAGTACGAATTATATTAATATCGGCTTGGACATTAAGCCGGCGACGGGTTCACCACCTGTCACGTTGTCCTAAAAATGTCTTCGGTGGAAGGTGGGTCGAAAGGACCTTATTGTCTAGATCTCTGTCTATCTCTTTTTTTGCATAGCAGTCCTGATGGTCAAGGTCAAGGTGGCGACCTTGGAAACAGCGGTGCCAACCCTGATGACTGAATCTGGCAAAATATAAAGCGTGAACACCAGCGAGGGAGAGGAGATCAAGCTACACTAGAGCATTATAGGATTGTCTGAAGTCCGGAGACAGTGAAACCATTCTCAAGAATCTCGAGAGCAAGAGTCTCGAGTTAGTCTCGATAGCGGGGTAGTTGGGTGATCAGGATTCGAGTCAAAAGACCCGAGTTCGAACGCCAGGTGGCACCAAAGAGCTTCTCATAACTTATAGCGATTTATATTGTTGGCTTGGAACTAAAGACGGCGACGGGCTCACAACCTGTCACGGTGTCCCGAAAATATGTTCGATGGAAGGTGGGTCAAAGGGACTTAATTGTCTAGACTAGACTTCTGTCTACCCCTGTATTAGGAATTGCGTAAAGATATTTATTTATTATAATTTTATGTACGAATTATATCGTTGGCTTGGACATAAAGACGGCGATATGCTCACCACCTGTCACGTTGTCCGGAAAATATCTTCGGTGGACGGTGGGTCAAAGGGACTTAACCGTCTAGACTAGACCTCTGTCTACTCCTGTATCGGGAATTGCGTGAAGATATTTATTTAATTTTTATTATTATTTATTGTATTAGCTTAGTATTGTTGTAGTGACACTTTGGAAATGTCGTAAGAATATAGCCCGTGAATACCGCAATGGATACCAGTCGATAGCATGACAAATATCTCAAAATATACCACATACAATTATGCAAATTTGCGACGAGCATTAGTGTCTACGGTTCGTCTGCGATTGGTCTAAAACCATGGTACCCTACGGCATTAATTGGCGACTATTTCGCAAAACTAGGCATAAAAAAGATAACTTATTACATTAATTGATGTTTCCTGCCACCAAGAGTTCCGCCAAGTAATCAGTATCACTAACGTAACCTTTAAAATTTTCAGGGGTATTAGTATCATGCGGCATTTTAGCGGCCACCAGAGCAATCTGCGGGAGGCTGCGCAACTTGTAACGTTAATCTGTGAGCGCTACATTAGACCCGCGTTATTCACTCCGCACCGAATAGCAGCCTCCGCACAGATCTGCGAAAACATTTGGATGAGGCATTCGTGAGCACTAAAACCACAGGAAGAAAAGGAATGGTTAATTCTTATGTATTCTTATGTATTCTTATCTATTCTCCAATACACCGTACATCGATCGAGAAATATCTATTAAATTATGAATAATTAACTATTTATTTATTATAAATAAATAGATACATAATTATTCTAAACAATTATAATTTAGTAACTTCATGCCATTTCCAAAACAGGGGTAGACAGAGGTCTAGTCTGACAATTAAGTCCCTTCGACCCACCTTCCACCAAAGATATTTTAGGACAACGTGACAGGTGGTGAGCTTGTCGTCGTCTTCATGTCCAAGCCAACGATATCCATCGTACATAGGATTTGAAAAACCCATTGGTACGAGCGTGTCACCTGGGTATCGAACTCTGGTCTTAATTTAGTAACGTTATCCGAATTTCGACTTTGGAATGATATAAACGGCCACGACAAAAACCAAAGTTTAACAAATCACTTAACTTTATTACCGGCCTGTAAAACAGAAGTGCAAAAGTGTAGGACAAAAGACTCTCTTGTCAGGATTTGCTGTAATTGCCATCTGTGCAAGAGAATTTATGAACTCGGTATCACCACTTTGTTAGACCATGCTGCCAGTTCATTGTTAGAAGTATGATAAATAATGGAACAAAAGAGGCATTCGATGACTTCTATTGACGACCTCGGTGGGCGATTGGCGTTCACACACTTTCTACATTGCCTCGAATCTGGGCGATTGTGGTACCTTCGTTGTTTACGATGCCATAACACAAGTGCAAAAGTAAGTACTTTCGACCGATGCAATGTATGTCATATGTGGTCTTTATTTATTTATTTAATTTTGATAAAAAAAGTCTCTTCACGCAATTCCCAATACAGGGGTAGACAGAGGTCTAGTCTAGACAATTAAGTCCCTTTGACCAACCTTTCACCGAAGATATTTTCGGGACAACGTGACAGGTGGTGAGCCCGTCGCTGTCTTTATGTCCAAGCCAACGATATAATTCGTACATAAGTTTTGAAAAACCCATTGGTACGAGCCTGCCAACTGGGGATCGAACTAGGGTCTCTTGAATCGAAATTTCGACCACCCAACCACTCGGCTATCGTGACTTACTAAATTACTATTTATATTTATTATTATTGTTTATACCTATTATTTTAAATATTTTTATTAATATAGTATAATAAATATTATGAGTAGTATAATAAATAGTAAGATAGTCATTTAACCTTATTCAAGTTGACGTAACAACATTTAATATAGCATATACCGACTTCCATGTAAAATTGTGGTCCATAACTTTAATTTTTAATTAAACTCAATATTTAAAGTCACGATAGCCGAGTGGTTGAGTGATCGGAATTCGAGTCGAGGACCCGAGTTCGTTCCCCACGTGGCTGGCTCGTACCAATGGGTTTTTTCAAAGCCTATGTATGTTTCTTATACTTATTATTTTAAATTACTATTTATATTATTTTGTTGCTCTAAATTACTATGGACACGTCCCAGATGCCACGTCCATTTATGATCATTGCCAGTTCCTCTGTTACATTAAACTTGTTTTAACTACTGTAGCATGCTCGCACGGGACTCGGAGGGCGGGGGCTGGGGCAGGGGCGGGCGGGGGCCGCGGAGGGCCCTGCGGATCCTCTCCGTCGGATTACCGGCTGGCTACTCGCGAACTTGAATCTTGATCGTGAACTGCTCTAATGTGAAACTTCGCACGCTCGGATATAACTGGCGCAGTTTCAGCGGAGTCACGAAGTTGCACGGGCCAGGGGGAAATTACACTTTGACGGTGCGCAGTTTAAATACATAACGCGTAAAGTTTTCTCAACTCGTTGCGGTGTAACGTTTTATCCTTATTCGATTTGGAAATTGTTGAAAAATATCTCCACGCTTCAATACTGGGGTAGACAGAGGCCCGAAGACATTTTTTTGGCCAACGCGTCACCATCCTTAAGTCCAAGCCAACGATATAAAGCGTACATAAGTTTTTGAAACACCCAATGGTACGAGCTAGTCACCTGGAGATTGCACTCGGGTCACTTGACTCGAATTCCGATCACACAGCCACTCGGCCATAGTGACTATTAAATTGTTAAATTACGACGGACTCTCGTAACCTAGTATATTGTTCAGAAGTTAGAGGTCTAGACGAGATAATGGTTCCCTCACTAATCCTAATAAACACCAGACCTAATGCAGAAGAACAAAGTGAGTCTTCTTCGTTTTCATTCATTCTTCTAGGCAGTGGTCCTGCCATGGTGGAGCCAACAACTTTATGAGCAGTAGGAGCTGCCTCTCCCTCGTAAATATATCATAAAAATATTAATAAAAAAGATTATTGAAATGTAGATGTATATCTGGGGTGGTCGAAGGTCTGGACAGATTAAAATTGAAAGTCTGGACTTGTTGGCACGAGGTTTCCATGAAAAAGATATAAAAGATAATAAAAATATAAAGTGCTTAAGTTTATTAAATATCATTGACACGGGCCTTCCTCCTGAGAATCGAACTCTAGTCTCCTGAATCGAATTCCAATCACCCAACACGTGCTTATACTATAGTCACTTCGTTACAATACTATAGTCACTTCGTTTGTTTTTATATGTTTTGGTACATGAAATGAAATGAATGAAATGTAACTTTATTGTACACCATCGAATAAAAATTACAGCAACAGAAATAATAGAAATAATAAAGACAACATTTAAATACATAATGGGCGACCTTATCACTAAAAGTGATCTCTTGCAGGCAACCTCTACATGCATATTTTATATATTTATATTTGACTCAGTTTTTCCGTAGCTTCGCCTGTTAATGTAGTTTTTCATAATTTATTACGAAATAATCATAAATAATAGCATATAACGGTCTCTAGGGTCCCACCTATCTATATATCAAAGTGTAATAAATATTGCTTCAGCGAACTAGGTGTGTAAGCGTAACAAACAAACTAGTTTTTATACTGTATTAAATAAATAAATATCTTCATGTAATTACCAGTACAGGGGTAGACAGAGGTCTAGTCTAGACAATTAAGTCCCTTCGACCCACCTTCCACCGAAAATATTTTCGGGACAAAGTGAAAGGTGGTGAGCCCGACTCCGTCTTAATGTCCAAGCCAACATTATTATTCGTACATAAGTTTTTGAAAACCCATTGGTACGAGCCTTTCACCTGGGAATCGAACTCGGGTCTCTTGACTCGCAATTCCGACCACCCAACTCGACTATCGTGGCTTATGATTTGTAATATTAATTAGAATATATA
Source organism: Sericinus montela (assembly GCA_029286605.1). NCBI lineage: Eukaryota > Metazoa > Arthropoda > Insecta > Lepidoptera > Papilionidae > Sericinus > Sericinus montela. Next base: position 4,449,467 of record JAGSMR010000085.1, on the reverse strand, counting down.
TATTTATACTATACTACTGGCAGAGTAATACAAATAAGAATTCCATAAAAAGTTTAGGTTAATTTGAATTGAATTTGATGAGAAGCAAAAAAATAGCACGCGCTCATCAAAATAGTTTTAGGACTTTGTTTGTTCGGATGCTTTGTTTGTGCGAAGTGTTCGCGGTTCATCTCCCGCGATAAGTCGTAAAATCCGCCAATAGAGCGAATGACGTAGTCTGGAGTAATGCTGCGCGTAATAAAATATATTTGCCTTCTTACATAATGCACGTCACCGTAGCCGAGTGGTTGGGTGATCGGAATTCGAGTCCCGAGCTCGATCCGTAGGCGGTAGGCTGGTACCAATAAGTTTATTGTACGATTGTACGATTTATACCGTTGGCTTGGACCTGAAGACGTCGACTGGCTCACCATCTGCCATGTTGTTTAAAAAAATATCTTTGGCGAAGGGTGGGTAGAAAGGACTTTTTTATCTGGACTAGTATTGAAAATAGCGTGAAGATATAAATACAGGAGTGACAAGATTTAGAAGAGAGACTCGCATAATTTAGTACGCGAGAGGGCCGTCGATCCCCGGTGCCGATGTTTGAACACACACACTCACACACATTTATACTATTATTAATAGTTACAAAATAGTTCATTGGTATTATTATTTTTCGAATGACGACAACTTGGAATATCTCGGAACAATATCTAAACATCAAGTATTTGTTATTCCAGTCGTCATGATACCAGTGTAAACAGTTATACATCAATAGTTACATATTAACATTAGGGGGTTTTGCCATGGTTGCCACGCTTGGTGTGCGAGTTGGCGTGTTGTTGTGTTGGCGCCGTGTAGGACGATCCTCTACTAGATAGAGTGACGACTCGCAGAATGTCGCGGCGAGTTGATGGATGCAGGTGGCTGGGGACCGTCACTTGTGGAAAATGTTCCGCAGTGGGATCTTGATAGACTGTAAAGACGAAGAAAAACTATTTCGAAAGTGCTGACTGACGTAATGCAGAAGTGCATAAAGCTCAAGGGATCCGATATCTCAAAGCAAGAGTTGTATAAAAACAGTAAATTATAATATTTATTTATGTTTATGGTACCTTCGTGGTTTCAGATTACATGGCACAAGTGCTTTAGCTGCTTACTTTGGGATTAGAGCAATGTATAGTTGTCCCTATCAATGTATTTATATATTTTACTTTTTACATAATTTTTTTCGGTAAATAAATAAAATAAATATCTTCACGCAATTCCCAATACAAGGGTAGACAGAGGTCAAGTCTAGACAATTAAGTCCCTTTGACCCACCTTCTACTGAAGATATTTTCGGGACCACGTGGCAGGTGGTGAGCCCGTCGCCGTCTTTATGTTCAAGCCAACGATGAAATTCGTACATAAGTTTTTTGAAAAACTCATTGGTACTGCCACCTGGGTATCGAACTCGGGTCTCTCGACTCGAAATTCCGACCTCCCAACAACTCGGCTATCGTGACTTGTTTTTATTTTTTATTATTTTTTTAGTGCTATCTATATTATAAAATATTTATCCCTACCACTTTTCTATTAGACCATTCCTTGTGGAATGTTTTGGGGGAGGCCTATGTTCAGCATCGAATTCTTGATAGGTTGTAAAAAAGAAGAAGTTATATAAGTTCTGCAAGAACTTTTCTAGTGACAGATACAGATACCAAGAAACTGGCATGGAAGTCTCTTCATAAAACATTCGAAACTCTATATTCTTATACCAGCAATGCCATCAAATTTATCTGCAAACTTTTTTACGTTCGTAATAACAGTTTTCATGTCTAGCGGAATATTTTTTATTTAATATCACTCTGTTCAATTACAAAACATTTTTATTTGTTTACTTAGCTTGCTTATGTAACAGCGCAAAAGACCACTGCAGGTCATTGGTCTCTCTTAGATCTTCTGTTCTTTACCGGTCTTATTTATTTTGATCTGGCATTTTTTGGGATGTTCATCTCAATATCAATTGGTAGCCAGGTGAACAAAGGAAAAGCCTTCAAATCAGACTTTTACGATACCTACAGGAAGAAAACACATGGAAAGATACATACATACAGGAAGAATACATACATATCGGCCTGCTAAAGTCCACTGCAGGACATAGGCCTCTTCCATTGGGAGAATTTGCCATAATCGTCAGGCTAGGCAAGCGGATTGGCGATCGCAGTACCAGACCTCTCGCACCTCTGGTGCTGCTGCCCATCTTCTGTTAAATAAAATCTTCACGCCATTCCCAATACAAGGGGTAGACAGAGGTCTAGTCTAGACAATTAAGTCCCTTCGACCCACCTTCTACCGAAGATATTTTCGGGACAGTGTGACAGGTGGTGAGCCCGTCGCCGTCTTTATGGTTTTTGAAAACACCCATTGGTACTGCCACCTGGGGATCGAACTCGGGTCTCTCGACTCGAAATTCCGACCACCCTTCCACTCGGCTATCGTGACTTTATCTTTAACATCGGTCTGATGGTTTTGGTCTGATATTTTTAGAGATGGTTATTCCGCCATCTATCGGTTGCCATAACGATATTCAAGGTTATGCACCTTAGTCGCCTGTAACATCTTCGGGAAGAAAGGAGTGGCAATATTCTTACGCCGTTACCACACTGCACACTAAATAAATACATACTATACATAGATAGATAGGTTACATGACATACATTGCTCTGATCCGAAAGTAAGCAGTTAAATCACACGTGTTATGGAATGAAACAGTACGAAGGTACCATAAATACCAAGATCCAAGACAATTCAAAGTGGTTTTCTACTATAACCCGTCCGTACGAGCCTCAAGGATCTAACTACGGTCTCTTGACTCGAATCGCGAGACATTACGTTACTATGGATTTACGTTATTTTGGAACAAAAATAATGTCATCGATTACGTTTCGGTGCGGTTTAATAAATCGGATACAATTGCGTCTCGTTTACGTTTCGTTACTGCGTTATATAGCAGCAATCACACAGAACTGGGCCACTGTCGTAAACAGCTCCAGCTTCCCAACTCCCTCCTCTGATATTTTTCCTTGTCATGAAAACACCTCGAGAATAAATCCCCTAACAGATTTCCACATCGGACACAAAGAGCTGGTTATAACATATTGTAACAAAGACATTTTCCCGCTCATATTCTCTTACAATAAAAAAATCAGATACATGTGAGTCCCTCAGGGAGAACAACATCACATACATCTGATCCCGAAGTATATGTGTTATGTAATCGGAAACAACGGAGGTGTCACAAACACCCAGACCGGAGAAAATGTAGAGATAGTCTTTTCTACGTTAACTCGACCGGAAGTCGAACCCGGGACTTTAGAGCTGGCGACTCCGTGTGTACGCCACTCGTCAAACAATTAAAAAGTAATGATAAATTTAAAGACTCACGCCTTTATTATGCAAATTTTTAAGTATGTACGTTATGCTGAACTTTTTCGTTACTAAATTCAAGAGAAATTTAAAAACTTTACACCGACGAGATTCTATGCTGCGACTTCTGCCGTACCGTGGCAACCCCCGAGTTATAGTAACTATTACTGAAGTCAGCATAATTTTCATGCTTTGTAGGATTATTGCTTTGCTACTTATATGGTATTATGGTATAGGTCGCGGGTTAGAATCTCGCCCTTGTCAGTAGATTTTTTAAATTTCTCTTTAATTTTGCATTTAAGACTCAATCAACAAACACTCGTAATCAATTGAGATCTATAGAAACAACATTAAATACATCTGAACAGTAAATCCAAAGGAAATAAAAAGCAGTACACGATAAAGCGCTTAAGGAGCCAATAACTAAATATTGATTTTGAAATCCCTTCAAATCCGTCTTCGAACCTGCGCCCTACGTAAGGAACACGCGGGTCCGGACAAGCCTTGTGCAATATCTGCTGGATTACTACGATCGGCGCCTAATCCTAGATTACCTTTACAAAGGACCCTCCTGATATCTTACAAAGTAGGTTCAACATTTAAACATTTATTGCAGGACACGGTTTTTAATTGTATTAATGTGTGAGATCTTTCAATTCTTCGGCCGATTTAAAAAATATTTATTTTATTGTCACGATAGCCGAGTGGTTGGGTGATCAGAATTCGAGTCAAGAGACTATTCGATCGCCAAGTATCGTAACGTAACGTACGATGTATATCATATTATATATGACAAAGACTTAAAGACGACGGCGAGCTCACCACCTAAAAAATCCAAGAAATTTCTTCGGTGGAATTTTTCGACCCACGAAAGGACTTAACCAGACCTCTGTCTAATCTCTGTCTTGGGAATGGAGTGAAGATATTGATTAATTTATTTATTCATTCACACGATTGTAAATAAAATAGTAATAATGTAATAAATAGAAAAATAAAATAGTAATAATATAATAAAGTGTATAAAAACCCAACCAGACGAGAAAATATAACAAACACCCCAATATAATAAATATAATAATGAGTTTTTAATCCTAGGTCCCACACAAAGGTCACAAAGGGCAAAATGTAATGCCTAGAAGCATTCTTTACCTGTCAACCCTGGTGATGGTAAAAAAAACTTTAATTTTTTTATTAAATTAAAGAGAAACAGTTTTTTTTTATAATAAAATAAGCAACAAAATTTCTTTCAAAAGTCATGCTTTTGGTATTAACAGTATGGTCACCTTAAACATCCTTTATCGGCTGTACAAACGATGAGTTTTCCTTATTGACCCATATATTATGTTTGTTTAACGCCCTCTGGCTACAGCCCCGTTTGCTCGGCGGAACGTCTCAGCAGCTATTTGAAAAGCCCGGTTGTTAATGGCAACCGTTGAGAGCCTCTTTCGTTTCTTGCTACGTTAGTACAAGGTCGAAAGATAAGGATTTCTTGTATTTACGGGAATACTACACATTTAAAATAAAACGATTTTCGGATTTTGTCGCGTTTTTAATTAGTTTTTACAAACTATTTTTATTTCCCGACGTTTCGAAATCCGAAAATCGTTTTATTTTAAAGGTCGAAAGATGGGAATTATAGTATACTTATGTTCGTGTAAGTAAGATAGCCGAGTGGTTGGGTGGTCGGAATTTTGAGTAAAGCGACTCGAATTCGATTCCCAGGTGGCAGTACCAATGCCACCTGGGAAAGTTTTCTTCAAAAACTTATATACGAATTATATTGTTGGTTTGGATATAAAGATGGCGGCTGGATCACCACCTGTCACGTTGTCCCGAAAATATCTTCGGTGGAAGGTGGGTCAAAGGGACTTAAACTACAAAGGGATTGAATTGTTTAGACTAGACCTCTGTCTACCCCTGTATCGGGAATCGCGCTAAGATATTTATTTATTTATTATTTTATTTTAATAATTACATTCGTCGATCGTCATGTTTGAATGAACCACCGTTTCATTATGAGGTTATTCAAACGGAGAAGAAACAGACGAAAGAAACTCCACTTTAATTGTAATTTATAAAGTTTTAGAATTATTCCAGTCGTTTCATCAAACCAAAAGCGGTGTATCGCGTAATAATCTCACCAAATACAAAAACAATGTATGTAAATATTTTGTTTATATGTAAGTATTATTGTAGCGTTGGATTCGATAATGAGACGGCAATAAGCTCACCACCTATCTCGTTGTCGCAAACTTCGGTGAAAGATTGTTCGAATGGACTTAATTGTCTAAACCTATCTTATATCTCTATCTAACTATCCTAATCTATCCCAGTCTCAACACGGCAAGTTTGAAAGATGACCTTATCACTAACATTATAAGAGTTTGCTTGCTTTGGCGACGAAAACATGTAGCGCGATAGTTAAAATTAAACGGTATCGAGGCAGGCCGAAAATAACTTTTGAAGACCATGTGAACAAATAGCCCGAAGTACTCGGTGCATGTATTAAGAAAATGATGAATTCGAAAGAAGCGAGGGTATATGAGGATCACTTAGCTATCTGTTCTCTCTGGCTACCCCGACTGGGACTGTGTTTGAAGATACGAGTGTGTTATGTTATGTTATTAAGTTATAAGATAACAGTAAGTTATGGGAAAATTATGTGAAAATGTAGGAACATATAAAAAAAGCAAGAAAATCACTAATTAAATACAAAAGTTCTTGCACAAACACAGCGCATTGCACTGGCTTCCATCCGGCCAATAAGCTCTTGTGAGGAAAAAAATGCCGTCTCCTCGCATAGTCCGCAACGTCAAATTGCGGACGTCCGGGAGCGGTTCCTGTGCAAGCCAGCCGCGCGAAATAATCAGTTCAGTCCTGGATACAATCCAAGGAGGGTCATTAAGTTTTTATATAGACTTTGTGTAGTAAAATAAAATAAATAGAAGCGTATCGCATAAAAGTAAACAAACATAAGTAAAATAGAATCGAGGTAGACCGAGACTGACTTTTGAAGATCACCTGAGAAAATAGCTAGAAGAAGAGAAGGTCAAGAGTATTCGATGTGCGTTTAGAAGGAGAGTTATGAGGTAGATGGACGCGAAAGAGGAATATCAGAACACGCCAGATGCGCCTAACGTGATCGTGCGCGGATATGTTAACACAGTTATGTTTTTTTAAGTAAATATCTTTACGCCTTTCTCAATACTTGGGTAGAAAGGTCCAGACAATTAAGTGGGAGAACCTGAAAGGTGATGAGCCCGTCGCCGTCTTTACTTCCAAGCCTACGATACATTAATCGTATACTAGTTTTTTTGAAAAAATACATTGGTACGAGTCTTGGGGATTGAACTCGGGTCGGACCACTCGGATCACTCGGCTATCGTGTATTCGTCACTCGGCTCTTTCTCACTCGTCACTCAGCTATTTTTAAGTATAAATAGAAAAACAGATGTAAAAAAGGTTTGTTAAAGACTAAATAAAAACGCTATTAAATCCAATTTTAATTTTGTTTAAGATGTGTAGTGTTCGCGTAAATAGAAGAAATCATTATAAATAAAAAACAATATAAATACATATTAAATAAATGTGGATAACATCAGATACATAGCTCCGATCCTAAAGTAGGTAAAGCATTTATGTTATGCAATCAGACACAAAGGTACCAAAACATCCCTCTTGTAGACAATATAGGAAACTGGTTTTCTACATGTCGGAATATAGTCTAACCTTAAAGCTGGCAACACCTTGAAAATCGATGTGCACGTCATTCGGCCACGGAGGTCGTAAAATATTATCTGTCATTAAAATAACAAGTGAATAATGTCGAATGTTTACTTTCAAATGAGTAATGATCAAAGTGGAGAAAATAAATCAGTATTTGTTGTTGCTGGCTGCAAACAAATCTCTTCTTAAACCCGTTGACATTAATTCACCGCATTCTGTGAAGTTAGCAGCCTCGGGAAAATTAAAAAAGAAGCAAACTTTTAATAATAAACGCGGGAATTTATTACCGCAGTGTGGCTGCACCAATCTCTGTCAGACACCAGCTTAAGCATTGACACCCTGACAGATCGGGATGCATTCCTGCTTAGGAACGTTTTTGCTAAATTATGGAACCGCACCGATATTTTGTGTCATAATTTATTTAAGCATTACAATTTAATAAAATTTAAATTGAGTCACTATAGTCGAGTGGTTTTGTGATCGGAATTAGAGTCGAGAGACTCGAGTTCGATCCCCAGGGTGTAGGCACGTATTAATAGGTTTATTCAAAAACTTATGTATGATTTATATCGTTGGCTTGGACATCAAGACGACGTCGAGCTTACCTCCTGTCTCGTTGTCCGGAAAAAGTCTTCGGTGGAAGGTGGGTTGAAGCGACTTAATTGTCTCGACATCTGTCTACTCCTGTATTGGGAATAGCGTGAAGATACTTATTTATTATTTATTTATATAAGAACGTAAGCATGCAATCTACTTCGCTAAAATTACTTATGAGGTTATTATGCACTTTATACGCTGCTGATTGGTATACGAAAATTTATTTTAGAGCATTAACATTACATGTATACATAAACTCTAACTCTAACAGTGGTAGTGCCACGCATTAGCTTTTGTTGTTGCATGAATGGGCCTGCTCGACCGGGGAAGTACTACGACCTCACAGAATACCGGCGTGAGGTAGAAGTCTAACACACTTCTGCGTTTCGTCTGGTAACCGGAGGCCCACGCACCCCCCCTCCCCCAATTTTGGGGGGGAGCATTCTAAGGCCGGCAACGTGGGTGTTCATGGGCGGCGGTAATCACTTACCATCACGAGCCACCTGCTCGTATGCCTCCCTTTTCAATAACAAAAAAAAACTTTTTAGATTTATTTTACACACACAACACACGCACACAAACGCAAATATAAAATATAACAAACATGAAAGTTATTTATGGATTTGAAGCGCATCCAACTTTTGATGCTAGACAGTATGGAGGATTGAAATTGACGTAAAAGGCAACTTTCCAATAATCCTCCTTACTACATTTTATTATTTAACTGTTAGAAGTTGTAATAACACATCACCTAGATATTAGCTGTTTTGAGTTCTAACTCCATGTTTCTATTTTAGAAGTGATGGTAATTTTAGCAAAAGAGCTTTAAGATACGTGTCAGCATTATCCTAGCCTATAAATAGTTCTGTAATAAAAAAGAGAATAAAAATAACATAAATCTAAAAATATGGGCTCACCACCTGTCACGTTGTTCCCCGAAAATATCTTCAGTGGAAGGTGGGTCGAAGGGACTTAATTGTCTAGACTAGACCTCTGTCTACCCCGGTACTGAAAATTGCGTGAAGATATTTATTTATTTATTATTATTTATAAAAATACATAATCGGCGAGTTATATATAAAAATACTTAATAAAGATACTGGAAGATGGGAGATGGAAATACCCTTATTTCCCCCTGGAAAGGTCGGTGTGAAGGGAGAATGGGGATGGGAGGAAGAGAAAATATCTGTGTTACTTTATTCACTGAACAAAAAGTGGAATTGCATAACGTCAGAGACTGTTGTCGAAAACATGAAAGGTTAAAATTTTGTCTATAACCGATTCTTTCGACATGTACATGTACCGGCTCTAGCGGCACTCCACAGGTGATCTTGTCCATGTCACTGATGCACCAGTTACCACTGGTGCATTTGAGTTAGATTCGAGAAGGAATGTGCCGTATAGTCGTTGAGGATACAACACGTCACCCTCTCGGTGACGTGTTGCCTTTGGTGGAAATATGTTACCAAAGACAAAGGGAGGTACAATCCACAATGCAATCCAAATTCCTTAACTTTTACTGAAATCTATTTTCAGTAAAAGTAAAGGAACGGTATCCGCACTGTACGTAGCCGCTGGTGACTATAGTGCTGATTCTTTTCTCACTCAACAAATAAGTCTTATTATTCCACGTGGAAATGTAGTCAGTGTTCTTGGTTCCACTAGACCACCTACTAATCGAACAATGTCCAATGTCACTAGGCTATACGATCATTGTAATTTTAGTTAATAAGCATTTGAAATAAAAATAATTTTGTTTAAATAAAAGTTATCACAATTGTATCTTCATGATAGAAATAGTAATTCTATTTTTATATTTGACTTCAAAAGGATAGATTAGGTAAGTCACAAAGAACCCGTGTTGGTAGCAAGCCAGCAAGGATGTTTATGAACATTAATAACATTAGGTGGAAGCGTATTTAATGTCTATTCCAAACACCGGCCACCCCGTTAAGGTTTGAATGCCTAAAAATATACGCTCGCTGTGAAGCACGAAGTAGAATATTATAAGACGTGTTCCATCAGTGCTGTGTATATTTAGCAGACCGCGTGTGCCGCCCTCCCGGAGCAGCGTGGGTTCAGGGCCGTCTGATGTCAGGGCCTCGTGTTATTCTCGGCTGGCGTTAGCGCGCGCGGGCACGTAATATGTATGCAATGGCAAAGTTTAACATGCTGTGTTTAATTGGTGGTATTGAGAGCAGTGCAGTTTGTGATTTGTCAATCTGGTATCAACTTCAACTTGTCTTGTGGTAGATAGATGTGTTAACAATTAAGACTTTTCAACCGACTTTCCATCGAAGACACTTTTAGAACAACGTGAACCTGTCGTCGTCTTGATTTCCAAGCCAACGAAATCATTCACAAAAACCCCATTGGTACGAGGGATTCCTCTTGGGGATTGAACTCGGGTCTCTCGGGTAGGGGATTCGAATTCCGATCACACAAGCACTCGGCTAACGTGACTTATTTTAACTCAGAATGATCCAGAGGCAAGATATTGTCTTAAATACTATCTAATTCTACTCTTATTATTTTAAGCGTAATTCCTATCATATTTTATAGTAGCCACTTATCAGGAATGCAACCGGTGTCGCTTTCATCACAAAGTGTAAAGAGAGTGAGATATTATTAAAATGAAGAAAAATTTTAAAATCAATCGACGCGGGCGGGACAGTTTCACTTAAATTTAGTAACAAAAAGTCCGACATGACTTGCATGCTTTAAACATTCAATAAAAATTGCATCAGGAGAGACAGAGAGAGAGACAGTTTAATAAATGCTGGTACAGTGAAGCTCCTGACGTATTTTCTCTTAAATTTCGAGGATCACGACGCGTCTTGACTTCGATCGAATTTACTTCCAGGTATCGTCCATAGGCTATGGCATGGCCACGTGTCAAAGATTATAATAAAAATTAATCTTTATGTACGTCGACGTTTCGAGCCGAATCTCTTATATCCGGTTCGGTTGAGTTTTACGACATATTCTTACAGGATCTGGACGTAAAAGACGCTCCTGATGTATTGGCTTGTTGTTATTTATCGGAAGCCGTTAAAATTCCTCCGTTAACATCTCCATCATTCCATAGATTAAAAATATAAAAGTTGGCTGTGTTCTTCTTTGTTGTTTTATGTTTTAATATAATTTTACGATTCGCACACAAAACGTTTTGTATTCAAGTCGATGGTTTATGTGTTTTAGGCGCTGACAAAGCTAGCTTGCAATTACATTACTTCAGATATTTCTTAGGTGGATTTGGGAAGTGATCGTTGGCCATGTGATAACAGCGTAAGAATGGGCCTCCTCCATTTCTTACTGAAGGTGTCACTAGAGGCGACTAATTCAACTAAGGTTTTTGATATCCCAAAGACGACTGGTTAGTGAGGGGATAATTACCTTAGAAGCAGTTCAGTAGACCGTGGCAGAGAGTAGAGTCTCAGGTGCGAGCGGTATATTGCGATTGTTATGGGAGAGATCTGAACCCTACTTGTGAGAGAGTTGCATGTGCTGCTGGAAGTATCAAAGATGTAAATGTAAATATAAAATTTAAAAAGAGGATAGCATATACGTGTATGTATAGTATAAACTTTCAATATTTAAACCTAGGGTATAACTATACCCTAGGTTTAAATCTTGAAAGTTTATGCTAACTAGTATAAAGTACTAGTATATCGTGACTTTATACTAACTAGTATAAAGTCACGATAGCCGAATGGTTGCGTGGTCGGAATTTCGAGTCAAGAGACCCGTTTTTGATCCCCATGTGGCACGCTCAGGTATTTTTCAAAAATTTACACATAGACGGCACATAAAGACGGCGACGGGCTCACCACTTGTCACGTTGTACCGAAAATATCTTCGGTGGAAGGTGGGTCGAAGGGTCGTGAAGATATTTTTTTTTTATTTAAGTTTGTTGTCTAAACTCCTGACCGCAGTCTCAAATGGCATTAAGTAATTATTACGAAAGTTTTTGAAATTAATCGTTGCACGTCTCTGACGAAATAATAACGGAAAATCAGTCGTAAAATCATCATAAAACTTAATTTGAGTTCGAATCACGAACTGAAAAGTTCTGAACACCTCGCCCGGCAGTTGGTGCGGCGATAACGCTACAGGCATTAAGGATCGGGAGGGGGAGTGGGGGGGGGGGTTCATAATTTGTTTTCGACGGCTTCGCCCATTACGCGCCGCCAACTCTTCTTGTTTCATTCTAAATATGTTCGAGTGTTGCACGTCTCCGCAACACGTGCGATGTTATTGCGCTAAATTTTCGGATCCTACCTACATACCCATTCCGGGTATATTTACCGGAACACGTAATAGCTGCTGTAAAATGATGAAGTCAAATCATATCATTTATCTTCTAAGTATTTATTACTTAGTCTAGTGACAATATGTCTAGTTTTTACCCCTTAAAAACTATATCTTCACGCAATTCTTAATACAGAGGTAGACAGAGGTCTAGTCTAGACATCTGTCTACCTCTCTTCGACCCACCTTTCACGGAAGATATTTTTGGGACAACGTGACAGGTGGTGAGCCCGCCGCCGCTGAAGTTAGGCTTACGGTTATTCGTGATGGTGATGTCCAAGCCATCGATATATTCGTACAAAAATGTTTTTGACAAACCCATTGGTACGAGCCAGACACCTGGGGATCGAACTCGGGTCTCTTGACTCGAAATTCCGACCACCAAACCACTCGGCTATCTTGACTTTTTTTCTCTTAAAGATAAGTTTAACAAAATGTACCCAGCGTTCTTGCGATATGTAGATATTACATCGTCATAAGAGAAGTAGGGCTTTAATTTTAAGATTCAACTGTGAAAATAAATGTGAGTAATAGAAATAAGTCCGATGGTGTGTGATATAATTCACGATCAATCGCATCAAGTCATGTCATATTGCTGAAAGATTTTACCGCTTTCTTTGAAATTAGAGATGGCAGGCGAATTAGAGGTAACAACTTCCAAAAACATTAGACGAAAAATTATTCAGCCGATTGGTTAGGTGATCGGAATTCTAGTCAAGAGACCCAAGTTCGTTCGTGATAGGCTCGTATCGATAGGGTTTTTTCAAAACTTTATGTACGATTTATATTGTACGTTGGCTTGTGCATAAAGACCGCAAAAGATGACACGTTATCTCAAAAAATATCTTCAGTGGAAGGTGGGTCGAAAAGACTTAATGTCCTAGACCTCTGACTACCCCATTATTGGGAATGGCGTGAAGATGTAAATATAATCAAACCGATAACGGTCGGCATCTTGTAAGGTGTCCGGTGCTTCAATCGACATTCCGCTCGCCAAGCGTGGCGATTGTGGCAATTCCTCCTATCGGGAGGGGTCTATGTTTCGCAGTGGACTTTCACAGGATGTTTACTTTTTTCGTTACTTAACTGCCAATGCTTGTGCTAATTGTTAGCATTACGACCAATCTGGTTACACCGATGATCTTTACAGGCATTTAAGTATTTAAATAAGGTAAGGTAAGTGTAATTAATGAGTTTTTAAAAATCTTAAGTACCATATCGTGGGCTTCCTTTGACATAGGGACGGCGACAGGCTTATCAGCACCCTCGTTGACGTCGTGGTGTAATGTGAATCGAAAGGACTTTATTGTCCAGACCTCTATCTCTATACCGGGAATGGCGTGAAGATATATTTGCACTACAATATACAATATACTATCGATATACTAGAAGTCACGATAGCCGAGTGGTTTTCGGAATTTCGAGTCAAGAGACCCTAATTCGTTCCCCAGGTGGCAGTACCAATGAGTTTTTCAAATACTTATGTACGAATTACATCGTTGGCTTGGGCATAAAGACTGCGACGGGCTCACCACCTGTCACGTTGTCTCGAAAATATCTTCGGTGGAAGGTGGGTCAAACGGACTTAATTGTCTAGACAACACCTCTGTCTACCCCTGTATTGGAAATTGCGTGAAGATATTTATTTATTTATATATTTATAATATACTATCTCTTTTCTCGTATAAAATGGGGATTACCGTCTTGTCTTTCTTCGCAGGTATTTGGCAACTTTCGGTCCTTGGCACGGTGTAACTTCTCCCACAGCACCAGTACAAATGTCGTCATCACCTCAACAGCTGCCATTTCAAGCATTCACAAACTGAAAACTAATTAGAAATGATTTGGATGTCTGCCAGGCATGACTTGTGCGCGCAGCACACAATTTAAATATTCCCTTTTTGTCACTTACTTGGATTGTCCTCCAGTTACTACTTCTGTAATTTTAATCATGATATAAATAAATAAATATATATTAAGTCTTTTATTGATTTTACCTCTTATATTGCTTTCAGTTCTGTAATGATGTCACTATCTGGTATTGGTTTTCGATTTTGCGATATTTTGGTATAGTCACTTATCTCTAATTAAATTAAAAATGTCACGTCAGCCGAGTGGATGGGTGGTCTGAATTTCGAGTTAAGAGACCCGAGTGCGATTTCGAGGTGGCTGGATCGTAAGCTCGTACGAAAGTGTTTTTCAAAACATATGTACGATTTATATCGTTGTCTTGGACCTAAAGACGGCGACGGGTTTACCACCTGTCACGTTGTCCCAAAAAATGTCTTCGATGAAAGTTGGTTCGAAAGGACTTGATTGTCTAGACCTCTATCTGCTCTGTATTTAGAATTGCGTAAAGATATTTTTTTAATTATTACATATTCTTTCTACCCCAATATTGGGACATGCGTGAAGATGTTACTTTTACAATTTCTTTAAACTTTAATGCAATCGGCACGTTAATTGGGTCCAATGCTAAGCGTGCAAGCAGCCCACGCGTGGTGTCCCACAGACAGTGCGGCGCTGGTCGCCAGCCCAGCTGGCACGAGTTCGATCCCCCGACTCGCTTCTCACTTTCGTCGGGAACTTTCTCGGACATATTCGTTGTCAAGGCAACGTTCCAACATTCGCTGCTTTGAACTCGTTCGGGAGAATTTACTGTCTTAAAAATAATACTATAGAGCTATGACGTGAGCTTACTGCTGCGAAAGCTTTCACAATTAACAATGTAAATTGTACTGACACCAATATTGGCAAGGAAAACATTAATTTCTTTCATCACTTACATTCATTAGATGAATGATGTCCACTGATACCCGAGAGCCCAGTTAAACATATTACCATTAATGTATGTAACATAGGGACAACATCATATAAATTGCTTTGATCCCAGAGCAAGCAGCTTGTGCACTAACGCACTTGTGTTAAACCGGAAACAGCTAAAGCACCACAAACATCTCCACCCGAGAAAATGTATAAAAAGTGGTTTTACTACATTGGTCCATCCTACCGTTGACACCTAGAAACCGGTGTGTATGCCACTAGTCCACGGAGGGGCAGTGAACCAGCCTTCGAAGTTTAGGGTTGGCGGTTCGAATTCTAATTTCGAAACATTTGTTTCATTAAAATGAATGTTAGTACTCGAGTAATTGTGTGTAGTAGAGTCCTGAGTCCTAAGTAGAGTGTGTAGTAGAGATATAGTACCTAAACGTATCATAGTCTAAGTTATATAACATGTAATTACAATATAACATTCCATACAATATAAATAAAGTCACGATAGCCGAGTGGTTGGGTGGTCGGAATTTAGAGTCCCGAGTTCGATCCCCTGGTGGTAGGCTCGTACTAATGGGTTTTCATAACCTTATGTACGAATTATATCGGTGGTTTGGACATAAAGACGGCGACTGGTCACCACCTGACACGTTGTCCCGAAAATATCTTTGGTGAATGGTGGGTCAAAGGGACCTAATTGGACTGGACCTCTGTCTACCCCTGTATTGGGAATTGCGTGAAGATATTTATATATTTATTTATGCAGTTTATATACGACCATTGAACAAAGAACACCTACCTCATTGTACGACCCCGGTTAGACTTCTGTCTACCACTGTTTTGGGAAATGGGTGAAGAAAAATTACATAAATAAGATATAGAGTTGTAGCAATGAAGGATTTTTATTTATTTCATTCAAATGTATTTTGTAAATAAACAATTTGCAGAAAAACTTTGTTATTATCGATACTCAAGATGCTTGCTTATAAAAAGGAGTTGCTGTAATACTGTTGGAGCTTCGCGTCTTTATTAGCTCGGCTTTCAGCGGCTCCATTAAATCGGGAATTGATGCAGCGGCTAACGCCCCGCTGTATTACCTTATCTAATCTCTTTATCCTAATTCAGGCGGAGAGACACGCCGCGGGGACGAAATTAAGGTTGCCATTTGCATAATCGCTAGCTAGCGGGCTGAGGCCTCCCGCCTTAGGAAGCTTCACGATCAAGTTACAAATATACAATAAGCGTATATAAAAATAAAATCTTTACGCTCTTCCTAATAATGGGGTAGATAGAGTTCTAGACAATTAAGTCTTTTCGACCCACCTTCCACTGAAGACATTTATTGCGACAACATGACAGGTGGTGAGCCGAGTGACGGTACAATATACTTCCATATATTTAAACTTGCATGGATAAATATTCATATATACATATAAACATCCATGTTCTATCTGATCGGCAAGATATCCTGGCTTTGCGAAGAGATGTTGCATCTCTTTGCATATTTTACAAGATGTACTACGGAGAGAGCTCCGACTAACGGTTTTTCCCGACCGATACGACTAGGGGACCTTCAAGAAAAGAGCCTATATGTTTCTCAAAGGACGACAACGCATCTGCTATGCCTCTGGTTTTGCGGGTGTTCATGGGCGGCGGTAATCACTTTCCATCACGTGAGCCACCTGCTCGTTTGCCTCCCATCTCTTTAAAAAAATCCATGCTAAAAAAATCATTCGTGTTCATCGCACAAATGTTTACCACGAGTGGTACTGAAACCCTGCCATCTACTTTTCACCATTACAAGGGTTGACTGGTAGCGAATGCCATCAGGCATTAAGTCCGCCAATTGTAGCCCTTACTTTAAGGTGTCTCAATAAACGATAAATTAACCCACAATCTGCAGTTCGAACTATACGCTCAACTACAAACTATACTCGGGTCGTTAAACTTTCAAAAGTATCTTCACGCTGTTCCAAATAATAGGGTAAACAGAGACGCAGATAATAAGCCCTTTCGACCCTCCTTTTACCGAGGACATTTTGTGGAACAACGTGACAGATGGACAACTATCTAAACATATATAAATTTAAAAAAATCATTGCCTTAATTGTGCAGACCTCTTCCGCATAATTGGGAATATGCTTTAAGATATTAATTTATTGTTTCATTCCACGTTTAAATTGTGCAGATCTAAAATTGTGAAAGTAATACGGTCTCAGTATAACAATGGGAGACATTCGCGTGATCCCTTAAACAGAATCCCTGCGAAGATTACGTTCGGCTCTATATTGAAAACTGTTTTCATATTCAAATCATGATCTCCCTTTCGGTTAGGAGTGTACTGAAATGAAGTATTCAGGATCACGGCTAAAAGTTATAAGTGACGGGGTTATTGGACGTACTAGAGTATAAAGGTAGCTTGATTTTTGAAAATAGAAGCACTCCGCTTTCTACCTTATATGGGTATGTTGAGATTACAGTTTTATGAAAAGTAATAGCTAATATGCTTAACCCTTTGTTATGTGTTATCGGAAACAATGGAACGACAATCTATCAAATGTCAACTTCTAAATTAAAGAGGTTATCTATGGCTGAAATCAAATTCCTCTCGATATTTTACCTCATAAAATATAAATTGATAGTCACGATAGCCAAGTGGTTGGGTGATCGGAACATGAGTCAGGAGATCAAAGTTAGATCCTTAAGGGGTGTGCTGTACGATTTACATCGTTGGCTTGGATATAGAGATGGCGACAGGATGGATGAAAGTTTGGTCGAATGGACTAAATTTTCCAGAAATTGGGTTACATCAGTATTGAGGACAGACTAAAGATATTTATTTATTTATTATAAAATATAAAATTAGTTAGGAGATGAATTTTGGATGAAAATAAATGTAAACTTAATCTCGCCGTTTTATAAAAATAGCAGAAGGTGCGCCCGACTTCGCTTGGCATCATTCGGTGGTAATTTAATCATTTTTTTTTAATAAATAAGTTTATTTTCTCAAAGATGACACCCTACACGATAAACTTGGAATAAAAAACACGATCTAAATACCAATTCCAAATCGTTTGAGTGTTTTCCGAGATACCAAAATAAATTTATTACACACAAAAATAACATAATATAAAAGAAAACATATTGTAATTGAAAAAAATTTTGGCTCCGCATTACTGTTGTTAAATAAATACTATAGCCGTGTTACATCAGTTGAAAGTGCAATATAAAGGGTGCCAGTGACGGCGCCATGCCTACTCGGACCTTATCATGGCGCGCCTTTGTTTCCCTCGAGGATTTCATTGTTCTAAAACGACCAACTTTCATTACGTATATTTTGACGCAGCGGGAGAGGCGGCAGTCGGTGAAAAGAAACATCTCGAGAAATAATACAGTCAAATTTACCAGCAGTGGTTGCTGTTGGACGTTTTATTGTTCAAAATTGATTTTTTTTTGGGTTGAACTTATGCTATTTCCTTTCCCGAGGTACAAGCTACCTGCACGTTAAATTTTATCGTAATTGGCTTTAGTTTACCGTAGTAAATTTTACCGTAGTTTAGCGGTAAAGCTTGTATTCTGTCAAGTTATGACCTTTACCAAATAATAATACTGCACTTACGTTGCTTACTGACTTAACATCCTATAAAGCCTACTGCAAAAGATAGGCCTCTTAATAGGGTTGTGGCGCGGAGTAAAATCCTAGCTTTCGATGGTCTGATCAGCCAACAACGCTAATGTTAATGTTTGTATGTATTATATTCTTAACTAATATTTGTGTGTAGTACCGCTAATATTTGTATGTATTATATCCTTAACTAGTCACGATAGTAGAGTGGTTGGGTGATAGGAATTCGAGACAAGAGACCCGAGTTCGATCGCCAGGTGCTAGGATCGCAGTAATTGTTTTTTTTCTAAACTGATGTTCTATTTACATCGTTGGCATGGACAAAAAGACGTCGACTGTCTCACCACCTGTCACGTTGTCCCGAAAAATGTCTTCGGTAAAGTATTACATATAAGGGGAGGAAACTGGACTGTTTAAAAGCACTAGAATTTAATAAGTTGAAATTCAAACAGACAGATAAAATAATCAATGAGCAAACATATTTATCTAACTCTCCCCTTTTGCAATATTTTAAATATAATTAGTACTAATTATTATTTATTTATCAGTTTGACATTTTGATAATTTTGTATTTTTACTTTTTTTTTGTTTTTTATTCCTATTTTTTTTTATACATATAATGTTTAATAATGAAATTGTATTTGCGTATTATTATTATAATTAATTTTGTTACCTCAATTCTAGGGAAAATTTATCGGAAGGAAACCATAAATAATTTACATACATCATGCTACCTATTTGTTTTTGAATGTATTAGTCGTAATTATAAGTAAGCACCCGCAATTAAATAGATAAAATAGGAGATACGTTTTCGACCTCAATAGATTATAATTGTAATAAAAAAACCCTTTATAATGCTATAAAGGCGAAATCGGTCAGGTATTTTAATATAAATAAATGTTAATAAATAATAAAAATAAATAAATATCTTCACGCAATTCCCAATATAGTGGTAGACAGAGGTATAGTCTAGACAATTAAGTCCCTTTGACCCACCTTCCACCGAAAATATTTTCGGAACAACGTGACAAGTGGTGAGCCCGTCGCCGTCTTTATACCCAAGCCAACAACATAATTCGTACATAAGTTTTTGAAAAACCCATTGATAGGAGCCTGCCACCTGGGGATCGAACTCGGGTCTCTTGACTCGAAATTCCGCCCACCCAACCACCCGGCTATCGTGACTTTTAAATACGGAATAAATGTGGAATAAATAAATAAATGAGGATTAAGGAATAAGGAAAAGTGAATTTTAATGTGTTTAAGATGAAGAAGATGAAGTCCAAAAAGAGACAACAACCTGGATTATTCAATTAATTCTAGTAGCACTTAGTCTAGACCTCTGTCTATCCCAGTATTGGGATTGGCGTGAAGATTCTTTTATCTTTTATGTATCTTTTATAATTAGATTTTCCTCGTCTAAAGCGACTTGGCAACAAACTCTAACGTGTGCGATATAAATACCGTTTCCGTGAAATGGAGCGCTGCACGGTGACAGATGACAACTGACAAGTGACACTGATGCTGACAGGTTCACGGCCACATTTAAACTCGCGTGGGTGGTGGGAAAGAATTTTAGACAACGCTAAATGGATACCCAATTAAAATTTAAAACTTTATTAAAACTATATTCCGACAAATCATATTTTTTTTAGAATGTAACTAAAATAACTACATAAATCTGCGTTCCTGTTAAGATACATACATAAAAAATATCTTCTCGCCATTTCCGATATAGGGATAGACAGAGGTCTAGTCTAGACAATTAAGTCCCTTCGACCCACCTTCCACCGAAGAACTTTTCGGGACGACGTGACAGGGGGTGAGCCCGTCACCGTTTTTATGTTCAAGACACCGACATAAGCACATAAGTTTTTGAAAAAATCCGTTGGTACGAGCCGGTCACTAGGTGATCGAACTCGGGTCTCCTGACACAAAATTCTGATCATCCAACCACTCGGCTATCGTGAATTATTAAGATACATACATGCTAAGCCAAGTGGATTTTCTGCAGTTGCTGAATCGTATGTCTTAGCAGGATATCGGCACAGAGTAGATGCTTCGCATGTTTTAAATTACATCTGATGGATGAGCTAACAAGACCAGCCTTTGCAAGTGCACTTCTCTACTTTCCGCCAGATGAGATTCTTCGTTAAAATCCCTTATTTCCTCCTCTTCTTTTCCAGGTTCTTAGTTTTTTTTAAATGATACTAGCAATGCCGAATAACATTACTAGTATTCCTGTTATCCACTCCAATTAAGCTGCAATGCTTGTGTCTGGAGTTGGTTTACGTCAATAGACAAACCTAGACCCCATCTGGTGTTGCCGGTACATGTGCGATAGTAGTAACCTTCGCTGAGTTTGAATAGTAAAACAATATTCTGTGGAATATGCCGGAGATAAAGAGCTTCTAGTCATCTCGTTTTCTGATCGGTGCAGATCGTGGGTATAAAACTAAGATAACTTTTGTAACATTCTTATGCGACGATCTCCCCTCCCGGGTTCGATTTCCGGGCGAGTCAATGTAGTAAGACCACTTTTTCTACATGTTATTGGATCTGGGTGTTTGTAGTGCCTTTGTTGTTTCCGATTCCCATATCACAAGTACTTTAGCATCTTACATTGGGGTCGGAGCAATGTATATATATATATATATATATATATATATATATATATATATATATATATATATATATATATATATATATATATATATATATATATATATATATATATATATATATATATATATATATATATATATATATATATATATATATATATATATATATATATATATATATATATATATATATATGTATATATATATATATATATATATATATATATATATACGAAAGGTTACGAAATACGAAGTCTGATAAATCAAATACAGTTTTCGCTGCATTAAAGTTAGAAATTGCGTTATAAAATTAATATTCCTTACACAGACGTATACTGTAGAGGTATAGACTTACTAAAGAGCGAAGCGAATATTCATTCTAAAATTTTATTTAAATATCTTTATTATGTCTGTGTAATTATTTTTATAATAAAATTCAAAAAGAACTAAACAGTTTGCCCGAGGGCCCACAGCATATCCATTCTGGAAGAAGGATCAAAAAGATCATGATGATAACAATTTTTATATTGGAATTATTGTTTTGCGTGTAGTTTCTGTGTAAGAAACAAACACCCCTTTCTTCCCGTGGATATCGTAAGAGGAAACTTAGACATAACCCCTGAAAATAAATAAATAATGCTACCGAATGTGTCTAAGGTTCGAGGTATTTGGTACTGCACTCGCCAAGGAGTTGGTCAAAAGCTGGTTTTATTTTATTGATTCATATAAAATTACATGGATGAATGGTACTAGGTAGAATTCAGAATGGTACTAGGAAGTTTTACAGGAGATATTCATGACCTGCAGTAGGATTTCCTAGACCGTTTAGTAGTTAACCAAGTAAAAAGAGAAATTTCAAAAACTAAGTAATGTTGATAAAAATATTGTGTTTGTTAATAAAGTTTTATTAAACGAAAGCGATGGAATTAGTTTGCTCCTAAATTCATATTGCATGGTTATCAATAGCGTTTGAGTTATTTTATTTTTGTAGTAAATAAATCTACTTAATATGGAACAAGTTACAAATTACAAGGCATTAAAAAGCTTTTCAAGAAGGAGACAAGTAATTCATCTTTAAAATTAACCCGCTACCGCGTCCGCCCGTTCCGTGTCAACATTATTATCTCACGCTAAGTTTTCAAATAAAACTCCATCATATTTCATCGTGTTGCTGAATTGCGCGGCCGCGCGTTGAGAAGCAGATATATTAATTTTAACGTAATTTACGGACGCCGGCGCACCGCTCCCGCGACCATAACGTTACAACACAAATTATTGTCTATTGTTTCGATAGAAAAAATTAATGACTAACCAGTCATTAATTTTTTCACCCATAAACAACACTCGCTTGAATAAAATCATACTGTACAAGTTATTTATGGTTTCGTTTAATGTTTAGGCAAACGTACAAACGGCTCGGTTTATGATGTTTTTTTATATGTGTGGATATAGTAAACAAGCCATTTGCACGTGAATCTAAATGGTTACTTACTTAATGGCCTGTATAAGTGATTCTTCAGTATATACCTTATCAAATTAAATCATATTTATTCATCGATATAAGTAACATACGTATTATTATATTGATCATATGTATAACAACATATACACATGTTCCGTGTGGTAACGGCGTAAGAATATTGCCACGCCCTTTCTACCCGTGGGTGTCGTAAGAGACGACTAAGGGAAACAGCGAACAGGGATAACCATCTTTATAAATATCGTTATTATTCTATCTACCATCGTTCCGTAATGAGATTATAGGCCTCTCCTCTCGCTTGACTGCAAGATTCGTGTTAGCAAGAGACACCCTGCATCTTGGACTCTATAGCCCGTCACCGATCTGCATGGGTCTGCAGGGAACATCTGATGGAACATCAATACACAATACGCCCTTTCAACAACGTGTGTAAAAAACTGTCGCGATCCGGTAGGCTTCAGAGAGCGTGTGTTATTTATATATGTGTGGCCCCTCAGCTCGTTTTGCACTATTTTCCAATAGACAAAGGAAACTCCCCCTGCGCGGGAAGCGGGACTCTTCTTGCTGCAACAAAAAAGCTGCTTCTCTCTATCACAAAAATTTACTTATTGGTACTTCTAACGTTTTTCTTAAAAAAATACATTTCTGTCGATATTCGTGGAAGATTGGCGTGCACACCGGTTTTCATGGTTTCGCCAGCTCTGAGAACCTGGGTTCCCGGTTGAATCCCGGAGGAAAACACTTTTTATACAATGTCTGGTTATTTGTGGCACCTTAGTTGGTTCAGATTACAAAAGCATATGTAGGATATTCATGGAGAATTTAGTTGTCTATGAATTTATTATTTATATGTGTTATTATTCTACCCAAGGATATTATTAATATTTTTTTTTATAGAAAAGGGAGGCAAACGAGCAGGTGGCTCACGTGATGGTATGTGATAACCGCCGCCCATGAACACCCTCAATACCAGAGGCATAGCAGATGCGTTGCCTTCCATCGAGTGCCCCCCCCCCAAATTGGGGGAAGGGGGTGTATGGGCCACCTGCACTCACCAGACGAAACGCAGAAGTGTGTTAGACTTCTACTTCACGCCGGCATTCTGTGAAGTCCTGGTACTTCCCCGGTCGAGCCGGCCCATTCATGCAACAACAAAAGCTGATGCGTGGCTCTACCACTGTTAAACCTACAACAAGTAAGTAAGCTGTTGTTAAGCTGCAGTAATTGTATCTAAAGTGGTTCACGACAAATTCTAATGGCGATTTCGAACCTACAACACACGCATCGCAGTCGGCACCCCAACCCTTTTCGATTGGCTATTGTTGATTGTAAGTAGTTAACAGGAACATTATCGATCAACGAAACAAAGAATAATTTTTTACGACGAAACTTAAAATGAAAACAAAAAAGCTGCAGAAACTGGTAAAGGGCTCTCTCTCAAATCTTTAAAAGGTTTAATTTATTAGATGTAAATTATTTCAAATTAATTACCGAAACTCGTTACTGAAATGCATTAAAATAAAATATGGCATCCGAGCGGTTGATTTATTAGCGAGCGTTATATTCTTGCTATTTATCATCGACGAATTTCGCAAACGTTTCTTTGCCAAACGGCCAATTGCCCGCTCTAGCTGTCAAGTGTCGAGACACCGGCCAACTGTCGACATTGCGGCCGTTGCTTGTCAATTTACGACATTACTGTACTGAGTTAGATGTCGTTTTAGCGTATCCACGAATGCCCGCCGCGTTCGATCACTATGGAAATGAGATCTTAATTTCAATGTACCGATTCTAATGCCTGCACTTTTAGTTATGTTATTCTGTCTATCACGGTGGCGTAAGGTCGACAATTGCATGCATAGTTTAAATGCTTAATATTAGAATTTCGGACTGTGTGCTCGTATTAAAGTGGCCATGACAATGTTTAGTGGATAAGACCTGCCTTGGTTCATAAAAGTTGTAAGACATTATGCAAGTTAACGTCCGGGAGGATTTGCCACGCTTCGTAAGTGGATTGGCGATCGCAGTACCAGATCACTCGCACCTCAGATGCTGCTGCCCATCTAGGCCTGTTTATTTGGGTCTGATATTTTTAGAGATGGTTATCCCGCCATCTATTGATTGCCATGACACTATTCAAGGCTGTTTCACTTAGTCGCCTTTTACGACACCCACGACAAACATCCTTTACATGATAGCCTTTGAAAGAATGAAAACCACCTTTTCTACATTTTATCAATTGCTTATGGTACCTTCGTTGTTTTCGAATCCCCAATGCAAGTGCTGTAGCTACTTACTTTGGGATCAGAGCAATTTATGTGGTATTGCCATATCTATATGTATTTGTTTATTATTTATGAACTATCCCAAGGTAATAACAAAGTATGGACACCCGGTACTTACGCAAGCGGGGGAAGGTGTCCCCTGTCAAATTATTTATGCGACAGTTACATTTGTTGTGCGTCTTTGGGACCTGTCTCCGAGGACTTTGGAGCTATTTAATAACCTCGCCGGTAGATATGTTACTTAATTGCGGATTTTATGAAGAATTTATCGGCGATAGGCTCATCGCCTGTCACGTTGTCCCAAATAGTCTACGGCGAAAGGTGGATCGAAAAGACTTAGTTGTCTACCTACGTCTATCTCCTCAGTGTTGGAAATATGCGTGGAGATATTCATTTATTTGTAGTATTTCTTCACGCAATTCCCAATACAGGGGTAGACAGAGGTCATGTGTAGACAATTAAGTCCCTTTGACCTACCTTCCACCGAAAATATTTTCGGGTCAATGTGACCGGTGGTGAGCCCGTCGCCGTCTTTATACCCAAGCCAACGATATAATTCGTACATAGGTTTTTTGAAAAACTCATTGGTACGAGCCTGCCACCTGGAGCTCGAACTCGGGTCTCTGGACTCGAATTCCGATTACCCAACCACTCGGCAATCGTGAATGCAAACATTTTGATAAAAAAATTCTAGGGCAATAGGTGGCAGGCTTGTAGGAAATAGGTTTTACCAAAAAACCTTATGTACGATGACCACCACCAGTCAGTCAACACCACCAATCAGAATGTACCCAAACAAAGTTTTCGTCGAATTGCATATCTCTTCTAAAATTTGTTTTCCGGTTATTTTAATTAATTTTTACACCAGTTTCTACAATCCGCCTGTCTTCTGGATATACATTGTTCATTCGTGAGAGTTATATAGATTTTAGTGCGATAAGCTCGCCACTTGTCACTTTGTACCATACAGTTAAGTCCTCTGATAATAAAGTTGGTTTTATATCTTTCTTTAGGCATACACCTCTGACTACCTTATTTTTAATTGTTTCAATTTGTTAAATTCTCTGCAGTTTCTAATAAAATTGTGTCATGGACACCATAGATTCCACTCAACGTCTGCAGGCTATTGATTCCCGCCTGCAGACCTTGCATCGGCTCCCGGACAGCCTTGGCCTATTTCCAATCTCCAGTCTAGCCAGCTACTTGTCGAATTTATGGCTAAGTATAGTGAAAATAATGTTTGTTTCAATATTTTCGACCAATCTGAGTACTGACTAAATATCCTAATAGGCAGTGACCCAGCCAACAAATAAATATTACTTCTCGACTCATGTATATTTATTTAAATATCTATATATAATTAACATTTAAGTATCTGTTAGTAATTTCAAATTAACAACTTTTAACTAAAATGCATATGAAAGTCTATAATCACTCAAGGCATATGACTAAAAATATTTAAAATTTTTGTTTGTCTATTTGTTCCGGCTAATCTCTGAAACGGCTTGACCGATTTTAACGGGCCTTTACCAGCAGATAGCTGAAGTTATAAGGAGCTAGTTTTATTTTAGAAATATAATTAGGGTTCCGCTTTAAGTGTTAAACCGCACCTTGGGATAAGAGGAAAGTATGTGATGTTGCCCTTATCTATGCATGTATTTATTTATTATTTATGAACTATCCCAAGATTTCGCGTTAAGTGTTAAACCGCGGTCGAAGCTCAGGGTAGGCAGCTAGTTTATATATTTAATATATTTATCTAAAGTATCGTTTACTTGTACACTAAAACGTCGATGGGCTCACCATTTGTCACATTTTCCCAAATAAGCTTCGGTAAATGGTCCCTCTTTTGGTGATTGACTGAATTTTCTAGACCTCTGTCTTTCCCAGTTTTGGAAAAAATCCTTACTGGGATTGCCAATCAGCTTGTCGAGCGTGGTTATTGTGGCAAATCCTCCTTGGGAACGGTCTGGGTTCAGTGTAAACATATAGCTCGATAGATGATCGGAATTCGAGTCAGGGCACCCGAGTTTGATCCCCAGATGGCAGGCTCGTACCAAAGAGTTTTTCAAAACTTATGTACGATTGATTGACGACCTGATAGCCGAGTTGACCTTGCCGTCCTAGCTAAGCTTTGAGAGGTTCAATTCCACTGGTGGCTAACATTTTGTGTGATGAATATGCGTCATGGTCGTTTCTTTGTGTTAAATGTATTTATAAATATTTATCTAAGTAAATATATATGTATGCAAGTGTAATGTACCGAAAGCTTCGACAGTAAGATGGTGGCAAGCTCTTCTTCTTCTTCTTCTACTTTACAGCCTATCAAGAGTCCACTGCTGAACATAGGTCTCCCCCTAAAACTTTCAATAGTGAAAGGTCCTCAGCCACCTGCATTCATCGACTTCCC
Organism: Sericinus montela; assembly: GCA_029286605.1. Lineage (NCBI taxonomy): Eukaryota > Metazoa > Arthropoda > Insecta > Lepidoptera > Papilionidae > Sericinus > Sericinus montela. The sequence goes on along the minus strand of JAGSMR010000085.1, from coordinate 4,422,241 downwards.
GCAACATTTTGCAAGTAGTCGCTCCATCTCCTGGGGTCGTCCAACACTGCGTTTGCCAGTACGAGGTTGCCACTCGAGAACCTTTCTTCCTCAACGGTTGTGAGTTCTACGAGCTATGTGGCCGGCCCATTGCCACTTCAGCGTGCTGATCCTTACGGCTATGTCGGTTACTCTGGTTCTGCTGCGGATGTCTTCATTACGGATTCTATCATGCAGAGAAACAGCGAGCATAGCCCTTTCCATAGCACGCTGAGCAACTTTGAGCTTCCTCACCTGTCAAATGAGTCCCAAATAAGCTTCGATGAAAATTGGGTCGAAAGGACATTATCTAGGCCTCTGCCTACTCTAGTATAGGCAATAGCGTAAAGATATAAAGACTCTTCTATTCCATATTACATTCGTAGTCGACTTAAATGTTTCTAATTTGATTAAACGAACCAAGATGGCTTCTGAATTGAACCAAGCGAAATATCAGTTAATAGATATCTCTCAGAGCATCTATCTATACTTCAAGTAATACGGATTCCGGTAATTAGTAGGAAGACGCCATTTTAACTGAATTATTATCACTCGCTATCAACCATAAAGCTTTCACTTACACGCTATTTTTGCGTAACACAACTGCAGACCAGTTTCGACTTTCAAAATTGATTAACTCTGCGCTTGTACGGAAATAAACTTTATTTGTTGCGCATTGAAGTATTCTTTCGAATGTCTCACTTGCGATAGTTTCCAGTCAATACGACGAGCATGCGCTGTGACAGCGGATTTGTGTGTGGACACGTTGAGTGACCGGTTGGTGGATTGTCGCTTCGCGCCCCTAGCAACCATCAGCTGATGCGAGCAATAACCGTCATTTACAAAGATGGCGTATTTATTTTTTACGCGCCTGTCCTCCCCAACTGTGCCGCCATTCTATTAATGTTAAGATATACAGTTTAGAACTAAACGAGCTTGTGGCCTAGTAATTTATACTGTATATGGAACAATTACAAGTTCATTTATTTTCATTATACGGGCTATAAATAATATCAGTTTGTCTTAATACTGCAAGTATATTAATAGTATCACTAAAAAATATCTTAATTTTTTCATTATTATTATATTTACGTTATTCCAAATGAACTAGTAAAATAACTATAAGACACTAACTCCTTTCGATCCACCTTCACCGAAGAAATTTTATGTCCAAGCCGAAGATATAAATCGTACTCAAGTTTTTGAAAAAAAAAAAAAAATCATTGGTACGAGACTACAACCTGGAGACCAAACTCAGGTCTCTTGACTCGAATTGCGATCACCCAACCTCTCGGCTATCGTGACTATTAATAGTATTACTGGGTACGACAAATGGCAATTATAAATATTTAAAAGTATCACCGAATATGAACATTTTGTAATGCGGTGATTTACCTTAGAATATGTCAAGAATATTTGGTATAATATTAGTACTCGCTTGCTAATCAATCTTCTTGTTAATATTTTTTTGTCAATTCTCCAAAAACAGGCAAAGACTGCATTGTGTTAATAAAACATAAACCCTTTTTTGCAAAAGTAGGAAGAAAATTATTAAAAAAAGACTAAAATTAACCAGCGATCTTTGCCGTGTCAGTTGGAATTTTAAACATAATTTAATAACAAAAATTTCAGCAAATGTTAATAACAAAAATTAAGTGTTAACATGTTTTAAAATCGATAAAAACGATGCATATATATAAAAATGTTACATAATGATAACTTGTGTTTACGCGAATACTACAAATTTTTAAATATAACGATTTTAGGATTTTATCGCGTTTTTTAATTTGTTAGTTTACAAACTATTTTTATTTCCCGACTCCCCCTCCCCCTCGCCCTCGGTCCCCCCGTAACCACGGATACTGTAAAGCATCCGAAACGTCGGGAAATAAAAATAATTCGTAAAAAGTAAAAAACGCGATAAAAGCCGAAAATTGTTTTATTTAAAATGTTACCATAAGACACTCAATCATTAACTATGTGTAACCAGTTACAGTTAGTTCAAGATGTAAATTAAACGTGGAGTTACCTAAGCCCTTCGGTTAAGGGTAGAGACCAAGATCCATCACTCGCTCCTCGAGGGACTCCACGACAGCTTATCAAGATCCTAAGTCAATCTCCAGCGCGCCTTCGGGCGAGTCAATTCAGCCAAAAAGGTTCTTTATATAAATTCTATTTTTGTAATCTAGTAAAAAGCATCCTATTTGATTCGCGCCGCTGAATTTCTAGTGGAACAAAGGAGTATATGGATAATGTTCCAGTCTGTGTCCAGAATAAAATTAAGTTACTTGTATACCCAAATATTCAGAGTGAAGACCTATGGAGACGAGTGGTTAACGCACCGGCTTTCGTGGTGTCACCAGCTCTGGGGTTCCGGGTTCGATTTACGGACGGATTAATTCAGAAAACAACTTTTTCTACATAGTCTCGGGTCTGGGTGTTTGTGGTACTTTCTTTGTTTCCGATTCCATAACACAAGTGCTATATACTTTGGGATCAGAGCAATGTAAGTGATGTTGTGTCCATCTATGTATGTAAATATTTATTATTATAAAACAGAAAGCCTAAAAGCTATTTCCAAAAAGAATCTGTTCGGAGCTGTCATGGAATAATAAACAATTAAAGGTTTTGAACAGTACAAATGTATTAAAATGTACATATGTATTAATATACATACTTAATCTGTAAAAGTCAGTTGCAAGACCTATGCATCTCCTAGGAGGTTCACCACGCTTAGCAAGCAGATTGGTAATAAATAATAAATAAATATATTCACGCAATTCCCAATACAGGAGTAGACAAAGGTCTAGACTAGACAATTAAGCTCCTTCGACCAACCTTCCACCGAAGATATTTTCGGGACAACGTGACAGGTGGTGAGCTCGTCGCCGTCTTTATGTTCAAGCGAACGATATGTTCGTACATAAGTTTTTGTAAAAAAAAAAAACCATTAGTACGAGCAATTGCGACTCAAAATTGCGATCACCAAAAGCACTCGGCTATCGTAAGTCAAGTTAAAAACGACTCAAATTACAAAATCTAACTAGAGATATCTACTTTCGATACTAGAGATATCTACTTTTGTTTCCACATATCTAATTTAGCGGGGCTATTTCGAGATGCAGAGATAACGCCTGTTTCCGCGATAATAGCATTAGTGTAATCTGGTAGAAACACAATCATGTTACGTGAAGTTACTTATGTGCTAAAAGCGACAAAAAATCAATTTCCCCTCTGTCTACCGCAAGGGTGGTACCGTTTGGAGGGCGGGGGGTGGGGGGGTGGGGGGGGGGGCGCTGCGGTATCGATCGGCAACGACCTTGGCAGTGAGCGAGGACGCCTATTTATACCGTGGGAGGAACGAGGGTGGGCGATGGGGAGCGGGGGAGGGGAGGAAGGAGCATGGTGTGTTGCGAAGGGAGATAGCAATCATCTCACACAGCACGCACAAAGATTTCAGCGCCTATTGCTACTTTTATTCACAGGTATTCGCAACTTTAATTCACGGTAACTGTATTACAAGGTGATATTGATGGAAATATAATGTATATATATTTATATGTACCTAACGGCTTGTATACCACTGATTTGTCATCGACCCGAGTGGTCGGATTGAAAATCAGCTTCAGCAACATCAATTTCTGTATCTCGATTTTTACTAGGTCCCGTCCATTTCACGGTTTTATGCTGCTGCACAGACTCATTTTATATTATTTTTACGCAATACAGGGGTAAACAGAGGTCTAGTCTAGACAATTAAGTCCCTTTGACCCACCTTCCACCGTAGATATTTTCGGGACAACGTAACAGGTGGTGAGCTCGTCGCCGTCTTTATGTCCAAGCCAACGATGAAATTCGTATATAAGTTTTGAAAACCCATTGGTATGAGCCTGCCACCTGGGGATCGAACTCGGGTCTCTCGACTCGAAACTCCGACCACCAAACAACTCGGCTATCGTGACTTAAATCGATTATCGTGACTTAGATCGACTTAAATCGAAAATTAAATCGTGTCGGGAAAAAAATGGGTAACAAATTCTTAGTTACGTAAAAACACGACAAGTTTATTAACAAAATGAGTATGTAATATATTTAGGCCATTCCTGGGGCAGACAGACGTCTATACAATTAAGTTTCGACCCGCCATTTACTGAAGGCCTTTATTGGGACATCGTGACAGTAGGTGAACCTGTGACCTTCTTTATGTCAAAGCCAAAGTCATAAATTCACCTGTGGATCGAACTCAGGTCTCTTGATTCGAATTCTGATCACCTAACCACTCGGCTATCGTAACTTAATTGATGAATATATTTATGATGGGTTTGATAGAGTTTTTACACTGAACACTGGACTCTTTGGACTCGTTAAATAACTGTTAACATACTCGTATAATTGAGAAAGTTTTATATGCAATTTACACGAAATAGCGAAATAAATAAACGCGTTCGAAACGTTATCTCATCCGACCATTGACGAGGGTGCATATAATATGCATGTAAATTGTTAAATATGAAATAACTGACTTAATTAAATAAATAGTAATAATAATAAAATAATAAATATCTTCACGCAATTCCCAATACAGGAGTACACAGAGGTCTAGTCTAGACAATTAAGTCCCTTCGACCCACCTTCCTCCGAAGATATTTTCGGGATAACGTGACAGGTGGTGAGCCCTTCGCCGATAATTAAATAATAAAATAAGCCGTAATTACATAAATAAATGAATAGATATATACATAGATAGTGACAATAACACACACGTTGCTCTGATCCCAAAGTAATTAGCAAAGGTCTTATGCAGTGGAATGAGAAACAACGAAGGTACCATAAACGCCCAAACCCGAGAAGTTGTGGGAAAAGTGTTTTCTACTCGACGCTAACTCGAAGCTCGACGAAAGAGCTGTCGACATCTTGAAAATCGGTGTGTACGCCACTCTTCCACGGAATAGGTTACAAAGTAAGTTAGGAATATACCAACATTTTTGTTAGGTATTGACTTCAAACTGATTAGCTATTAAAACTATTAAACCTCATCCTATATTTGGATTTAATTCCTGAATTTATTAGAGCAGTTTAAATTCGGTTCAGGATCAAAAAAGTTTAAGAAAATATATCTTCACGGCATACCCAATATAGGGGTGGACAGAGGTCTCGACAATTAACTCATTTAGACCCACCTTCAACCGAAGATATTTTCGGGACAACGTGACAGGTGGTGACCTCGTCGCCGTCTTTATGTCCATGACATCGACATGAATCGTACATAGGTTTTTGATAAACCCATTAGTACGAGCGTGCCATCTGGGGATCGAACTCGGGTCTCTCGACTCGAATTCCGATCACCCGACCACTCGGCTATCTATATAACTTTTTTAGTTACTAATGTAAATTTCACGATCTACCTACTTCTGCTTGGACTATCCTACAAAGCATTAAGAATATGGTGACTTAATCTGCAGCAATGTTTCTAATAATAATCAGTTATATGGAATAGTGTGTTTAGCATTTAATACGAAAAGTGCGTTGAAAGAACATTTTCTACGTGCAGCCGGTATTTTGTAGAGTTTGTTTATTTATGCTGAGCAACGTCGTGGAAATGTACGTTGAATTCGATTCAAATTCGTATTTGTTTTTTTATTCTAATATCTGTAGCTTACGGTCACGTCGGCAGGGCATGTGGATTTTTTTTAAATAATAACTCTAAAACACTAAAAAGTCGCGATAGCCGAATTGTTGGTTTGACGGTCGGGATTTCGAGTCGAGAGACTCGAGTTCTATCCCAGGTGGCAGGCTCGTACCAATGGGTTTTTCAAAAACTTATTTACGAATTATGTCGTTGGCTTGGACATAAAGACGGCGACGTGCTCACCACCTGTCACGTTGTCCCGAAAATATCTTCGGTGGAATTTGGGTTGAGGGTCTTAATTTTCTAGACTAGACCTCTGTCTACCCCTGTATTGGGAAATGCGTGAAGATGTTTAACTGTAAAATGCTTCGATCTCCCAAGAGAAAAGTTTCTTGGTAAGTTATGTACGATTTATATACTTCCGATCTGTCATGTTACCCGTAAAAAACTCACACGTACGTATATAACGGCCTAGGTACGTACATAAAAGACATTGGCCTCTCTTGTACTTTTGGGAGGGTTTGCCATAATCCCTACGCTTGGCAAGCGAATTGGCACCTCAATCCATAGACGCTGTTGCCCGTCACCTGTCTCTAAGATATTTGATTGGATATTTTTTGAGATCGTGTTACTATATTTTGATTAAATAGATTAAGAGAAAATAGATTTTGAATAAATAGATTAAATAAATAGACTAAGATTTTGAGCCAATGATATTTCCAAGGTTTTTCCCTTAGTTGCGTCACCCAGGAACGAAATGAGATGAGAAACGGTCATTGGGATGAAATTGTCTATATGACTTTTTATCTATGTATTGGTAAATGCAATAATAATTTCGTAACAGACAATAATGCTTCGCAATAACTTTCCTTCTTTTTTTTTGGTCGACTTTTTTAAATCAATGCGCGTTATAATTAAAATTGCTTTTTAAATCAGAGGAGCAGCTGAAGGAAGTTATTTTACATTAGATTAAGTTCAAAATTAAAATAAATGAAATATTCCATAAATATTCATAAACGGAAGCATTAAAATTCTTCAAACCTTTTTCCTCATAAAATATTCGTAAATCAAACGGAACAATGTAAATCGTCGCCAGCGGGCCGCGAGCCATCCAAACATCCGGGGCCAGGCTCCGCCCTGGGAGAGCCCGGATTCTATTATTTATTAAATTTCGATTGCCCGGATTAAATTTTTCGGTTTCATTCGTCTCTTTAGATTTGACGATCTCTGTGAACGAGTGGCGTGTATATCAGTGTCGGTGTCCCGAGGTCCCGGGTTCGATTTCTGGACGGATCAACGTAGAAATTCACTATTTCTGCTGTCTTGAGCTGTTTGTCAAGTTTTGGTTGTTTGTGGTACCTTCCTTGTTTCCGAATCCATATCCCAAGTGCTTTGGCTAATCACTTCGGGATCAAAGCAAAGATGTTGTCTCTATCTATGTATCTCTCTTTGTAGTTAGGATCTTACGAAACAGTTGTAGATTAAAAATATAATCATTAAATTTAATTGTATATTACTTATGTCGATGAATATATTATTGGATTTTAATTTTGGGTATCTGTGGTACCTTCTTTGTTTGCGATTCAGTAAAATAAGTGCTTTAGCTTCGTACTTCCTATAATGATGTTGTGCCTACACCTATCTATGTATTGTTTTTAGTTATCTATGTATGTACTTAAAAGTCACCATAGCCGAGTGGTTGGGTGGTCGAAATTCAAGTCAAGAGACCCACGTTCGATCCCCAAGTGTTTGTACTCATAAAAATGAGTTTATTCAAAACAAAAAAACTTATGTATGAATTATATCGTTGGCTTTGACAATTAGACGGGCTCACCACCTGTCACGTTGTCTCAAAAAATATCTTCGGTGGTAGGTGGGTGGAAACGACTTAATAGTCTAGACCTCTGTCTAACCCTGTATTGAGAAAGGCGTAAAGATCTATGTATGTAGTTAATTATTTATTTTATTGACGACCCCATAGCCTACTTGGTAGTGACTTCCGCCTTTGAAGATGAAGGTTATTATCATTAAGCCCACGCCCAATTAAAAGCTAAACAAATCCGTTGCCAGATAGTTATTGAATTAAGGGAGGAAAAACAACAATTATCCTCACTGGAAATAATTTCCTCGACCTATTTTCTTTTACCAATACGGGAGCTTTTCTCCGAAAAAAATTGTTTACGGAACAATTTCCGAGGAAGTTGCTAAGAGAAGAAAGATTTTTTATATTTCGTTGTTGAAGATTGTAATAATCTTCGCTATAATATTAAATGTCTCTGCTGTATTATTGTTTTATTAGTATGTATTTAAGTTTTCTCATAAATAACGTATTTCTTTCCTTACTTATGTCGAAGAAGACAAAAGTAAGTAGTAGAAAGTAATCTAATAGTTTTTAATTAGGAACGGAGAATTCTAGATTATTTTTGTAGTTACTCTTAAGCATTATTTTTGGATTTAAAGCTTCATGAAAAGAAAAAGGGACTTTAAAAACACATACAAGCATATCTATAGGATTTAGTCTGTGCCTGAATGTTGCAGAAATTCATCGTAGTAAATTGTTTGAAGGTGACACTTCCGCCTCTGCGAACCTTACAAGTATTGAAGGTGGGTAAATTGGTTGAAATTCATTACAGAACACATCACTACAAAAGTACTCGTATACCTAGAAGGTTACTATTGATTATCATTATTAAGAAGACGTCATGACCATCAGGGACAATACGTGATGAAATTATACCGTCATATAATAAGTTTTACACTATTATGAACGTAAGCATTACGGTTCGCCAAATGTCACGTTGTTCCAAAAAATGTCTTCCGAAAGGATTTAATAATCTGGACCTCTGTCTCCCCCAACATCGGGAATGGCGTGAAAATATTTCATACTAACTAAAGAACATATTCTTACCAACGTAGGCTTCAGGACCACCTAAGAAAATAAATATTTCATTTAATTATTCAATATGTTCATACACACAGGTTAATCAAAACATTAATCCTTCAAAACATATTAAAATAAAAAATAACGACAGCAAAGCGACATTTAACAGCGCCGGTACGTAAGATAATGACTCGGGGAATGATCGAATTACCGGCGAAAGTCGACGAAGCAATTCCACTCATTTTCTGCGACATAATGCTCGACTTTCACAAAGAAATGGCGATTCAGTTGGCGTTATTTACGCAATAATGCACTGTTGCGTCGGCCGGGCTTAGTCATGATGTGTGCTGTTGCGACACACAAACAAACAGGTTACTATTATGCATAATCAAGTTGAAATTCATTCAATGGTTGTGAATTAATATTTTAATAATAAAATACATGCACATGCATGCATATAGGATTATGATATTCCTTCATAGTACCAACAGTGAGCCATCGTAGCTAGGGTTTGTGGGTTGAAATACCCCTAGGAGCAAACATTTGTTTATACTCGAGTCATGGATTTGTATACATGAATGTTTAACTTTGTTATTTACAAAGATAAACATTCATGTATACAAATCCATGACATAACCTAACCTAACCTAACCTGATATACTTATTGGTTATTCATTGATAAACCAATAATGTTTTTTTCAAAAAAAGATTTTCACGTTTCTAGAACGTTTTATGAATTTGTGTCTTGCTTACAGACCTGAATTCGAACTCCAGGGCTACCGTTTGCTTGAATTACCGTTGGCTTGAACATAAAGACGGCCACGGGCCCACCACCAGTCACGTTGTCCCAAAAATGTCTTCGGTCGAAGGTAGGTCGAAAGGACTTAATTGTATAAACCTCTGTCTACCCCAGTGTTGCGAATAGCGTGAAGATATCTCAGCTCTTCGTCAACTTTGAAAGAGAAATTAATTTATATGTGGGTTAAATTTCATTTGTCAAAAACAAACTGTGTAATCCAAACATCAAAGTGGTAATCAAAACTCCACACCCGTCCTCCTCAGTCGTCCTTAGTCGACTCCACTCTTTATATATATATATATATATATATATATATATATATATATATATATATATATATATATATATATATATATATATATATATATATATATATATATATATATATATATATATATATATATATATATATATATATATATATATATATATATATATATATATATGTAGTAAAGACGGTTATTTCAATATTACAAACAGACACTCTAATTTTTTATATGTATAGATAGACTGTTAAGTAGTTTTTTTTAATCGGTAGCACCTTCAACCAAATCAGTAAGTGGAGGTTGAAAGTTGAGTTATTTAAATGAATATGTGAAATTATTACAAATTTTAGTCACGATAGCCGAGTGGAAGGGTGGTCGGAATTTCGAGTCGAGACACGCCGAGTTCAATCCCCAGGTGGCAGTACCAATGGGTTTTTTCAAAACCTAAGTACGATTCATATCGTTGGCTTGGACGTAAAGATGGCGACGGGCTCACCACCTGTCACGTTGTCCCGAAAATATCTTCGGTGGAAGGTGGGTCGAAGGGACTTAATTGTCTAGACTAGACCTCTGTCTACCCCTGTATTGGGTATTGCGTGAAGATATTTATATATTTATTTATGCAGTTTATATACGACCATAGAACAAAGAACACCTACCTCATTGTACGACCCCGTTTAGACTTCTGTCTATTTTTTTTTATTACAAATTTTGACACATTGCTCCCAATTTATTAAAAATTACACTCGAATTCATTTAGAACCTCTTATTTAATTTGAAGTCGGTTAAAAATAGTCTTAAAACTCTCGGTATTTTCGGGCGTAAATTAAATTTCTCTCCATATTCTACATCGGGTGAAGGTAAGATGGCTTACTGAATCTTGTTCCATTAAGTTGAGTTGTAAGCCAAGAAAATTTAATAAAAGAACACACGCTTCTCTACTTTTTGTATTCAAACAGTAATAAATAATAGTTTAAGAAAAGGAAAAAAATACACTTTTATCACAAGCCGAATTGTCCTTAATTTTTGAAAAAAATTGTTAATACTGATGATCCTGATTAGGATCGTGTTCAGGCAATTTCTTTAAAATTATTGTATTGTGAGGTCGCGATAGCCGAGTGGTTTGATGAATGGAATTTGACACAAGAGATCCGAGTTCGAACCTGAAAAGAAGCGTACTAAAGAGTCTTTTCAAAAACTTAAGTACGATATATATCGTTAACACCAGGCTCACCACCTGCCACGAAATTACTTAATTTTCTAGAACTCTGGCTACCTCTGTCTTATTGTGGAAATGTAGGAAGATAATACTCTGTCATCGGCCCTAAAAAAAGTCTGCAAGAGTTTCATTTCAAAGTGACGTTTTAAAGTGTGCAAAAATCACGTCCAAAGATTCCGTTACACAGTAACATACGTACCGAGCTTTTAAAATCGTTCTAAAGAAATATGAAAAGTATAAAATCCCGTGTAAAGTAGTTGGCGGAGCAAATTCGAATGATGTAGGTAGTGCTGGGGGCGCCGCCCCGCGCCTCAAGGGCTCCGCTAGCTGCTGGGCGCCGACATCGATCCACCTGCGAGGGGTTGGGGAGAGTGGGGGGGAGGGGAGTGGGGAGCTACGAATGTGACGACGCAACTGATTTCCCCTTTTTTTTTAATTTTCGATGTATTGCGCCCCAATCGGTCGCTACGGCTTTGTTAATATTCCGAGTTTTTTCGATTTACTTCTCGCATAATTTTTTTTTGATTGATTTCCGAATCGCGCCGCGCCCTGAGCTCGTTGCTAAGTTATTGCTTGCTTCAATGGTAACTTCAATTAGTTTAGAAATTTATGAGATTTTTTCAAGAAACCCATGGTACGAACCTACTCCCTGGGGATCGAACTCAGGTTTGTCGACTCGAATTGCCTACAAACACACCACTCGTCACATGTCGTAGCCGGTGAAAATGTATGAGGATTTTTTAAAAAGAACAAAATTACCGTTATATAACAATGGCGTGTGGTATCAATCTGAACATTCCACCATCTTTCTTTCCGCGACTATCGGTCAAAATACTTGACTATAATTTAGCAAACCAGCGTTACAACTGTGGTGCTTTCAAACACCACCTATGACTACATTTTTAGATCGCCTAATTAATAAAAAGCATAAATTGCGTAATAAATAATCAGTTGGTGTTATCTTATTGATTATTCCTAACTGAAAAGTAAGGAATATCAAATTGTCACTTGCAAATGGGACAATAGATGGCGCCGATGCCAAAACAAGGAAAAGTAAAGAAAAGAGAATACAGATTTAAAATTTTAAGTGATGCGTGTAAGACATGGTGGCTCGGAGCGTTGCCACGGATCGGCAGAGGTCGCGGGTTCGGATCCCGTCCGAGTCAGCTGAAATTTAAAAAAAAATTCTCTTTAATTTATTCACAAAAAAGACATATATTAAATTTTGATCCACGTCCAAACCATTACCAGCAAACGGATCTTCTTGTAATTAAATCTTTCTATCAATCAAGAGGTTTTATTAGATCGGTGATCCGTAACAACAAGCTGATATTCGACAAATAATTGTACAAAATGGACATGAGTTCAAAGATTCGTCAAAAAAGTGTTTGTTCTGTGTTGGGGCCATTTTGTTACAATTAAAGGAGTCTAAGATACATAAAAATTTAAGGACAGAGACAGAGTCAAGTCGGAATCAAATCAAATCAAATCATTTATTCATCGAAATAAGTTTTATACAATTACATTCATCAATTGTAATTTGGATGTGGACTCCTCTAACTGAGAAATTATAACTATTAACAAGTTTAAGAAATTCATTAAAAAATCTTTATAAGAAGGGTTATTACAATATAAATGAATATGTTAATGACAGTAGCCCCTGGGAATGTGGTGATCGCCCCCAAGATATTTCTAGAAAATATCACATCACATTTGTATAATATATTATATTGTAAAAAAAATTGAGCAAAAAAGAGGTTATCTACGTTAGAGGAACCTCATTACGAAACGGTGGGAGATTAAAAATGACTGTCGATAAACGAATGTATGTTCTTATGTCGATGAATAAATGATTTGATTTGATTAAAAAAAAACAGGCGTTGGATGCTTCGCATGTAAACGTTTTTTGCTATTTAAAAAATACAACTTTGATCATAGAATTAATTAATATATACTATAAGTATAATAACCCTTTTCATAAAGTTGTCTCTTAATAGGTAGATTCTGCGCATTTACTGGGATTCTTTTGAAGAAGATTTTAAACCACCCAGTGAGTGAATAACTTTATTTCTCATATATAATAAATACATATAGATAGAGACATTATCACATACATTGCTCTGATCCCAAAGTAAGTAGCTTAAGCACTTGTGTTTAATCAGAAACAATGTAGGGCACCACAAACACACACACACACACACACACACACACACACACACACAATAAGTAATAACATTAATACGATCAAAATTAACCAGAAACGTTATCACTAAGTCCAAGTAAACATCAAAGGGCTAATTAAACAAAGATATAATTCGAGGAAAATCGTCGGGAAATAGGTCGCAATTTAATTATCGACTCGGCTCAAACAATTCCGAGTTTGCTGCGTGTATATCGTTATTGTTAAGCTCAGAGCGGCGGCGGGCGGCTACAGCTCAGTCGTTCATTGTTTGGTGAATTCCACTAAGAAATGTTAATTAAGACTAGAAAGGGCATGAGCACTTCAATGGAAACTTATATTTATTCCCTTTTATTAATGACGACCGACCGACGTTTTGTAGATGACCTTTGTGGACGAGTGGTGAACGCAACTGTTTATGATCGCCAGCTCGGAAGACCCGGGTTCGATTCTCGGTCGGATCCTAAGCAAAACGTTTTTTTTATATTGTCTCTGGTCTGGTTGTTTGTGGTACCTTTATTGATTCTGATTCCATAACAAAAATGCTTTAGCTACTTACTATAAGATAAAGTAATGTAAGTGATGCTGGACCTTCGTGAACGAGTGGCGTACACAACGGTTTACAAGGTCACACACAGTTTCTGAGGTCCCGAGTTCGATGCCCGGCCGGGTCAATGTGAAAAATCACTCTTTCTAAATAGTTTCGGGTTTAAGTTTTTGTGGTACCTCTGATGTTTCGGATTCCATAACACAAGTGCTGAAGCTGTTTACTTTGGGATCAGACCAATGTATGTGATACTGTCCCTATCAATTTACGTAATTATTTAAAAAAATGGTATCACTAAAATCACTGTAATGCAGTGATTTATTTTTTTCTAAAGCTAGTTCACCCACAGTTGCGTAAAATTTTGCAATAATCATCTGGTTCAAAACTTTTCTTAATAACTGTATTTTGTAATCAAATTATGTTTCATTATTTCTCTTTTTTTGGTTTTTTTTTCTTCGAACAAATAAAAATCTTTCGGGGATCATTGTATAAGCTTTAAGCACTTTGATAAAATTGCAAAGAAAACTTTATCTACTTCAAGGGTTTTAATGATTCCTTTAAGTACATAAAGTTTTCTTTGCAATTTTATCAAAGTCGGAAACAGATCATCTCAGTATATTTCAAAGGTTATTTTTAAATATTTTTTTGTAGGAAATTATCTAGGAGACGGCTTTATGACATGTGAAATGAACTTACCGTCACTTTCTTTCTCTTGTTACCGATTTGCATCTCTAATGTAGTAATACGGTTGTTCTGGATATACATGGGAGATATAAAAAAATATCTTCTCCCCATTCTCAATAATGGGGTAGACAGGGATCTAGACAACTTATCGAAGACATTTTTGGGACTTTGTAACAGGTGGTGAGCCTGTAGCCGTCTGTCTTCATGTCCAAGGCAACGATTATATCAAGGACATGAATCATACATAAGTATTGAAAAAATTCGTAAAAAAAAAACTCCTATCTCTGTGAGGATCGATCTCGAGAGGAGAGTCTCTTGACTGGAATTCCGATCACCCAACTATTCGGATATTGTGACTTAACTTAATTTTAATGAACTGCAGCACTAGCTTGGCAGAACACTGGATTACTTTCAAACCAGTTGAGAATGGGGGAAGATTGAGGAAACCTTTCACAATTTGCTTCACGGGGTACAAATCTCCATCGCGTCGTTTTCGGGGGCTTTTTCTTTAATCCCGTCCCCCAACGCCCTCATTCGGCGAGCTTTTACAGGTCCTTGTATAGGGATACTCTGTTTAAAGGGGATACTCTGTCTTTTCTTTTTAACAAAGGGAATAATGTCCACCGAAAATGCCCTATCCTCAAAGTTTTCTTTTATGTTATCACCTCAATATCAATATTTAATATTGCGTTTAGAATTTATTTTGATATAACTAAGAGTTACTTCAATAATTCAAGTTATATAACAAGAAGTCACGATAGCCGAATAGTTGGGTGGTCGGAATTTCGAATCGAGAGACCCGAGTTCGATCCCCAGGTGGCAGGCTCGTACCAATGGGTTTTTCAAAAACTCACACCATCTGTCACGTTGTCCCGAAAATATCTTCGGTAGAAGGTGGGTCGAAGGGGCTTAATTGTCTAGACTAGACCTCTGTCTACCCCTGTATTGGGAATTGCGTGAAGATATTTATATTTATTTATAGAAAATCCCTATTATCTAAAAACTAGTAAACGAGCTTCTGCAATACTAACTGTACAGTTTGAGTCTTGGGCTTGGATGTTAAAACTGTTACATGGTCTTAAATAGGCTCCTTTAAAATTTAGACGTCAGACTTATTAACAAAAAAGGGTGATAGAAAGATACTATTGCCTATCTCCTGATACGTATATTTTGCTAAGTCGACTTTAACAATACCCATGAAAATGAAATGGCAGATTCCCTAACGCCACTGCCGTATACAAGTAGTAGTTTTTATCCAATACTTAGTTTAAAGAAACTCAATTATAATTATATTTACAATACTTATTAGAACCTAATTCAATACTTATTAAATGAATACTAAGAAAGCTGGCTGTATTTCCACGTTTGAGACGTGTAAGACTCTTCAATCATAAGTCATCATCTACATCTACATGGTCAATTAAGGTCCGTGCTGTTCTGGAATACAGTTATCATCATGTTAAAGGCCACTGTAGGACATAGGCCTTTCCCGTGCGGGAGGATTTGCTGTAGTCACCACGTATGAAAAGCGAATTGGCGATGTCAGTACCAGATATCTTATACCATAGACGCTGCTGGCAGTCATCGGTTTCCAGAATTTCGAACTGGTGTTTTCTGAGATATTTATCCCGCCATCTGTCAATTGCCTAATACATTTTCGAGATTTGTCTCTTAGTCGCCTCATACGACATCCACGGAAATAGAAGGTATGGTGTATTCTTAGCTCAGCAATCTAGCTATCTGTTCACATTTCTCACAATCGTTTAAACAAAAAACACCTAACCCATTATGGTGAGTTATCAATTCCAATGCCACGTTACCCAGAAACGAATGCTAGTTTTGCATATTGTTTTGACCAAGTTCCACCTTTCCGTTTGTTCAACGAGTTCCGATTAATCTGCTGATCCGCATGTCTGCCAGATTGTGGACTTGCGGGTTTTGTTGTGAAACTGTACGCCGGCACGTTGGCAAGCGCGTGACCGCACGCCGCTACTGCATCGGATGATTCAGTCTGACGTAACGATGTCTGGTCGATATTTTCCGTCAGCGTTTTTTTATTTTTATATGTAAATTTTGCAGCATTATTAAACTGTGGTAGACAGATACAGCTAAGAACTTTAAATCCACCTTTCACTGAAGCCTGTTTGGGAAAACGTGATAGGTGGTGAGTCTATCGACATTTTAGTATCCAAGCTTAGAGTACTATTTATTTATTCTTTCACAGAGAAATATTTACAAATACCTATTTGACAACTTGATTAGAACATCACATACCAAAGTAAGCAACTTAAGCACTTGTTTTATGAAAGCAGAAACAACAAAACTACCACAAACACCCAGACCCGAAATGTATAAAAAGCAGTTTTTCCACATCTACCCTTCCGGGAATCGAACTCGAGTCCTTAAAGATGGCGACACCTATATGCACCACTGAGGTCGTCATCATCGTCATAAAATGCTTTAACATGAATGAAGCCTATATCCATCTCTATTCCAAAACGTTACTCAATGGACCATTTGTTTTTAAAATTGTCAAAGCATTGTATTTCGTATTTTTACACGGTTTATACAAGAACGGGAACCCCTCCCCTCGCCGCTGTGCCGTGGCCGCTTGAAATATGCATGCCCCCTAAGAGGCACTCAGCCAACGCGATACACCATCTAATATGGATGAAGCAACTTATTTTCCGGTAAATCTTTGCCAAGTCACGCTAACGTGTAATAAATCGAACGTATCAAACCTTCCGAGGTGTGAACACTTGACGGAATTCAGAATAAGCTAGGGATGAATTGTGCATTTTTACTTTTCTATTACAAAACTATGCGACGGATATCATTTTGAAAGAAAATCTAGAAGTCACGATAGCCGAGTGTTTGGATGGTCGGATTTAGAGTCACCAGGAGGTAGGCTCGTAACAATGGTTTGTCTCAAAAATTTTGTACCATTTTTATCGTTGGCTTGGACATGAAGACGGCGACTGACTTATCCCTAAAAATGTTTTCTGTGAAATGTCGACCAAAAGGACTTTGTCTATACCTCTCTCTATACAAGTATTGGGAATGGAGTGAAGATATACATTTGTACATTACTGTACGTTTGATATTGTGATAATGGTGGGAGTTGTTTGTAAAAAGCGCCTCGCGCCTCGAAGAAAAATGGTTGGAAATGTTGACAGTTGTCGACAGATGACGGGAGAACCATCTCGAAAGATACTAGATCAAAACACAGAAGACCATTGCCTTTATATACGTAATGCTTACTTTTGATCCGATATTTTTCGAAATAAATGATTTTTAGATAGTTCCCTCTTATTATATCTACAAAACATACATACATAAACATATAAACGTTAATCCTGTTTAAACTTGAATAAAATTTGATAAATACATTGAGACAAAATCACATATATAAAAAATATAATATAAGTAGCTAAAGCACTTGTACTATGGAATTGGAAACAACGAAGTTACCACAAACATCCAGAACTGAGACAATGTAGAAAATGTGATGACCCGAGTTCGATCCCCTGGTGGCCGGCTTGTACCACATTTTTCAAAACCTTATGTACGATTGTATAATCAATACAAATACAAAGTTGCCTTGGACATAAAGAGGGGCGACAGGCTCTCCATCTGTCATCATCCACGTTGTCCCAAAAAATATCTTCGATGGAAGGTGGGTCGAAGTGACTTAATTGTCTATACTAGACCTCTGTCCACCCCTTTATTGGGAATGGCGTGTCGATATGTATATTTCATTGATTTTCTACATTTATCTCTCCGGGAATCGCGTCCTGGTACTCGACCCGGTGACACTTCGAAAATATTCAGCCACTAAGATCGTGAATTTGTTTAAAATTCACGCTCACATTCAAACAGGATATTTAGACTTGGCATTGATTAAAAATGGATTATTCAAATCGACTCGCCTATTATTCAGAAGAAATATGGATCACGATTGCGATCGTGTCGAGAATTTTTGTCAGGTCTGTGAGATTGATCTGGACACATTGGCCGCTCACGGCCACGCTACATTGTGACTTCCACGGGCGTACGACAGCCCGCACGTGTTGAATACTGGATGAGCGAATGCCAAATTTAGAAAACTTCGCTTAACATGTAATTTCACTTATTCAATATTCTTATCTATGTCACAATGTTTTGAGTTTATCTAAAACTTTTCTAAGAAACATGAATTTACTGTCAGTAACTTATTTCATAACACCGTCATAATAGGTTGTTAAACAGTTGTCTCCCGTTCCGAAGGGTTTGCCATACTCGCCACGCTTCACAAGCGGATTTGCGATCGTAGTACCATACATATCGTACCTTAGACGCTGCTCTGTTGCCCATCACCGTTCTGTTGAGTTTTATTGTGCATTTCTTATAGATATCGTCATTATATTGGTAGTCGATTAAATTTTAATGTGCCTCATACGACATCCACGGGAAGAAAGAGGGATATTCTAACAACAGCAATTTGCTTCATAAAAAAAAAAATACAAACAAGATTTTTTTTCATCTTTATATATTTTCGTAGTACTGCTACGGTATGTCTACCTGTGACAATTAAATAATTTCGAACCACTTTGAAACGTGGCAGCTGGTGAGCCTATCGCCGGAAAAAAGATAAATTTAGTCGCGTAATTAAAAATAGAAGCTCTAGTCCGAAGTGTCAATATTGGAGTGGTAAGGACAGAGTAGTAAAAAATTTAGTCCCTGCAACCTACACATTTCACCGGATCTTGTTTTGGGACAACGTGACATGAGGTGCAATATATAATACAAATCGCATATAATCTTCGAAATAACTCATTGCTATAAACCTTCATCGATTCGAATTGCGATCACCCCAGCCATATGGATGATGAGGATTTGTACACTGGACTTTAAAAAGTAAGAAATGATAAACTAGAAACATGATATCTTCACGCAATTCCCAATGCTGAGGTAGACAGAGGTCTAGTCTAGAAAATTAAGTCCTTTCGACCCACTTTTCACCGAAGATATTTTTGGGACAACGTGACAGGTGGAGAGCCCGTCGCCGTTTTTATGTCCAAGCCAACTATATGACATAAGTTTTTGAAAAATCCCATTGGTACGAGCCTGCGATCGAACACGGGTCTCTCGACTCAAATTCCGATCACCCAACCACTCGGCTATCGTGACTTCAACAAAAAACTAAAAAAAAATATTATTTGTATAACATTAATCAATTTCTCAAGTTTGCGCCAATAAATACAACTTTATTCATTCATTATTATTATTCATTATCTCGGTTTCGCTGATGCAAACTAGGCTGACTGCTCATTTAGCACTGACGAGGATATTCTCCAAGCGTTATGAACATTTAGTTTCTCCTCTATTGTTTCCCCGATCATCTCTAATTATCAAACTGTCAATCACATTCACACGGACGGACGCCTGAGTTATGGCGGTCGTGTAATTGATTTATATGAGCCTCCTTCATTATTAATTGTCTTAGCGAAACGAGATATTGTTTTGCAAATGAGCTCGGAGTGATATTACGTCGTTTTTGATTCACTTTCGCCTCCGTTCCGCTATTTCCCCCTTGCCGCTGGTCTATCCCTGTCAAAGTCAATGTTTGTATACTACAATTATTAAATTTGCAGTTCTAAGTTTGTACATAGTTTTCAATCATCTCTCTTCGTCAGTACTAATAATTATAGATAGATTTTAGATGTCGTTAAACTCAGACAAGGTTGTGACTTTATCAATAGAAATGTACTGAGTGTAAAAAAAAATTCTTCACGCCATACTGAACACAGGGGTGGCGAGAGGTCTAGACAATTAAGAAGATATTTTTGGAAAAACATGACAGGTGATGAGCGCGTGGCCGTCCTTATGTCCAAGCAAAAAATATAAATTGAAGACTCATTGGTACAAACCTACCATTTGGGGATCCAACTCGGTTCTCTTGTCTCGAATTCCGATCACCCAAACACTCGGCAGACGTGATATATTTGTGAACTGTATCCAAGTTGACCAACCAATTCGACGTGTTCTGATGTTAATCGTCGGCTATTGATTTTGTCTTGTGTCATTATGTTTGTTATTGTTTATATTGTAGTCAACATCTCGATGACAAGAATTAAATATTTTTTTCTTTTTGGGTGTTCACGCTTTTATAGATAACATTAGGTCAGCTCCGTGGTCGAGTTATTCAAGCATTGGTTGAACGTCGCCGGCCCTGAACGACTCTAGGATGGATCAATCCTGGGTTCGACTCTAGGATGGATCAATGTAGGAAACTACTTTTTCTTCACTGCTTTGTGTTTGGGAGCGTGCGTTGCACTTTAATTTTTCTGCTTCCGTGTTTTCTGATTCCAAAATAAGTGTTTCTTGCTTTGGAATTAGAGCAAAGTATGTAATGTCCCTTATCTGAATAGATGTGATAATTTCAGCATTTAATTATTGTACAATTTATTAAAACATTTCATAATATTTAAGTAATGTTGAACTTTTGATTATTAAATTGAAGAGAAATTTGCCACGGTCTGGCAAAGGTTCGATGAGGTTCGAATGGGTTCGAAGAGGAAGCCCGTCCGTGTCAGTAGATTTTTTTTATTACAAAGTATCTTAGCTACGTAAAACGCTAGTTTTTAATTCTATGAAATTCACCCAAACATTACAGCAAGCGCTGTGACTTATATACAAAAATATATCTTATTTATTTATCTCATTATCTTATTTAAATACTGTTAATATCCGATTCATATTTATTACGCAATCGTTAATATTTCGATTGCTTTTATTCGAACGCAACCCAGATCCATTGCCGTGCGAAATGTCACAAACATCACGATAATGAGCAGCTTCCTGCGCTGCTTTGTCGAATTATTCTTGGGGTGAATAAAGGAAGTGAGGCGGTGTGGACGAGCCATAAAGTATCTCGCAAGAGCGCCCACGGATGCGCACTCGTATCGGCCGGAAACGGCCGATGATTCACGAGCGCTGCCGAAGTGCTATAGGCGCGTGGCCCGATTGTATACGCTGCGTTTCTTGTCACCCTACATAAATATAATCGACTGGGCTTGCGAATATTTTATTTACGATGTTACATTTTTTTGCTTTTATCGATAGATAAATGATACATCGATAATGTAGTACATTAAAAATGATTGATCTTCATGTTTTCTCTGGTATATTGACACTATAAATATTATATCGTTATTGTAGCGTAAACAGGAAATTTTTAAAAATATTTTGAATATATTTGTAGAGAATTCGCAAAAGATAAAGCGTAATGTTTTTTAAGAGTTTAAATACGTATTGTAATATCTCTTTCAAATTTTATTCATGTAATTTTCATTTTATTTTAGTTTTTATTGAAGGACTCGATTTTATTAAAGGAATAGTTAGTTTATAACGAATAATTGAAAGTTATTTGATCTTAAAAATGAAGAAATGAATGAAATCTCTATTATATTCTTTACTTACTGAAGAAAAGTCATGATAGCCGAGGCGATTGGTGGTTGGATTTTCGAGTCAAGAGACCCGAGTTCGATCCCCAGGTGGCAGGTTCGTACCAATGGGTTTTTCCAAATATATAATTATGCACGAATTATATCGCTGGCTTGGACATAAAGACGGCGACGGGCTCACCACCTGTCACGTTATCCCAAAAAATATCACCACCTGTCACATTGTCTCGAAAATATCTTCGATGGAAGGTGGGTCGAAGAACTTATTTGTCTAGACAAAACCTCTGTCTACCCCTGTATTGGGAATAGCGAGAAGATATGTATTTATTTAATTTTATAACTCCAAAAAGCCTTTATTGTAATGATTATGTTCATTATTGATATAACAACTAGTGCATACTCGTACAAAGTAACATTAATTAACGTCATTACCACTAACGAACAACTGTCGCGACAGCTATTGTCACTTGTCACCTCACAGAACGTGTTAATTAGAAACAAGCGCTGTATTCTGTATTATGTGGTTTAATTTGATTTATTACACGCGAGCAGGGAGTAGGTTGGTACGTACAAATTATTCTGGAAGTTAATGTACCGCAGACGACTGAACTTAATGTAACAGTATTAAGTATAAACATATATGTAAACTTGATGCCCTCAGTCACACAGTCGAGTCAGTGTGTCCTCCTGTCTTAATGTGAAATAATACTAACAGTTTATAACCGAGGGTTTTGGGTTCGAATCGAGGCAAACGATATGATTCGTGCATAAGTTGTTGGAAAAGGTAATATGATTTTATGTCTGTGTAATTCCATTTTTTTGCTTGTTTTGTATCTATTTGTGATTAGATCGTGAATAAATATTTTTCTTACTTTCTTCAAAAGTCAATTCGTATCCGGATTCGAACACACAACCATTAGCGTCGAAGACGGGGTCACTGTCAACTACGCTATCGGGTCGTCTAATATTTAATATACGTAATGAATTATATAATAAAATGACAATATCTTCACCCTCATTCTTTTGGCATTAGAATTTGTCATCCCCTCTCTCTCTTCCCGTGGGTGTCTTAAGGGGACTGAGAGAAAATCTTTTTCCGGTTCCTTTAGGTGGCCTTATCCTTCAAGAAAATTACCAGTCCAAAATCTTGCAGAGGGGTGACCCTGCCCATCACAGTCAACGTCTAAGATGCATAGTGTATGGTATCGTAATCGCCCATTCGCTTGGTAAACGTGGCGATTGTTTAAGAGAGAGGTTTAAGGGAGAGATATTTGCAGGCCGGCTTTGTAGATATTTGTAGGTTGTAGGTATTCAAAAGTAAAGTTTGTACAGTCAAAGGATTAAAAAGGGTGTCCCTATGTATTGTATTTGACTAAAAAACTGTAATTCTCTTCCTGTGGGCGTCGTTGGAGCATAAATTGCTTCACCTAACTTGTATCTGAAATGCCGATATGCAAAATTCTATATCTTTCCACGTGTTTTTACTATCAGGTAGCAACTGCATACCTCTTGATTATAAACAGGCGGCATACCATTATGTTTGTGATGCAATACTATTCCGTTGCAATTCAAACCTTATTTATATAAAATATCTTCACGCCGTTCCCAATACCGGCGAAGGTCAGAGAGAGGTCTAGATAATTAAATCTTTTGTGATAGGTGGTGAGCCTGTCACCGTCTTTATGTTTTTCTACGATGTAAATCGTATATAAGTTTTGAAAAATCTTATTGGTATGAGCTTACCACCCGGGGATAAATCTCGAGTCTTTGACTAATATTCCGATCACCCAACCACTCGGCTATCGTGACTTCAACAAAAACTAAAAAAAATATTAATTATATAACATTAATCAATTTCTCAAGTTTGCGCCAATAAATACAACTTTATTCATTAACTCGGTTTCGCTGATGCAAACTAGGCTGACTGCTCATTTAGCACTGACGAGGATATTCTCCAAGCGTTATGAACATTTAGTTTCTCCTCTATTGTTTCCCCGATCATCTCTAATTATCAAACTGTCAATCACATTCACACGGACGGACGCCTGAGTTATGGCGGTCGTGTAATTGATTTATATGAGCCTCCTTCATTATTAATTGTCTTAGAGAAACGAGATATTGTTTTGCAAATGTGCTCGGAGTGATATTACGTCGTTTTTGATTCACTTTCGCCTCCGTTCCGCTATTTCCCCCTTGCCGCTGGTCTATCCCTGTCAAAGTCAATGTTTGTATACAACAATTATTAAATTTGCAGTTCTAAGTTTGTACATAGTTTTCAATCATCTGTCTTCGTCAGTACTAATAATTATAGATAGATTTTAGATGTCGTTAAACTCAGACAAGGTTGTGACTTTATCAATAGAAATGTACTGAGTGTAAAAAAAAATTCTTCACGCCATACTGAACACAGGGGTGGCGAGAGGTCTAGATAATTAAATCTTTTGTGATAGGTGGTGAGCCTGTCACCGTCTTTATGTTTTTCTACGATGTAAATCGTATATAAGTTTTGAAAATCCCATTGGTACGAGCCTGCGATCGAACACCGGTCTCGTCTCGAATTCCGATCACCCAAACACTCGGCAGACGTGATATATTTGTGAACTGTATCCAAGTTGACCAACCAATTCGACGTGTTCTGATGTTAATCGTCGGCTATTGATTTTGTCTTGTGTCATTATGTTTGTTATTGTTTAAATTGTAGTCAACATCTCGATGACAAGAATTAAATATTTTTTTCTTTTTGGGTGTTCACGCTTTTATAGATAACATTAGGTCTGCTCCGTGGTCGAGTTATTCAAGCATTGGTTGAACGTCGCCGGCCCTGAACAATCAAACTGATCAATCCTGGGTTCGACTCTAGGATGGATCAATGTAGGAAACTACTTTTTCTTCATTGCTTTGTGTTTGGGAGCGTGCGTTGCACTTTAATTTTTCTGCTTCCGTGTTTTCTGATTCCAAAATAAGTGTTTCTTGCTTTGGAATTAGAGCAAAGTATGTAATGTCCCTTATCTGAATAGATGTGATAATTTTAGCACTTAATTATTGTGCAATTTATTAAAACATTTCATAATATTTAAGTAATGTTGAACTTTGATTATTAAATTGAAGAGATATTTGCCACGGTCTGGCAAAGGTAATGGGTTCGAAGAGGAAGCCCGTCCGTGTCAGTAGATTTTTTTTATTACAAAGTATCTTAGCTACGTAAAACGCTAGTTTTTAATTCTATGAAATTCACCCAAACATTACAGCAAGCGCTGTGACTTATATACAAAAATATATCTTATTTATTTATCTCATTATCTTATTTAAATACTGTTAATATCCGATTCATATTTATTACGCAATCGTTAATATTTCGATTGCTTTTATTCGAACGCAACCCAGATCCATTGCCGTGCGAAATGTCACAAACATCACGATAATGAGCAGCTTCCTGCGCTGCTTTGTCGAATTATTCTTGGGGTGAATAAAGGAAGTGAGGCGGTGTGGACGAGCCATAAAGTATCTCGCAAGAGCGCCCACGGATGCGCACTCGTATCGGCCGGAAACGGCCGATGATTCACGAGCGCTGCCGAAGTGCTATAGGCGCGTGGCCCGATTGTATACGCTGCGTTTCTTGTCACCCTACATAAATATAATCGACTGGGCTTGCGAATATTTTATTTACGATGTTACATTTTTTTGCTTTTATCGATAGATAAATGATACATCGATAATGTAGTACATTAAAAATGATTGATCTTCATGTTTTCTCTGGTATATTGGCTTCTATATTGACACTATAAATATTATATCGTTATTGTAGCGTAAACAGGAAATTTTTAAAAATATTTTGAATATATTTGTAGAGAATTCGCAAAAGATAAAGCGTAATGTTTTTTAAGAGTTTAAATACGTATTGTAATATCTCTTTCAAATTTTATTCATGTAATTTTCATTTTATTTTAGTTTTTATTGAAGGACTCGATTTTATTAAAGGAATAGTTAGTTTATAACGAATAATTGAAAGTTATTTGATCTTAAAAATGAAGAAATGAATGAAATCTCTATTATATTCTTTACTTACTACAGCTGTGTGATATCCCCTTTTTTAGAAGTAAAAAGTCACGATAGCCGAGTGATTGGGTGGTTGGATTTTCGAGTCAAGAGACCCGAGTTCGATCCCCAGGTGGCAGGTTCGTACCAATGGGTTTTTCCAAATATATAATTATGCACGAATTATATCGCTGGCTTGGACATAAAGACGGCGACGGGCTCACCACCTGTCACGTTATCCCAAAAATATCATCACCTGTCACATTGTCTCGAAAACATCTTCGGTGGAAGGTGGGTCGAAGAACTTATTTGTTTAGACAAAACCTCTGTCTACCCCTGTATTGGGAATTGCGAGAAGATTTGTATTTATTTAATTTTATAACTCCAAAAAAGCCTTTATTGTAATGATTATGTTTATTATTGATATAACAACTAGTGCATACTCTCGTACAAAGTAACATTAATTAACGCCATTACCACTAACGAACAACTGTCGCGACAGCTATTGTCACTTGTCACCTCACAGAACGTGTTAATTAGAAACAAGCGCTGTATTCAATTATGTGGTTTAATTTGATTTATTACACGCGAGCAGGGAGTAGGTTGGTACGTACAAATTATTCTGGAAGTTAATGTACCGCAGACGACTGAACTTAATGTAACAGTATTAAGTATAAACATATATGTATAACTTGATACGCCCTCAGTCACACAGTCGAATCAGTGTGTCCTCCTGTCTTAATGTGAAATAATACTAACAGTTTATAACCGAGGGTTTTGGATTCGTGCATAAGTTGTTGGAAAAGGTAATATGATTTTATGTCTGTGTAATTCCATTTTTTTGCTTGTTTTGTATCTATTTGTGATTAGATCGTGAATAAATATTTTTCTTACTTTCTTCAAAAGTCAATTCGTATCCGGATTCGAACACACAACCATTAGCGTCGAAGACGGGGTCACTGTCAACTACGCTATCGGGTCGTCTAATATTTAATATACGTAATGAATTATATAATAAAATGACAATATCTTCACCCCTCATTCTTTTGGCATTAGAATTTGTCATCCCCTCTCTCTCTTCCCGTGGGTGTCTTAAGGGGGACTGAGAGAAAATCTTTTTTCCGGTTCCCTTAGGTGGCCTTATCCTTCAAGAAAATTACCAGTCCAAAATCTTGCAGAGGGGTGACCCTGCCCATCACAGTCAACGTCTAAGATGCATAGTGTATGTTATCGTAATCGCCCATTCGCTTGGTAAACGTGGCGATTGTTTAAGAGAGAGGTTTAAGGGAGAGATATTTGCAGGCCGGCTTTGTAGATATTTGTAGGTTGTAGGTATTCAAAAGTAAAGTTTGTATTATGTTTGTGTTGACGAAAAGGGAGGTCCTTTGCCGTATTGTATCGATTTAAAAAATTCCACCCTCTTCCCGTGGGCGTCGTTGGAGCATAAATTGCTTCACCTAACTTGTATCTGAAATGCCGATATGCAAAATTCTATATCTTTCCAAGTGTTTTTACTATCAGGTAGCAACTGCATACCTCTTGATTATAAACAGGCGGCATACCATTATGTTTGTGATGCAATACTATTCCGTTGCAATTCAAACCTTATTTATATAAAATATCTTCACGCCGTTCCCAATACCGGCGAAGGTCAGAGAGAGGTCTAGATAATTAAATCTTTTGTGATAGGTGGTGAGCCTGTCACCGTCTTTATGTTTTTCTACGATGTAAATCGTATATAAGTTTTGAAAAATCTTATTGGTATGAGCTTACCACCCGGGGATAAATCTCGAGTCTTTTGACTAATATTCCGATCACCCAACCACTCGGCTATTGTGACTTTACTAAGCCTCATTTGGTATTTAAATTGTTAGTGTTCTTTATTGAGAGTGGTACATAAGTACACTCTCAATGTGACCTGACAGTTACTATGATGGTGAGTTGGTACAGCAGTCCATGAACTCCCATCAACGAACTTTAAGCTTTTTTCAATACTTTATCTATAGAAACAAAATTATGTTAATATTTAAAATACTTATTAAAAAATGGTTTGGGTAAAATTATTTATTTTTATTTTTATATAAATAAAATTTTGTTTCTGTAAATAAAGTATTGAGAAAAAGCTTAAATGTTGGTTGTTGGAGTCTAACAAATTTAAGCCATAAAGATTATTGATGCGCGAACCACGAAGAATGAAATAGTATGACTCGATGATGTTTTAATTTTAGTCATCAGTATTTTTTTTTAATTTAATTTCTCTTTCATTAAATAACAAAAAAATCAGCATGACGTGTATGCATTAAAAATTTATTAAAAATTGCATAAAAATATTTATTCATCGAAATAATTATGTGCATTCGTTTATCGATAGTATTTTTTTAATCTACCACCGTTTCGTTTTCTCTAGCGGAGGAGAGGCAGGCGAAAGAAACTCCATAGGTATCTTTTTGCGAAATAATTTTTTACGACGTTCCAAAATTAAAAAATATTTTCTTTTTATCGCATTTAATAGCATGGGAGCGATTACCTCCCAGTTTCCGTCTCAACTTCATTCAGAATTAAGTTAATTTCTGGTTAAGGTTATGTTATGTTGGCACAAAAATTGAGAGTACACATAATAGGTCTCTGTCCACTACTTTTTGCTTAGATGACGTAAGTTGGTGAAGCTAACAGTGTCCAAACGAGGAGCGACGAGGGAGCGATAATTTAAAGAGGACAAAAAGCTCCGAACTTTTATACGCTTTCCAAACTTTTACGTCTTTACCTTCCTGTTATAACTTTCTTCTAATGGCTTCTTTATTTAAATTACTTCTTAACAATTTAAATCTGTTAACCTACTTTGAATCAGTCCGAATTCTGTCATTGATAATTAAATTTTCTGTTTAATTATTTTCATGTATAAAGGAAATTTCTCGGATATCACACTCATCTAGATAAACGTAGCATTCAAAACGCTATCTAAATACAAAATATTGCCTAATTAGCTGTATTTTTTCAATACTTTGTTTACTTTATTTACATTTATTTATTTACTTTATTTACAGAAACAAATTATGTCTATATTAACAATACTTATTCTTTAAAAAATTTCAATTATCGTACAGCCCTACCCCTCGTAGGATGATTATAGTTTTTGTTTCCGAGATATCGATTAATAAATTTACAATATTAGTTTAAAATAAAAAAATAAATAAATAATAAATATCTTCACGTCATTCCTAATACAGGGGTAGACAGAGGTCTAGTCAAGACAATTAAGTCCTTTTGATCCACCTTCCACCGAAAGATATTTCGGGACAACGTGACATGTGGTGAGCCCGTCGCCGTCTTTATGTCCAAGCCAACGATATGAATCGTACATATGTTTTGAAAAAAATCCATTGGTACGAGCTTGATACCTGGGGACCGAACTCGTGTCTTTCCACTGGGAATTCCGACCACCCTTCCACTCGGGTATCGTGGCTTAAAATAATATGATATCTAGATAGATAGATATCCCACCGTATGAGACGGTATAAAATATTGCCCCTTTCTTTCTTGTCGTGGGTTTCGTAAGAGGCGACTAAGAGACACAGCCTTGAACATCGTTATGGCATCCGATAGATGGCGGGATAATCATCTCTCAAAATATCAGAACAAAATAATCGGACCGAAAATGGGCAGCAGCGTTTGAGGTGCGAGTGGTCTGGTGGCGACCGCCCATCCGCCTGTCAAACGTGGCGATTATGACAAATCCACCGTATGGGAGAGGCTTATATCTTGCAGTGGACTTCAACAGGCCGTTATGCGTGTATGTATGTAATGAGATATTCTTTACGGGTTAATAATTAATTCTAAAGCCCAACCAAAACCTACGCTAAAAGTCACTTTACGTATGTAAATCTCACTACTGGGAGAGACAATACAAGCTGAGTAATTAAAGCCTCCCCACGCGATACATAAAATTTATAAACCTAACGCAGCTGAGCGTAACCACACTCCACTTTCATATCGAGTTGATTGCATACGATTTGTGAGAGTTAATGACACAAGTGAAACTGAATCATACCCTAGGTCACAGCGCAGCTGGAGCATGCTCTTAAGTTCTACATACACTCTTGGCTGGATTGTGATGTGGATGATCTTCTGGATAGCATCGGCGTAAGACAATTTGCACTGCCACGACGTTTGTGGGAATTCTTTTCTTTTATAAATTTAAAACAATATATAATTTATAAATCGCGCCGCGGGGTCCTCGCACGATGGAGTTAGTTAAGGAATTATATCAGTGACTGGTTGTAGCCGCTGGTGACAAGAGGTTTGGTCCTTTTCTCGCTGAACGGTGAAGTTTATTATTCAAAGTGGAAATGCAGTCAGCGTTCTTGGTGCCACGCCACGCCACGTAGGCTGTTTTTTATACAAAAGAGAGGCGAAGGAGCAGGTGGCTCACGTGATGGTAAGTGATTACCGCCGCCCATGAACACCCGCAATACCAGAGGCATAACAGATTCGTTGCCGGCCTTTGACAAAGGTGTGGGCCTCCGGTTACCTACACTCATTAGACGAAACGCAGAAGTTTGTTAAACTTCTACTTCAAGCCGGTGTTCTGTGAGGTCGTGGTACTTCCCCGGTCGAGCCGACCCATTCATGCAACAACAAAAGCTGGCGCGTAGCTCTGCCACTGTACAATTACTGTCGATTTTAGTTAACAAGTATTGTTATTATGAACATAAATTGGTTTTTGTAATGTTGAAAAAAATATTAAATGCTCTTTTACTAAATCGAAAATTTAATATTTTTCTATTCCTTTACTTACCTGGCCGGTTTCGCCTTTGTAGCATTATCATTAGATGTGTTTGCAGCATTATCATTAGATGTGTTTGTAGCATTATCATTAGATGTGTTTGTAGCATTATCATTAGATGTGTTTGTAGCATTATCATTAGATGTGTTTTCTATCACTTTAAAGGATAATCTTTGTTCGGCATAATTGTTATTCCACCAAAAGACCACAGTCGTGAGTATTGAATTACTTTTAAAAAAATCGAGACTTATTTCGTGAGTTATTAATATTGGTCTCGTTACTGTTTACGACATTTTAAGCCAGAAACTTCTTGTGGTCCATGCACGAGGAGTGATATAATTTTAGAATTATTCGATTAAAGCCGTTTCAGAATCAAATCATTTATTCATCGGCATAAGAATGTATAATCGTTTCTCGATAGCAATTTTTTTATCTTTACATTTCGTTTAAAAACTTAAGTATTTAAAATATGACGGTTTTTTGACGTGACTATATAGAGTTAAGAGATAAATAAATATATTAAAAACTTTACAAACATTTCTCTAATCTCAAAGAAAGTAACTAAATCACTTATGTTATAGAATCGGAAACAACGGATTTACCACAAACACGACCGAGATACCCGAGATAATATAGAAAAAGTGGTTTCCTACATTAACCCGCCCGGGAATCAAATCTCTGGTTCAAAATATTACCATACATAAGTCACGATAGCCGAGTTGTTGGGTGGTCGGAATTTCGAGTCGAGAGGTCCGAGTTCGATCCCCAAGTGGCAGTACCAATGAGTTTTTCAAAAACTTATGTACGAATTTCATCGTTGGCTTGGACATAAAGGCGGCGACGGGCTCACCACCTGTCACGTTGTCCCAAAAATATCTTCGGTGGAAGGTGGGTCAAAGGGACTTAATTGTCTAGACTTGACCTCTGTCTACCCCTGTATTGGGAATTGCGTGAAGATATTTATTATTATTATAAAATATTACCAGCTCTGAGTCGGTCCTCGACCATGGAGCGAGATGATTTTCTTTAATTAAATGAATTGAATTTCAGAGGCCAATGATACAAACAAGCGATGACGATTTTGTTTCCTTGGATAAATCAGAGTAAGAAGAACAATAATAACAAATATTACTAAAGATATTCTTATTTATACAAAATATACAATCAACATGGTATATGAATCTTATATATGTAGTGAATATTTAAGTGTATCGTAAATATAAAATTACAAAATGATGTCTTATTTGTTGCAGATGATTTGGACTTGGCCAAAACTAACATAACAAAGCACACCGGACCTTTACTACTGTCACCATACCATAAAGTCATGATAAAGGCCCCCATCATAAGGCACAAGGATTGGTGAGCGGCATATCGAATCCTCGACACCTTAGGTTGAAACCTTTCATCGCTTTGCTTTATTTAAATTAAGTATTTTTTGAGCAACCACCTATTAATGTGAGTTCTGTGCCATTATTAAAACTTTACTTTGAGTTGCCTTTTAAAATAGCAACAGAAAGAAAGTCGGTGGTAAATTTGATACCATATCGCACGTGATCTGAAGGCTTTTTTCAATTAAAACCTTTACTGTCTGGATCATATTGGTGTCACAATTTTATTAGTCAGTTCTTCTAAATGAACATGTTATAAATTGTCCATTACCAACTTTGATTCTCCAATTGCATTGCATGATTCTTCACATTCCTCCTCAACCCGCAATAGCACATCAAGAACCTGTTTTTTAATTTGATTCTGGAACTTCTTTGGTAACCTCTTCGTGCTCTGGCAGACACTGGCAAAGAATAGATCTAATGAGTCCTGGTCAGAGTTGCCCGCCTCCCAAATATCGGGTTCCTGTTCCAGCTCAGACTGGACATCAGTTTCATCTACTTTGATATCTCCTCTCATTGGCCTTTGATTTCTAAAATCAATAATAACAGAAATTACTTAGAATTTACTTGGAACAATACGTATTGCTCAAAAAGACGGTTTATGGTAGAGCCAAGCAGTGATTTTTTCAGTGGAACGAATGGTAATTTCCAGATAACCATTGCCTTGAATAATACCCAAGTGAAGTGTTTGAAAGGTGCCTCTGGCGATGTAGTGGTGAATTAAGATAATTGCTTTCATGTTTCCACTTTAAAAGAAAAAACTGTTCCTGCCACCTAATTTGGTATTTTTTATAATTATATTGTTATATAATAATTACAATAATGAACATATTCACGCAATTCCCAAAACAGGGGTAGACAGAAGTCTAGTCTAGACAATTAAGTCCCTACTATACTACATTGTATACTACAT
Organism: Sericinus montela; assembly: GCA_029286605.1. Lineage (NCBI taxonomy): Eukaryota > Metazoa > Arthropoda > Insecta > Lepidoptera > Papilionidae > Sericinus > Sericinus montela. The sequence continues at coordinate 4,389,452 of JAGSMR010000085.1, read as the reverse complement.
TGCTATCTATGTATAAACTTCAGGTGGCTAATCTCAACATGCGAGTCGTAAGGTCAGTTTAGCAAAATATTTAACAGCAAAGATTTCCAGACGTTTCACAGACAAACATTACCTTCTCATAGTCATATAAGGTAGCACGAATGCCATACGGCTCTGGAAACGCCATTTCTTGCACGGGGCACCAGCTTTCGTGGTGGTACCGGTTCTGGTCTTCTTGAGAGCCTGCCGTAAGGAGTCACGTAGGATCTTCCATTCTCGCTTCAGAACTTCGGCTGTTGAATGAAAGGCGGTTAATATCTGATAAACAATTTTATACGAAAGGATAGTCTTTAAAACTATTTTAATATTGGAAAGATTGTTGAATTAAAGGACCTTAAGGAATTGAAAGCCTTAAATAATCAGTTTCGAAACGGCGTGGTGGATTTCCATCTCTCGCTTAATGCTCAAAAATGACTGACTACTTACTTTTACAATTCCGCTTTCCATAATGAATTTAGCGCTATTATAAGAAAGTTATAAAATGAGAAAAGCTATATGCTTTTCTCATTTTATAACTTTCTTATAGCCATCATTATTACTCAGGATGCCCAATAACGAAGTAAAAGGTAAAAGAAACTTTTTTATATTGTTTACTCGCAGTAGAGCATGCCGCCTTTACCTTCAATCATAATAACGAAATGGCGTTCGACTAACTTAGTTTGAGTTTTACTTTTATTGTGTTTCTCAAACCAATTAATTAATATATCTTAATAAAGAAATATCTTCACGCAATTCCCAACACAGAGGTAGACAGAGGTCTAGTCTAGACAATTAAATCCCTTCGACCCACCTTCCACCGAAGATATTTTCGGGACAATGTTACAGGCGGTGAACCCGTCGCCGTCTTTATGACGATATAATTCGTACATAAGTTTGAATAACCCATTGGTACGAGCCTGCCACCGGGGATCGAACTCGGGTCTCTTGACTCAGAATTCCGACCACCCAACCACTCAGCTATCGTGACTCTTTTATTATATTCTCTTGATAATAATGAATATATCGTATCAATATTGGGATTATAGTTTTCAGAATTACAATAATACAGTGCCTTAAAGTGTATTCTTTGACTTAGTTCCTGTTTCAACATCTAGATGGCAGTAATAGTGCCAACTAGAGCAGTAACATTGTTACATTCGACAAACCACAGAAAGAAAGAGAAAATACATTTCATGATTTCTTGTACTTACGCGAAAACTACACATTTTTAAATAAAACGATTTTCGGATTTTATCGCATTTTGAATTAGTTTTTACAAAACTATTTTTATTTCCCGACGTTTCGGATGCTTTACAGGATCCACCACGGATGAAAATCGTTTTATTTAAAAAGAAAATACATTTATTTACCGATTATAGGCCGATGTACAGTTACATAAATTATTCTACAATAGGGTACCCAAATTAACCCTAATCCATCCCTACAGTACTTACTTGACGGTTTCTAAAGGCCGCTGTTGAATCTCTGCCGTAAGAAGGATTTGCTAAAATCGCCACAATTGAAAAGTGGATTGGCGATAGACATCTCGCATATTAGGCTCTGTTGACCCCAGTCTGCTTAATTTTACTATTGTACCATTAAGTATGGTTATCCAATCATTTAGGTAGCTATTAACATTTTTAAATGAAAAGGAAAAGGCCCTTAGCCCTTTTACGAGTCTCTCGGGAAGAAAAGGGATGGTGAATTTTACGTGACGTCACACGGTATACATAGTTAATTATAGGGCAGCGCTACACAAATAGCTTACAGTTAGCTCCGAGCCGCTGTGATATCTCCGTCCAGCATCGGTCGCGAACGTCTATATCGCGATGGTTTTCGTGCCTCGTGTCGTAGAGAACCGGATACTTCTTCACTTCGTCGATGAGTTTCTCACGATATTCTCTGGTTGTCATGACGCGGCCGCTCGGCGCGATGCCGCCGCTATACTGCGCGAGGTGAAGCGATGCGACGTTGCCGTACTAGCTCGTATCGCTCTCATCGCGCTCTGTGTGCGCCATGGTTTAACATAGATTAGTTAACGCAGATAGCAAATTGTCTATTACAAGTCAAGTTCTTTATACAACAGAATAATTGTGCGATTAAATACACTTGGATTATGTATTAAAATGTAATCTTCCCTAAAATGAATAGAGTTTTATAAAATAAATTATTGATGTTTATTATTCCCTATATTTTGACAAATTGCTCGGAAAAAAAGAAGAAGAAAATAGAGAAAGAGATATGGAAACATTTTTCTTGAGGTCTCCGAAAATCTTTTTATTTCTGAAAAGTTTTGTGCAAGTATGAATTTTGCCAGGTTAGACAACTAGTTGAAATGTTTTTATTTTTATTTATATTATTATCAGGTCTCATATACAATTATCTGGATCTGATGGATTTATGATTAAATAATTGTTTTCAAATTTCACCAAATATTGGACAGCTATTCACACAAAGTAAGACGTTAAGGGCTGAGATCCCTAAGGGCATGCACTCATAACGGATTTATATTGTACAATGACTACCAAAAAACATCCTGTAAAACACTTCAATATTCGGTTCTCTTTTGATGATTGTTTTGAGACTTTTGAAACAAGATATTACAATAAATAAAGAGTTAAATAAAATATTTTAAAGGAATTAACAATAAACTTCGCTTTCTATTGAAATAGTGCATCAAAACGTTGTGAGAAAAAAAATCATCTAAACTTTGAAATTATACACTCAACGTCATCAAGTTACGATTCTTAATCGAATTCTTAAACGAAGCGAATTTACCCTTATACTTATTGCACAACATTTTTTGTTGAATATTGTTTTTATATCATATCGTCCAATAATATTTGCTTTTATAACGCCAGGCGAAAGCCGTCATCATACAAATGAGAAATGTATAATTAAATTAAACTTTAGAATTAGAATAAGCGAATTTAAATTAAACAACCATGAAGTACAACAGAGAGACCACAGTTGTTATATTCGATATACTTCTTTTTTATGTACCCAAATCAGTTGGTGCCTAAGACCACGTCTGGTTCATCACGTCGCGTCAGTCCGCGCGCCGCTGCCAACTCGCGCGCTCTAACTCAGCCAAAGAGTATGTAGTCACTTGTAAATCAACCAAAGAGTATATAATCACTTGTAAATTAACCAAATGTTCGTGCAAGTATGAAGAAATTAATCTGAGAGAAGCGAAAGAGGTATGTAAGGATCGTGACACTTGGCGATATGTTCACTCTGGCTACCGCGTCAGGGATTGCGCGTGAAGATAAGTAATTAATTAAATCAACCAAAGAGTTTACAATCATTACGTTATAACCTCAACTTGGAGCCTGTAGTGACGTTGGCACTGCGATGAGACAATGCACGTCTCTACCTACATGTTATTATTTCAAAGTAGAATCATTGGTATCTTAAATAAACGTTTTGGCGTCAATCTCTTTACCTCACTACTGACCGATGTGTTGCAGTATGTAGTTTCATAACTTTGCTATTAATATAAATGACAGAATAAAAAAAATATCTTCACACCATTCCCAATGCAAGGGTAGACAGAGGTCTAGACAATCAATTCGTTTCGAACCACCATCCGCCGAAGACATTTTTTGAGACTATTTGATAGGCGGACAGCCCGTCGCCGTCTTTATGTCCAAGCCATCGATGTAAATCACTGATAACTTTTTAAAAAAACCCATTGGTACGAACCTTGGGGATCTTGACTCGCATTTCAATCACCCAACCACTCGGCTATCGTGACTTTTTTTTTAAATATCGTGACTCTATTTATTAATATGAGATTAAACTCATAGTAGTGAAGCCATGCAGACTTAGTGGTTAGCTTGCTCGCTTGAGGACGTGATTGTACGATCCCCGGGCCTGTAGTACTAAAGTTGTTAATAACAATTATTCATGAGCTGTTACTGTGGACATTTTACAAACTGCTACTTTATGATCAGATTCCAATGGCTGTCGACCAGTTACAAAGTTCAAGAGACTGGTGACGGGTGGCAGCGTCTACGATGCATGGTACTGCGATTGGCAATCCGCATGCCAAGCGATTGTGGCGAATCCTCCCTAAAGGGAAAGGTTTAGGTTAGGTTAGCACTACGGACTATGCTAAGTTATTTATTTATATTTATTTATCTTCACGCACAATCCCTGACGGGGTAGCCAGAGAGAACAGATCGCCAAGTGTCACGATCCCTACATACTTCTTTCGCTTCTTTCAGATTCATCATCTTCTTCATACATGCACGTCTAGGTATCCGAGTACTCTTGACCCTCCCCTCTTCGAGCAATTTGCTCACATGGTCTTCGAAAGTTAGTCTCGGTCTCCCTCGACACCTTTTAATATTAACTTTCGCGCTATATATTTTCTTCACCATTCGGTCTTCACTCATTCGCTCAACGTGCCCAAACCATCGAAGCACGCCCTTATCCATTTTGAGACAAGGTCATCTTTCAAACCTGCCATATTGCAAATCTCTTCGTTTCCCTTTCGGTCGGCCATGGTAAGGCCGCACATTTTCCGAAGAGATCGCATCTCCACTGCATTCAACCTGCTTTTATGCTTCTTCTGGCATACCCAGGTTTCGCTGCCATATAACAAAGTCGGTACCAACACTGCGTTATGTATTGCAAGGCGTGCACTTTTCACAACGCCTTGCCTTTTGATTAACGCAGTCAGGGCACCATTGACTTTGTTCCCGGCAGCGACACGCATAGATGTGGACACATCTAAATCACATCTTCCATCCCGACTAAACGCACTCCCCAAGTATACAATTTCATTCACCTGTTCTAGACATTCCTGATTTACCCAAATTTCGCACTTCGTTCTTTCTTCGTCCCTTTCAAATACCAGAACCTTAGTTTTATTAGCATGCAAACAAAGACCATTAATTTCACATTCTTCTTTCATACACGTGACTAATGCCTGCAGTTCTGCCTCTGATGGTGCAATAAGCACTGCATCATCAGCATAAAGCAGACAATTTACTTTTATGTCACCCAATTTCACACCCAAACAGCTATCTTTCAGCTTCTGTAAACAGCTGTCGAGATACAGTATGAACAGCCAGGAAGACATGACACAACCCTGTTTTACGCCCGTTTGGACGCTAAACATGAGTGACAGGTCATGCCCTACCCGCACACAGGCTTTACAGTCACAGTAAAGTGACTGCACAGCCCTTAGCAATCGACCATCCACACCATACTCCCGCAAAAATTCCCACATTTTCTTCCTTACAACCTTATCAAATGCTTTCTCAAGATCCACAAAAGCACAGAAAATCTTCTGGTTAGCAGCCAGAAGCTTCTCCGCGATCATGCGGAGAGAAAACATTTGATCCGTGCATCCTCTTCCAGGTCTAAATCCGCATTGTGCCTCCCATAGAAATCTTTCCGATTTATCTTGCATCCTACGTGTCAAAACCTTCGAGTAAACTTTACTTGCTATGCTAAGTTAATACTAATATTAACTTAGCAATGCAATTTCATTTCTGTATCACCACTAGTACCCACCTTCCACTCGTATTTATTTGTACAGAATAATATAAAGGTTTGGGGGAGGCCTATTTGGCAGTGGACTCTTGATAGACTGTAAAGAAGAAGAATACAAAACGGCGAACTTAATACCACGAGGCATTCTCTAATGCTGTATAAATTGGCAGAGCAGAGAAGCTGTAAACGGCGGGATACTTCGAAATTAACTTCTGTTATACTGAAATTGAGTTTTCTATTTTTTAATATGACGATCTATGTGGTGTACACACTGTTTGTAATGATGCTCCCAGCTCTAAGGTTAGATTCCCGGTCGGGTCAATTTAGAAAACACTTTTTCCGCATTTTCTCGAGTCTTGGTATTTGTGGTACCTTCGTTTTTTCTGATTCCATAGAACAAGGGCTTATGTTGATTACTTTAGCATCAGAGCATTCTGTAATGTTAAGTGGATCTATGTATATGTCTATGTCATGCTGTGTTTGCATTTTATTAAGTTGTAGCGTTCTGTATCTTTCGTTCTCTACGCCCACGGGCAATATTTGTAGTCACAGTATGATAAAATATTAAAATTGTGTTTGAGTAACAACAAACAATTTAGTGTACCCTCGTCTACTCGGTAAGATCAGATAAGACGTACGGTTGCGTCTTCTGGCATGCTGCCTAACGCTTTGTATTGGCACGCGTGATACAGTTCCCACTTAAACATACTCGTACGTAAACATGAGATCACTCGTAAAAATATTGAACATTTGTACTAGCTTCACGCCTTCGGCTTGGGCTGCGTTGACGACTTTAGATGCCAGAAACTTAATTACTACTATTATTACAACAACAACAACATTTTTTTTTTATTTTTTTTTTATTTATTTAGTAACAATATCACATTGTGTTTGAAATACATCGAAAATAACCAATTTAACTTCTTATTATATTATATGTATGTACTATATGTAAAAAAAAGTCACGATAACCGAGTGGTTCGGGTCTCTTGACTCGAAATTCCGACAACCCAACCACTCAGCTATCGTGACTAGATTTATATTCTAAGTAAACAATAGCTCATATAGTTAATCGTGAGACGAAAACAATCATTTATCTCATTTCCGGTTGCTCTTTCTTCATTCAATTTTATTTGATGTAGAAAATTGAACAAAGCCGTAGTAATTTTATGATATTTATGTCGGTTGGAATGACGTCACCCGCTTGACCGGATCCCTATAAATAAAGGGCTCTTAGCATCATGCGCAACCCCCGTCCCCGAGGGGCGGAAATTAAGGGATAACTGAAAACGACCTCGCATTCTTTGCGTCCCGATAAATATTGTTATTATGAAAGGGGTCATCTGATATTTTCTAATAACCAAAGTAATTTTGGTCCTTAAATTGATGTAAATAATTATCTATGTAAGTATATATTTACATATGTTAGTATAATCTATCGTTCGCTTGAAAACTAAGCGACAGGCTCACCGCCAACCACGTAGTCCAAATGAGACTTGGCAAGCGGATTGGAGATCGCAGTACCAGACAGCACTTTAGACTGCAAACATTAATGTTCATCTGACAAATGTTTTCCCCTAGCGGGATTCGAACATATAACCCTGAGTTTCGAAGGCTGATTCAATATCAACTCGGAGCTAACGAGTTGTGAATCATCTTCGTACAATTATTATTGGAATAAAATTTCGACGATTGGTGTATAATCAATAGACTGTCCTTGGACGAAGGCATCCTCTAAAGCCTTCCTCTAAATCTCTAAATCTTTATCTATATTTCGCTATCCCCATAAATTCTTGATCTGCAGCTTTTTAATAAAATAAATTAAAAATATGAGTAAGTCGAAATGAATTTATTGTCTAGATCTCTATCTACCCCACTATTGGTAATGGTATTAACGACTGTTGAGATTAAATATGGATAAAACGTTTAATGCCTCAACCGTAGAAATTGTGCTAAAAGTGGCTAAAAGTGGCTAACATTGACTCTAGTGTTTATGAATACCGACGTCTAGCGGCTAGGTGACCTGGATCAAGGGCACTCATATTGGTTCAAATCATGCCGCGCCCAACGCCAACAACTACACAAATACATTACATGAATTAGTGTTTGTATGTTGTGTGTTCGTTAATATTTGATGCCTGCAATATTTAGTAATTGAACGGTAGGAATCCATATGTCAGGATTGCCTTGGGAGAACGTGGCAAGTGGTGATGCTTATTGTCTTAATGTCTAAGTCAACAATACAATAAGTTTTGAAAACTCATCGGCAGGATACTTCTCTCTGGGGATCGAATTCAGGTCTGCTGATTCAAATTCCGAGCAACCAGTCACTTGGTTATAGAAAAATTCTTATTTTGAATCAGGTTTTCTTTTACTTTATTAATTATATAAAAATAATAATACACATGTCACATACATAGGGACAACACGACATAATGTATTGCTCTAAATCCACAGTGAGTGACTAAGGCAATTGCTTTATTCCGGTTTAAGTGTGACCCAGAGACCGAGAAAATGTTGAATGAAATGGTTTTCTACCACCGGGAATCGAAACCAGGACCCAGAGCTGGTAACGCCATGAAATGTGTATGCCACTGGTCCGAGGAGATCGTCGAAAAACTATTTGTTTCCCCTTAACTTCTAATAAACTAGCTGCGCTTTCTTAAGTTTCATATGTACAGGTCGTAAATAACTACGAATGATCTCACTTACCTATTTCAAAGTATTATTATATAATTTAAAAAACTCTGAGCATAGACTCCGTTGAATACAGCATGTCATTACATTTGACTGAACATAATTATTATTAATGATACGGACATATGGACCAAGGCTCGTGTCAGTCGTGACGGAGCCGTGACGTCACGCGAGTTACTAGCCAAGATAAGGCTAGTTATCTTGTCAATATAATGTAACCAAAAAAAATATTCACGTTGTTTTATGTAAGTACTTCCTTTTAATACGACTAAAGACGGCGACAGGCTCACCACCTGTCACGTTGTCCCGAAAATATCTTCGGTGGAAGGAGGATCGAAAGGACTTAATTGTCTAGACTAGACCTCTGCTGCCCCTGTATTGAGAATTACGTGAAGATATTTATTATTATTATTTATGTAATACTGGGTATCAGAAACAATTGTCTCAGATAGTAAATAATAAATGTTAACGTTTTTGCATGTCATACATACATACACACATGTCGGCCTATTAAAGTCCACTGCAGGATATAGGCCTCTCCCATAGGAAGGATTTGCCGTAATCGCCACACTTGGAGAGCGGATTAGCGATCACAGTACCAGACCACTCGAACCTCAGGCGCCGATGCTCATCTACGGTTTTTTGGTCTGACATTTTTCAGATCGTTATCCCGCCATCTATCGGTTGCCGTAACGATAGTCAAGGCTCTTACGTGATGACGTAAGAGGCGACTAAGGGATTGTCGGGAAGATAGGGAGTGGTAATATTCTTACCACACGGTACTTTTGGATATCAAAAAATTATAATTAGATAACCTAAGAGGAAAAGAGGTTCTCCTGTGGAGTGGCAACCTGAATTTGGCAGTCACAGTGTGACCTTCACTTTAGGTTAAAAGGTTTTTTATAAAAATAAGTACATACATAGATAGGGACAATTTTACACACATTGTTCTGATTTCAGAGTAGCTAGAGCACTTGTGTTATGGAATCAAAAACAATGAATATACCACAAACACACAGGTCTGAGAAAGTGTAGGAAAAGTGTTTGCTGTACATTAACCCGTCTGGAAATGAACCCGGGACGTCGGAGCTCGCGACGACATGTAAACCGGCTTGTACGCCACTCGTCCACCGAGGTAATCACGGAGATAAATGGAGTTATGTCCTGCAAAATGTTGCAGGGGATCGATGGACACTCGCAGCAGAGGCCAGTTCTTAATAGATAATTTAGGGGGAGGCAAATGCTCAGCAGGGGATTCTTGATAGACATTGCAAGGCCACGTTAACACATTTAAGAAATGTATTAAAGAAAAAATTTATAAGAATTTTTTTTTTAGGAAATAGGTGATCCCTCCCAAGCTACTTGTAAGAAAAAAGATATACTTGCTACTGTATTATTATAAAAAAAATAACGAAAACAACGGAAATTCACGGAGTTTCTTTCTTCTGTTTCTGCTACGTTAAAAGAACCTTATTACGGAACGGTGGTAGACCGTTACGGTAAAAAGACTGATAAATTAATATTTATTCCTATTTCGATGAATAAATGATTTGATCCGCTGATGATGAAGATTCGACCGGTAGTACTGGAGCCAGACCATAGTTTCGTAGAATGGCGGCGCGGAGTAGAGGCACCTTGTGCTTTTTGGTTCCCATCGGTGAGTGAGAGAATCAGAGGCCCACTCCACTATTCCTTTCCTCTTCTGTTTTCCGTTTTCCAATTTCATTAACTTATGTTTCCTATGTACTGACATTAGTTTAAAGTGGTTAGTTCGGATTCTGACCGAAATCAATGGACCGTTAAAACACTTTGAATTTATAAATGAATATATCTACACGCCTTTCCCAATGCTGAAGTTGACAGAAGTCTAGACAATTAAGTACCTTCGGTTCACTTAACGAACACTTTTATAGAGCAACGTGAAAGGTGGTGAAGGTGTCGCCGTCTTTATGTTGCATTGATAGAACCCTACCCGAAGATTGAACTCAGGTATCTTAACCAACCACTCGGCTATCGTGACTAAATTTTGTTTGAACAATAACTATACGAGAGAGGCATTTAATCACAAACCATTCGATAACCGAATGGTGCGTATTTGAATTTACAATAGCTACGTGTTGTTTTGCCCGCTGATTAAAACGCCACATATTTATCGGCTGTTATTGTATGGTAATTTGCCAGTGTCTGCTCTTGACCCCATTTGTCGCTAAATATATTCAAATAACTTCTTTTTGGATTTACTTTAATGCTATAATTGATTAAGTTACTATTTGTTACAAGTTTTAAGAAGGTTTGTAAATATACATAATATTATATTGTTACATTCATACATATGTGAAAGGTAATGTTCGCCATAATCGCCACGCTTGGCAAGCGGATTGGCTATCGTAGTCAAATCAAAACCTTTGTTTTTCTACATTGACTCATAAATTCTTAGTAGAGAAGTAGTTTTTCTTTTTCATAATAAATGCAAAAGGTATCTTTTTTTTTGTCTTTTATTTTATCACATTTTGTTAAATTTTACAAAGTGAAGATAGTCGAGTGATCGGAATTGGAGTCAAGAGACTCGAGTTCATCCCCAGGTGATAAGCAAGTACCATTAATTTTTTGCAAAACTTATGGATATATATGGATTATAGCTTGGACATAAAGATGGCGTCAGGCTCATCACCGATCACGTTTTCTCAACAAAATGTATTCGGTGGAAGGTGGGTCGAAAGGACTTAGCAGACTTAACTTGTCTAGACATCTGTCTATCCCAGTATCGGGAATGGTGTGAAAATATTTTTATCTCTTTATTTAAAAGCTGTGGTTAGAATTTGCCGGCACGGTATATATGAGATGTAAAATTTTTTATTTAATAATTAAATAAAATACTGAGGTGTAGGTAGTACTGAAACAATCAAAGGTCAAAATTATGCAGCAAATTTTAAAACTCTTTATCGAAAATCTATACATATAAATAAAATCGGAGTGACTGTTTATAATATTGAAATAACCGTTTTTTGCTAACTGTATATGAACATATACGGTACATACATCAAAATAACATTTTTTATAATTTTTGTCTGTCTGTCTGTTTGTTCCGGCTAATATCTTAAACGGCTGCACTGATTTCAACATGATTTTCACTGACAGATAGCTAGTGTTATAAGGAATAACATAGGCTACTTATATTTCAGAAACATAATTAGGGTTCCGCGTTAAGAGTTACACTGCGGGCAAAGCCGCGGGCGGCAGCTAGTCTTATACATATCTTATATACCTTTGCATACATATTCTTTCAGTATATATTCTTTTACAACAGACTGTTATTACTAACATCATTAGCATTTTTTTGTATGTGTCTAATGTGTTTTTATATTTAGTGTGCTCAATGTTTTAGATAAATTATACAATACACTCCATATTCATTTCTACACTTTGCTAAAAAAAAGTGTACAAAGTTTACTCTTCACGTATTTATATATAGATTCAACATACAGTTAATTACTACTTAGTTAATTAAATCATATTTTTTACTAGAGACAGCTATCTCAACTTCATCTCGCTTATTTTCCATCGATGAGCTCACCGCTCCGCCACAGACAATCTCCACAGCTTACAAAAACTGACTAATGCTTTGTAATAAATCACGGAGCGCGCCCGCTTGGCTGTAATTATATTCATTAAAGCCCTGTTTACTCCTTTTAAAATTTGGAATATTATTAAACACGCAATCCTTTAAATTGGTGTGGATTTTTTGCCGCTCAGAATAAGACGGTTGTTGATGAGTTCGACGTAAAACAGAAAAAAATATCTTCACGCAATTCTCAGTACAGGTAGACAGAGGTCTAGTCTAGACAATTAAATTCCTTCGACCTACTTTCCACCGAAGATATTTTCGGGACAACGTGACAGGTCGTGAGCCGGTCGCTGTCTCTATGTCCAAGCCAACGATATAATTCGTACATAAGTTTGTGAAAAACCCCTTGGTACGAACCTGCCGCCTGGCGAAAGAACTCGCTTTTCTTGACTCGAAATTCCGACCACCCAACCACTTGGCTATCGTTGAGTAAATCTAAAACAATAATACAATAGTAATCATATAAAGTTGAAGTAGTTACACAAGACTTCCATGTGACAATTATGCATTTATCGTAGCCAATGAAAATAACAAAAACTATATTTAAATAAATGTGAAAATTATCGAACTCGGGTCTCTCGACTCGAAATTTTGACCACCCAACCACTCGGCTATCGTGGCTTGTTATTAAAAAAGAAATATAGTATTTAGGTAGAGATAGGATCAACATCACACGCTTTGCTCTGATCCCAAAGTAGCTAAAGCACTTATAGAATACTCGACAAAATGTAAAAAAGTTGTTTTTTTTTTTTTTTAATTAACCCGCCCGGAAATCAAACCCGGCGAAAACATGTGAACTGGTTCGTTCGTCACTTAATATTTAAATGACGAAAGAACCATATTTTTTCTGGAGCTTATTGGAGACGACGTGACAGGTGTTTAGCATGTCCCCCCCCCCTGATAGGTTCGTACCAAAGAGTTTTACCAAAACTTATGTCGTTGGCTTGGACACAAAGGCTCACAAGGACACAAAGACACGAGAAACTCACCATCTGTCCCAACAAGTTGTCCCATTAAAATGTCTTCGGTGAAAGACGAGTCAAAAAGACTTAATTGTATGGACCTCTGTTGATCCCAGTATTGGGAATGGTTTGGAGCATCGAGTAGAAAAATTCATAACCAAACAAATTTTTGATGGAAGTGGGATTCGGATCCGCGACCCTTAGTTTCGAGGGCAGGGTCATCTTTTAAATGAATTAATATTTAAAATGATTAGGGTTCTTTTGAAAATATTAATTAATTTGACTACATAGCATATTTAGTCAAATAAATTCATTATACAGGATATCTACAACAGGTGAATGATATTTTTTGCTTGGAGTGAGCTTTTAGCCGGGAGATGTGGACTGGCGATGCCGGGAAAAAGTCAACGTTACCCTGAAGGCTTTTGTCAAAAGCTCACGCCTTGCGATAAATTCCGCAGTGCTGGTACTGACTTGGATATCTGGCAGCGAGACCTAGGTCTGCCTGGAGAAGCATGAAGACAAGTTGAATGCAACGTAAATGTGATTTCTTGGAAAAAGGGGGGGGGGGCGTAATCTTGACCGACAAAAATCGGAACCGACTGGAGAGACCGGAGGGACCGAAGGAGGACCGAGTGATGAAGGAATATTAAAAAGTATCGAGATAGACCGAGACTAACTTTCAGAGGCCATTTGAACAAATAGCTCAAAGAGGGGAGAGCCAAGAGTTCTAGGATACCTAGAAGTGTGTGCATGAAGAAAATGATGAATATGAAAGATGCGAAAGAGGTATGTAAGGATCATGTCTCGTGGCGATCTGTCCTCTCTGGCTACGCTGTCAAGAAATATGCGCGAAGAAATTTATTTTTATTTACAAAAATTTGGTCGTACACCAAAAGCCTAATAATATAATCGAGATGATATACTAACCCTGCAATATGTCTTGTGTTAAGGTTCGAACCCTAAACGCCACACATGTGCACCGAAACCCCGCGAGCACTGAACCCATGACCCAAAAAAACAAGTGTGCTTGCGTAGACGCAGATGCGCAGCCGTCCCTTTTTCACGTACCGCGTAACGTCGCTATCTCACTCTGTACTAAAATAATCTAAACTGAGTGATAGGTCCGCATTAAGTTAGTTGATGAAAACGATTTTATGAAATACTAATTTCTGCCAATCACGATAGCAGAGCTATTGGATTCGATTTCCAGGTGGCAGGATTCATTCGTTTCATATCGATGGCTTGGACAAAAGACGGCGCCGGGCTCACCACCTATCACGTTGTCCCGAAAATATCTTCGGTGGAAGGTGGGTCGAAGGGACTTAAACGTCTAGACTAGACCTCTCTTTACCCCTGTATTATACCTGCGTTATATTTTAGTATCCAATGGATTTTAATAGTTTCACTGAGTAAAAAACTGCGTTACATTATAGTATCCAATGGATTTTGATTGTTTCACTGAGTAAAAAACAACTTCTATTGTTTTTCTCGTAAATACCGCAATTAGTTAAGTAAAATCTTATTCCAGATCCCACCTACAGCAGTCATACATTTTTCGTGTATGATAAGAGACGCTTTACTTTACGGAAATTTATTGTTGTAAAGGAGTTAAAATTATTGTAATACCCTTTCGAGGCGAAACAAGTGCCGCCCTCCAGATGGAGTGACGACCTGCACAACATTGTATTTGGTCAATGGATGCAGGTGGACCGTTCAATCAAATCAAATCATATTGATCGCTATATTTGTTATTTGATTATCATTTTTTTATCGGATTGACCTCACCTCTAACGAAGAACAAACAGGCGAAAGAAACTACGGATTTTTTTAGATATACCTATAGATGTATCGTATGATTTGTAATTATTTTAAACAAAACATGAACAAAATGTAATTAGAAATATGCTATTTCTTATTAAATTATATCAGCGATCGTATAGGAGCTATCGCTCCTTCCCAAGGGTTTTTATCATTAATGTATTCAAGAATATTATAATAATGTTTTTAAAAAGTTTTCCTTTATTAAATTTTCATAGGTAGACTTTGCACATGTATTTTGTTGTAGAAGCAAACACCCCATGAATAAAAAGATGTCTTCACCCGAACCCTATGCTGGTATAGACAGAGGTCTAGACAATTTAATCCTTTCGATTCACCGGTCACCAAAAACATTATTTCGGTCAAAATGACAGTTGGAGTTCCTATCGCCGCCCCAGCCAATGATATAAATCGTACATAAGTTTAAAAAAACCCTATTAATACGAGCCTTCCTGGGAAGTCGAACTAGGGCCTCTAAACTCGGCTATCGTAACTAAGAAGAAGAAGTAACTCATTCACGGGATGATGACTGTGAATGAGTTACTTTTTCTTCTTTGCAATCACACAATCTTTGGAGGAGCGCAATTTGCAATCTTTGCAGTGAACTCATGACAGGCTCTACAGAAGAAAAAGAAAAATATTTTGTATTATCAAATGTTTTTAAATTGAATAATTTTAATTAAAACACAGTCGGGCTATCTCACATATATATTCTATCTTCAACGGGGCTTAATGTGGGTGGCAGCCACAGATGTATATACGCAGGTAATGAATTGCCACTGAATAAATTTCAGATAACAAATCATTACGTAATTAATAATATTTCTGTGTCAGTTTGAAATATGATATTTTTTTTGTATCTGGCAAAAAATAAATAAGCATATCTCGAATTCAAAAAGTTATCACTTTAATTATCGAGTTTGACTTTGACTTTTTTGTGTTGTAGTTTGACAATAATTTTGTTGCAATTCACCAGAAAAGTGTGCTTTTGTTGCCTTATGGTATCGGTGTAAGAATTTCTTTCTTGTTGATTTTTTTTAATAAACACACACATAGATAGGAACAACATCACATACATTGCTCCGATCACAATGTAAGTTGCTAAAGCACTTGTGGTATGGGAATCGGAAACAACAAAGGCACCACAAACACCCAGACCCGAGAGAATGTAGAAAAAGTGGTTTTTCTACATTAACCCAACCGGGAATCGAATCCGGGACCTCGAGATAGCGACACCTTGAACACTCGGAGGAAGTCAAATTTTGTCTTGTAAATTGAAATGAATAACAACAGTTAAGATAACTATTTCGAAAATACCAGACCAAAAATAAGCAGATTAGGGGTGGGCTATACTCGTACCAATAGTGGTGATGATATCAATTCTCCTTTATGGATGAAGTCGAAACCCAGCCGTACTTTAATTAAGTCATTGTTATATTTCTATAATGTTTTTGTACGATAGTCACGATAGCTGAGTGGATGGATGATCAGAATTCGAGTCAAGAGACCGATTAACTGGTGGCTAGTACTAATGGGTCTTTTCAAAAACTTATGTACGAATTATATCGTTGGCTTAGACATAAAGATGGCGACGGGCTTGCCACCTGTCACGTTGTCCCGAAAATATCTTCGGCGGAAGGTGGGTCAAAGGGACTTAATTGTCTAGACTAAGACCTCTGTCTACCCCTGTATTGGGAATTGCGTGAAGATATTATTATTATTTATATATTATTTATTGTATAAACCATCTAAAGAATCATACAAGAGAATTTCTATTCTTATATGTGTTATTTTCCTTCACCGAGCTCATGATTAATAATTGCTATTACAATTTACAACCGCCAAGGAATCTAATCTGAGTCGGCCTGTAATACGTGACTAGTTGATATGTGTACAATATGTAGTGAAAATCAATTTTAAACCATCTTTTACATACAATACAATACATAAACAGATTTATAACATAATTGATTTACTGAACAAAAAAAAACCTTTTTTTTTTCACATCGTAAATTAAAAATGATTAATCGACGAATGTGTAACCGCGTTGCGACGGAGGTATGCCTGCAAGCGAAATAAAAAAAAATATGTACCTACAAAAACCCATTCGTCAGCTGAAGTGTTGCGACGGTAAGAAATCAACGCGAGCGTGTCAGCGCAAAAAAAACCCGCTCGTATTCGAGATAGTTTGTTCGGTTTTGTGGCAAAAAACCGCGTAGCAACAGATGTAGCACGCTGATGACCTCTATGTCCGGCGATTATAGTCCATATTGCTATGAACAATAGAATACATACGAGTAATCCATATAGGATTTGAGTTGCCTGTCGATAGGGATGTGCAAGTTTCGTATGTATCGATAACAGCATAGAGTATTAATATAAAATAAATATCTTCACGCCATTCCCAATACTAGGGTAGACAGAGGTCTAGTCTAGACAATTAAGTCCCTTCGACCCGCCTTCCACCGAAGATATTTTTGGGACAACGTGACAGGTGGTGAGCCCGTCGCGGTTTATGTCCAAGTCAACTATATGAATCGTACATAGGTTTTTACAAAAGCCTCTCGGAACGTGCCTACCACCTGGGTATCGAACTCGGGTCTTTCGACTCCAATTTCTTATTAAACGTCTTAAGTCTATGGATATTTTATTGTATAATATAAATTAAGTGGAAAAATTTAATTAAATTAAATTAAAGAGAAAAATGTCTCTTTAATTTACTCAAATAACTGAATAATATAATTTACAATTATGTATCTTATCTGAAGAATGTACCACCACCTTTCTTCCCGTGGGTGTTGTAAAAGGCTATTAAGGGAAAAATTAAATTGGCTTTCTGAAAAAAATTAGTAAAATCGATGAGATAGAACATCATAACTTCTTTTAATATATAGATAAAATCTCATCCACAAAGAGTCACGATAGCCGAGTGGTTAGTGGACGGAATTTCGAGTCAAGAGAACCGAGTTCGATCCCTAAGTGGCAGGCTCGTACCAATGGGTTTGTCAAAAACTTATGTACGAATTGAATCGTTGGCTTGGAAATAAAGACGGCGACGGGCTCACCACCTGTCACGTTGTCCCGAACATCATAACTTGTTTTAAAATGCAGATAAAATCTCATTCACAAAACTTATCGATATAATGTACGTAACTGTCTATATAATTTTTTCTGAAATCGTGCGGTGCGCAAATCCTGCCTATTTCTTCCTCAAAATATCTTACAGGTCGAATGTATAGTGACAGGTGGTTATTTTAAATGTACAATAGAATAATATAAAGTGGTTAAATTTTTCTCTTCAGCTCGCAGGTTGTACGCGTGATGTAACAATAGAGATTGTATCTATTTAATTTTTTTTTTTCAATAATTCCTTAAAACCTGATATGATTGTTAACCAACAAATAATGGTATTATAAAATTCTATAATATTCGTTTAAGCTTTTATATTAAAGGATGCCTTTTAGTGAAACTTTATAATATCTTCACGCCATTCCAAATACCGGGGTAGGCAGAGGTCTAGACAGTAAAGCCATTTGTGAGTCCGTCGCCGTCTTTATGTCCAAGCCAACGATATAAATCGTACATAAGTTTTTGAAAAACCCTTTGGTATTAGCCTATTACCTGAGGATCGAACTCGGCTCTCTTCACTGGAATTCCGATCACTCAACCACACGCTAATAGTGGCTTTTAAGAAATTTTTGGAATATTTTTGGTTATTTAATTTTTTCAAATAAATTCATTTCCAGGTGATACAGGACCAATTTGTTAGCATAAGGAAGCTTAATACTAATTTTAATCAAATTGTAGGTATAGTTAGTAGCGCTCCTAACATCGTACATACTTAGGGTTGCGGATTCGAATCCTATTAGAGAAAAACATTAATGTAATGAATGGGAAAGTTTCCAATATTTATATAGAACAACATGAGAAAAGAAAAAGTCATAGCAGTAACATTGAATATACATTATGTATTGTCCTTCGATTTATTTCTAGACGTACAAACTTACGCATTACTAATGACTATGGGGTAAAGCGTTCGTACGTAAAATGCTTTATGTACTATTTTTATATTTTTTGTACTGTTTTAAATACGCCCATGACATTGGGAATCCTCTGTCGACCTGTGGTTGTAGCGACCTCTGCTGTCAAACTACTCCAGGTGTTATATCATTTTACATTTCACTTACATAGGGACAACATCACACACCTTGCTCTAATGGCAAAGTAAGCATAATACAAGTATGAAATCAGAAATAACGGAGCCACAAGCACCCAGATCCGAGAAAATGTAGAAAAAGTGTTATCTGAATTCACCCGACCGGGAATCGAACCCGGGACCTCCGAGCTCCGGTCCTCAGAAATCCGGAGTTTCCGTTACTCCCTTGCGTAAATATAGTTTTTAATGTATTTGATGAAAATAAGGTTCATAAGGTTCAATAACAAAGAAAATATTGTTTAAAAGTGTTTTAAAGTTAAAACCTATAAGCATTTTTATCTTAACTTTAAATTTAACAAAAAAAAATGGTAACTGTTACCACTATATAACAAATTTAATAAATTTTACGTAACGTTAAAATTACGTGCCTGGCTATAAAATTATGACGGGTGGTAACACTATACAGGCGTTTGAAGGACGCTCTGACCTCGACAATGCATAGCAATAGCTCGCTTTAATCAAGTATGAAGAAACGGGACGGAGCATGTTACGCTTTATTGTATAATATCCGTTCTCTCTCTCACACTTACAGTGCGATGTATTTTGTGGTCCGTTCGCACACAGGTCACCGCTAGACAGACTGTCGCCTCTGATAGTGTGTAGGGCTATGACGCATCGGTGTACGGATTTGCACAAATCTAATCTACAAATTCTCAGTATTTAAAACATTTTTACAGGTGAATCGAGCGTCTCCGTATTTTTTGTGGAAATATTGGTCAAACGACAAGTTAATTTGAATACGTCTTTGATATTTTTTGTTCCATACATAGATTAATATACACATAGAGACAACATCGTATACATTGCTCTGATCTCAAAGTAAGTAGCTAAAGCACTTGTGTTATGTAGAACTATGTAGAAAATTTAGTTTTATACATTGATTTATGATACGACCGGGAATCGAACTTTAGACCTTTGAGCTGACGACTACCATAAAATACGGTATGCACGTCACTCGTCTACGCAGGTCGACAAAGTTTGTTTTTTTATTATTTTCGGTTACAGTTTTTTGAGCGTTTTTATGTCGTCACGCATTTTCTTATTCTTGGGTAGTCAGAAGTCTAGACGATAAAGTATCTTTCTAGTAATCATCGACACACTTTTCATCGTAGCTTATTTGCTCTAATGTGACTGTTGGCTGAACCGATTTTTTGAGTAATATTAGACAACAATAGTTTACGTTACATAGTGGTGATGTTTAGGCATTACATGTGGTCAAGGGTTAAGAATATGCTCCTCTCTTTCTTACGGCTGAGGAAAAATCATCACGAGAAATACGAGACTAATATTAAGGAGACCGGTGATGGACAAAAGCGTTTTAGGTGCCAGGTGTGCTTGCCAAGCGTGGCGATCATGCCGCATCCTTCCATGTGGTAAGAAGTGAAAAGGGAAGGAAGATGGCAGTTGAACGAGGCGTTGCGTTGATGACCCAACGACACGAAATTTACATAATTACTTGAGTTAATTCCCCCTTCCCCTTTCCATCATCGGACAACAAGACGCACGGCGGGTTTTCATCCTTTTGTTGTCGATATACCCTGCATTCGGACGAAGCGTTTTGCTTCGTCGTTCATAATGCGTACAGCAAAGGACTGGAATAATTTGCCTGCATCGGTCTTTCCGTCCGATTACAATGTGGGTGTCTTCAAGAGAAGAGTGAATAGGCTCTTTCTAAGCTAGTGTGCCTACCAACAAAAACTCCATCGCCACTTACCATCAGGTGGGATTGTAGTTAAACGCTAGCTTATAATGTTTAAAAAAAATGTGGTATGTCTATTTCCTGCGGTGACTTTTATAAGCTGTCAACTATGTATATATGTACATTAAATAATATTAAGTGGCTCTTTTATATATGTACATTAAGTAACAGGTAAATAACAGGTTATACTGAAGACCAGAGAGTATAACCGACCACTATGCTTAGCGTTTGTGGACTATGAAAAAGCCTTTGATTCGATCGAAACGTGGGCGGTGTTCCAATCTCTCCAGCGATGCCATATTGACTATCGGTATATCGAGGTGTTGAAGTGCTTGTACAGAAACGCCACCATGTCAGTCCGAGTACAAGAGCAGAAGACGAGGGCTATTCCACTGCAAAGAGGTGTTAAACAGGAAGACGTTATTTCTCCGAAACTGTTCACCGCTGCTTTGGAAGATGCCTTCAAGCTCCTGGAAAAGACTTGGCATCAATATAAATGGCGAGTATATCACTCACCTTCGATTTGCCGACGATATTGTGGTCATGGCGGAGTCGCTGGAGGATTTGAACATCATGCTCAATGACCTAAATGAATTTTCCCAACAGGTGGGTCTTAGAATGAATATGGACAAGACGAAGATTATGTCGAATGTCCATATTGCACCTTCACCTGTATGTGTTGGGAGCTCAGTTCTTGAAGTTGTTGACCAGTATGTCTACTTGGGTCAGTTGATCAAGGCAGACAGTTCCAGCTTCAAGGACGAGGTCTTTCGACGAATCCGACTCGGCTGGGCAGCGTTCGGGAAGCTCCGGAGTGTCTTCTCGTCCAAAATACCTCAGTGCCTGAAGTCGAAAGTCTTCGACCAATGTGTGTTACCAGTGATGACGGGTCCGAAACGTGGTCCCTTAGTATGGGCCTCATAAGAAGGCTCAAGGTCGCTCAAAGAGCTATGGAGAGGGCTATGCTCGGAGTTTCTCTACGAGATCACATTAGGAATGATGAGATCCGTAGAAGAACTAAAGTCACCGACATAGCCCAGCGGATTAGCTCCTCGAAGTGGCAGTGGGCGGGGCACATAGCGCGTAGAACCGATGGCCGATGGGGCAGAAAGGTTCTGGAATGGCGGCCACGTACCGGCAAGCGCAGCGTCGGACATCCACCGACTAGATGGTCGCACGACTTGACCAAGGTCGCGGGAAGACGCTGGATGCAGGCCGCAAACAACCGGTCGTATTGGAAATCTTTAGGGGAGGCCTACATCCAGCAGTGGACTTCTTGTGGCTGATATGATGATGATGATGATGAAGTGGCTCTTTTAGCTACGAGATATTAAGATTTGGTTTTAATTGTTGTTTAATTGTTTTTTATTATAATCTGTTGCCATTATCAATATTGGTAAAAACTACTGTATCATAAATTAGTAATAATTTTTTTATTACATGTATCTTTTTGTTTCCACGCATTTTTAAATACTGGGATGTTAGAAACCTAGTCTTTTCGATCCACTTTCCACCGAAACTTATTTGAAGCATCGTGAAAGATGATGAGCCTATCGCCGTCTTAGTGTCCAATCCAAAGATACATAGATACACATTATACTTACATAGATATTATATAAGCCTCCATAACTTTATCGGCATTCGAACCCGCAATCCTTACCATTAAAGGTAGGGTCACTACCAACTAGATCGTTGCATCTTCAAGAGCCTTATTCAATGTACGGACAGATTCGTTAAAAACTTAAAAATGTTTATTCTGTGCAGATTAACATCTCGCAATGAAACTTGTGTAACCGAGTCACGACGTAGACAGATAAAAAAACCATCGACGACTTAAATAAATATACTTACGACAATTTAATGGCAACCGTAATTTAATTGTCAAGTACGGATTATTGCAGAATGTTTTTATTTTAAATCTAATTATGCGCGCCAAAAGAAATGGACGCCATTTTGATTTTAAGACGCATGATGATGTGTGTTCATTTATGTATAAGTCACGGTAGCCGAGTGGTTGGGAGTTTGGACTTCAAATCGAGAGAGCAATTTTTGTCTTCATTCTTCCATTTGCGACGCCAATGCCTAGTAGGTATATAGTCCCTCTCCTAAAAGGAAAATAAGGGTTTCGTAAGGATGGTTCTTTTAACAGCGGTAGAGCCACGCATCATCTTTTGTTGTTGAATGAATGGGCCGCTCTACCGGGGAAGTACCACGACCTCACAGAATACCGGCGTGAAGTAGAAGCTTAACAAACTTCTGCGTTTCGTCTGGTGAGTGCAGGTAGCCGGAGGCCCACACACCCCCCTCCCCTCATTGGGGGGGGGCACTCTAAGGCCGGCAACGCATCTGCTATGCCTCTGGTATTGCGGGTGTTCATGGGCGGCGGTAATCACTTACCATCACGTGAGCCACCTGCTCGTTTGCCTTCCTTTTCTATAAAAAAAATATGTAAGAATGTAATTATATTGTGACGTTAGCTTGAACAATAACATGGTAATAGGCTCACCACTTGCCACTTTGTTCCAAGTAGGCTTTGGAGAAAAGTCGGTTGAAAGGACTTCATAGAGTAGACTTCTGCTTAACCCAGTATGAGAGAATGCGTGATAATAAAAAAATTCCTTTCACATCAGAAACTTACAAAACCCTTTAAAAACATCTCCGTAGACGAGTGGCGTAAACACTGGTTTTCAAGGAAAACCAGTGTTTACGCCACTCAAAAAGGGACCTTGAAAACGATATTACACCTTGAATTCAAAATGGGATCGGAGTAATATATCAAAATAAAGTAATTCGATTCTATTTTTAATCAAAGTGTTTGGAAAAACTTTACTAACATTAATTTAGCGAGTTTCGAACAGCTTTCTTTACACATGTTTTAACAAATAAATTATCATTATCATTATCATAGCTTGCGTGTGTCACAGAAATGTTCTCAGTCTAAATATAATCGTACAAATAAGGAATTCTGGAAAGGACATACGAGAATATAGTGTGTTCAACAATAGTACACAAGTCCTTTTCATGACATTTCTCTGTGCTAAGAAAGTCACGATAGCCGGGTAAAAATAAATAAGCATATATACAATTCAAAAAGTTATCACTTTAATTATCGACTTTAACGAAGACACGATAGCCGAGTCAAGAGACCTGAGTTCGATCCCCAGGCGGCTGGCTCGTACCAATGGTGTTATCTAAAAACTTATGTACGAATTATATCGTTGGCTTAGACATAAAGACGGCGACGGGCTCACCACCTGTCACGTTTCCCGAAAATATCTTCGGCGGAAGTTGGGTCAAAGGGACATAATTGTCTAGACCTCTGTCTTCCTCTATTTTGGTAATTACGTGAAGATATTTTATTTTATTTGCTGATATAATTGCTGAAAATAAACCTGTACGTTACAGGGTTATTTTTAAACACACCACAATTTACCTAATAGTTGTTAAAATGTTAATTCTTTTTTTGAGTTACTATTATTATTATTATAGGAGAGACTAACCAATGGCCTAGTTAGTAGTGACTCTGCCTTCGATGCTTTGGTTTGCGGGTTCGAATCTCGCGTGGGGCAAACATATGTAATGAAGATTAATTTGTGCTTGAGTCATGGATGTTTATACGTTATGAATATTTATCAATTTAAATTTATGTTTATGTAAAATTACTTTATCTACCTCATTGAGAAAATGCGTGAAGGTATAAATGAAAATATAGTAGAAGACGCCTAAGTACAGCTGAGGTTCTGCTTTTAGAGAATGGTAAGTTAGTATCAACAAGATTTTCTTAAACCTTTTTGTCAGCTGATATAGTTTCGTGCATTTTTGTAAAAAAAAAAACACGGCTTGAGTTTTTTGTGTCCAGAGTCACCTTGACGGAGCGAGTGCCAGGGTTTTTGCCAGGCCCGCATTATGTGCATTAATATACATCGTTGCGATATCGCCAAATGTCACCAAAATGTACCGCTTACATAAGCTGATACAATTTTTTTATACCGTCTGTGATTCAAGTCGCGATAGTCGAGTGGTTGGGTAATCGGAATTCGAGTCAAGATACCCGAGTTCGATACACAGGTGGCAGGCTCGTACCAATGGGTCTTTCCAAAACTAATATACGATTTATATCGTGACTTTTTTCTTAGATAAATATATCTTAACGCCGTCCCCAATACAAGGTTTGACAAAGGCCTAGTCTACCCCTATACCTAGGCACAGCGTGACAGATTATGAGCTCGTCGCCGTCTTTTAAGTCCAAACCAACGATATAGTCGTATCCAGGGTATTGAACTCGGTTCTTTGACTAGAACTCCGATCACCCAATCTCTCGACTTTTTCTTACTTACACAAATAATGTATTGTTGTATCTCACACTGGTTGACTTGCAACTCGGATAAAATTTATCTCGGCGCGATGTCTCACGTCATAAAGCCTAAGATAGGCCGGTTCCTCGTCACACGGTGCAGATAAGTTTTTGTTACTGCGCTACAATAACTAGGATTTAATGAAAAAACTGAGAATATACAGTATGGACATATCAATGACTTAGAGGCACGGGTTCTGTTACCTTGTCTATACTATATTTTTTTTATTTATTTGTCAACTAACTCATAAAGTATTTTAAACGAAAGGTTAAGGTTATAATTGAAGCGTCAACAGCCTAATGGTTTAGGGTTGGAAGGTAGAGGGTGCGGACTGCGAAACATAACGTCGCAAGTTCGGGCCCGCCATTCGACCACGCGTATTGTCGTGGACCTCCAAACACAAGCATTGTAGTTTAGTTGAAGTGGTTATCAGGAATACTAGTAATGTTATCTGATATTGATAGAATTCTTTGAGCCTGGAACTCACTTTTAGTGATATAGCCGCCCACTGTACTTCTATCTTATTTTATTCTCCTCAATGCTTGGTGTACAAAAATGTTATATTTAATTTGTCTAGACATCTGTCTACTCCTGTATTGAAGATTTTATTTATTTCCCATTTTCAAGTGCCGGTTTTCATCACACGTCCATGGATGTCGTAAAATGTTCAAATAAATAAATATATACAAAGATAAGAATAAAAGTCACGATAGCCGAGTGGTTGGGTGGTCGGAATTTAGAGTCAAGAGACCCGAGTTCGATCCCCAGGTGGCAGGCTCATACCAAAGGGTTATTCAAAAACTTAAATACGAATTATATCTTTGCCTTGGACATAAAGACGGCGGCGGGCTCACCACCTGTCACGTTGTCTCGAAAATATCTTCGGTGGAAGGTGGGTCGAAGATACTTAATTGTCTGGACTAGACCTCTCTCTACCCCTGTATTGGGAATTGCGTGAAGAAATTTATATAAGAATAACAGCAATGGCTGATGGGGGTGAGGGAGCCAGGAATCACGGACAAGTTCAGTGTGTCTGTAGGTTTACACCGGGGTTCGGCTCTAAGCCCTTATTTATTCCTTCTGATTATGGATGTTCTGACATCAAACATACAGGAGGAAGCACCCTGGTGTATGCTATTTGCTGATGTCATTGTGCTTGTCGGAGTAAATGCACTTGAGGTCCAGAGCAAGGAAAATGGCAAGAAAAACTGGAAAGTGTCAGATTAAAAATAAGCAGAACCAAAACCGAACACATGTTCTGTGACTTCAGTGGTCCATCCAGTTTTTCTTATATTGCCTTGGATGGTGTTCTCCTACCAGTTTACTCCGAATTTTGCCAGTGGTAGAGCCACATTGATTCAAAGTGTCGGCAATGTCGACCGGGATGTAAAGAATAGAATAAATGTGGGATGGATGATATGGCGACAGGTCTGGGGAATAACTTGCGATCCACGCATGCCTCTTAAACTTAAGGGAAAAGTTTACAAAACGATTGTGAGACCTGTCGTATTGTACGGATCAGCGTGCTGGGCAACGAAAGTGACGGATGAAATAAGAGTGCATGCTGCAGAGATGAGAATGTTGAGATGGATGTGTGGAGTAACTAGAAAAGGTCGGATAAAAAATGAGTATATAAGGGGAAGCTTGAAAGTAGCACCAGTGACAGAAAGTGAAGAGTGATAGGTTAGGATGGTTCGGGCATGTAATGAGGATGGAAGAATGTAATATAGGCAAAAGAGTGTTAGAGATGAATGTGGATGGACGAAGAGCTATGGAGAGACAAAAAAAAAAAACGATAGATGGATTGTGTGAAAGAAGACATGAGAAAGAAAGGAGTGAGTTCTTAGATGACGGAAATAGAGGAGAGTGGAAGAAGAAGACATGTTGTGCCCCCACATAGCATGGAATAAGGGCAGGAAGAAGAAGAAGAAAAAGATAAAAACAACAGCACATATATTGCTCTGATTCCTAAGCAAGTAGCTAAAGCACTTGTCAATCAGAAACAATGAACGTCCCACACACACCCAGACCCGAGAAATATAGAATAATTGATCCTTTACATTGACCCGACCGGGACCGAACCCCGGGATCTCAGAACTGGCGACATCATGAAAACCGGTGTACACCACTCGTCCACGCAGGTCATTAAAACAGGATTTTAAATCATAACACTGGTACATTCAAACACTATTTAATAATCACAATAGGAATTAACAACAACAGCGGCGTCACAAAAGATGTACAGGCGGAATTGCAGTAGTTCGTGGAACAGACGCACACATGGTAGCGTACGAATAAGGAGATGGAGCGGCTGAAGGGGGTGAGGGAGGCATGTGGGCTATTAACGCATATGTCTGGGTGGCCACGCGCCACGATCTCCAGTTTCAGCAGCCTGTGTCCAGCAAACGTTCTCGTATAGTAGCCCCACGGCTGGTAGAGTCCCCGGCAGCCGCGTGCGGTATACAGTGGCCCAACATCTACGAAACGCTTAAAACAACCCTTCTCATAAGGCCCAAACATTTCTCTCTTCAGACCTGGCTCATCGTAATATTCAAACGTGCTGGGATAGAAACGGTCTTTGACGAACTGCCTGTCCAATCTCCAAAGTATAGAGAAGCCAGTGTACTCGTAGCACATTGCACGGAAAAATCTGGACATTCTTCTCAATCTACTGTCTTCCGAGTCGAAGATATCATGACAGAGCGTGCTACTTGGTATCAGTGTTTCGTTCAAGCCGCACCAGTAGCAGGATGAGAGGTAGGGGTACACAGTGCGCCAGTACCTAGTTAAGTAATGCAAGGGGTTGTATTGGCGAATCCTTCGATTATTAATAGGCCAGCGGGTCCTGTAAGATATACCCGTCTTGTTACTAAAACGCGTCTCTCTGAATTTAGAGATGGCCGTTGAAGATTCACGGGCGCGCTTCTTGTACTCATCTCTGGAAGCGTATTGATTTTGTATCTGTTCCTGCCCGTCGTGGTACACGTAGGGCAGAGCGGAGGTGTTCAATCGTAAGTTGTTTTTCTTTTTGTCACCTGTCAACACTTTCTTCAGTATCGGGATCTCCTTCATCACGTCATCAAAGGTTTTATCGTCCAAGCTCTGAAGGAGTTCGACATCGGCATTGGGTACATACTCCTGACGGTTCCTGAAGCGCGACAGAAGCGATGGCGATGCATTGATAACTAGTGTAACTAAAAGTAGTATAAAAAATGTGTGTAAAATATTATAAAACATCTTACATTATTGTCTAATAAACAACGTCAAATTCAAGAGACAAAGAATTATAGCAAGATTTTGACAGAGATCAGATATATAGTGTAGTGTGTTTACACTTTTACTCTTTGTTCATATTTAATGTTTTATAAAGATCAAAGACTAAAGATGTTATTTCAGAGCTTTTGATATATACATATATCTTCACATTATTCCTAATAATGAGGAAGATGGTGGTCCAGAAGTTCTTTCGACGCAGTTTCCATCGACACTTCACCCACCAAAGCGGGATAGGCACCCGCTACCCTTAGCTTTGAAGGCAGGGACACCCAAAGCTGTTTAGATGACGAATTTAAGCTGTGTAGTAATATTGTGTTTGTTCTAACCTTCACTGAACTTCGCCGAAGACATAATTGGGGATAACGTGGCAGGTGGTGAGCCTGTCGCCGTCTTTATGTACAAGCAAATGTTGTAAATCGTACAAAAGTTTGGAAAAAACTCATTCGTGTGAGCCTACATCGATCAACCGCACCCATGTTCGATTCTCTCTATCCGCACCCATGTTCGATTCTCTCTATCCGCACCCATGTTCGATTCTCTCTATCCGCACCCATGTTCGATTCTCTCTATCCGCACCCATGTTCGATTCTCTCTATCCGCACCCATGTTCGATTCTCTCTATCCGCACCCATGTTCGATTCTCTCTATCCGCACCATGTTCGATTCTCTCTATCGCACCCATGTTCAGTTCTCTCTATCCGCAACTCCATGTTCGATTCTCTCTCTATCCGCACCATGTTCGATTCTCTCTCTATCCGCACCATGTTCGATTCTCTCTATCCGCACCCATGTTCGATTCTCTATCCGCACCCATATTCGATTCTCTCTATCCACCCATGTTCGATTCTCTATCCGCACCATGTTCGATTCTCTCTATCCGCACCCATGTTCGATTCTCTATCCGCACCATGTTCGATTCTCTCATCCGCACCCATGTTCGATTCTCTCTATCCGCACACATGTTCGATTCTCTCTATCCGCACCCATGTTCGATTCTCTCTATCCACCCATGTTCGATTCTCTCTATCCGCACCCATGTTCGATTCTCTCTATCCGCACCCATGTTCGATTCTCTCTATCCGCACCCATGTTCGATTCTCTCTATCCGCACCCATGTTCGATTCTCTCTATCCGCACCCATGTTCGATTCTCTCTATCGTAACTCACTCGGCTATCATTACTTCTTTAAATGTAGTATATTCATTGTTGCTATAAAATTTAACTTTGATTTTATGCTATGTGCAAAGCTTGTCTTCACGCAATTCCCAATACAGGGGTAGACAGAGGTAAAGTGTAGACAATTAAGTCCCTTTGACCCAGCTTCCACCGAAGATATTTTCGGGACAACGTGACAGGTGGAGAGCCCGTCGCCGTCTTTATGCCTGAGCCAACGATGAAATTCGTACATAAGTTTTTGAAAAACTCATAGGTACTGCCTCCTGGGGATCGAACTCGGGTCTCTCGACTCGAAATTCCGACCACCCAAAAACTCGGCTATTGTGACTAAAGCTTGTCTAATAACACAAACAAAGCATTTATCGAAGAAGATCTCCGTGTATGAGCGGCGCACACGCCGGCTTTTATGGTGTCGCCAGCTCTCAGGTCCCGGGTTCGATTCCCGATCGGGCCAATATGGTAAACACTTTTTATACATTTTCTCGGGTCTGGGATGTTTATGGTACCTTCGTTGTTTCTTACAAAAGAAAATAAAGAACCGTATATAAAAATCGTCTGCTTTTGACGATAAAGACGGCGACGAGCTCAGCACTTTGTCCAAAAAATATAATTGTTTAGACCTCTGTCCATTTCTGAGTATTGGGTATGGCGTGAAGATATTTATTTATTTAATGTATATACTTGTATGACTTGTATTGAATCTCGCTACGTATTTAAGTTAACTGTTCATCCGAACAAAGTCGCCGGCGACGCAATGACTAAGGTTAGGTAACAAACCCAGTTGTTAAGTCGAATCCTAAAACAGTCAATGTAAAATAACCTCTCTCCCAACCCGATAAGACTCATAAATATTTATTGTATCATACAATACACAACACAAGTACAATAGATAGTGTTATACAATGTTAGGGGAAAACTAGTCCTTATAAGTGCTTTGGGAATGTTTAGAATTGATTGTTGTTGGCTTTAAGTTGGCGTGTATTATTTGGTTGGATGTATCGTGTGGGTGTACGAATGTGTGATGAGCACACAGTCTACTAGAACCGGCTCCGAGCAACTCAAACCAGAAAAAGAAGCGTAAGACGGAAGCAAAACAATATGCTAGGGTTGAACTTGGGGTAATATCTACCTGAATTTCTTTTAAACTTAAGTAATAAATAAATAAATATCTTCACGCAATTCCCAATACAGGGGTAGACAGAGGTTTAGTCTAGACAATTAAGTCCCTTTGACCCTCCTTCCACCGAAGATATTTTCGGGCCAACGTGATACGTGGTGAGTCCGTCGTCGTCTTTATGTCCAAGCCAACGATATAATTGTCGAGCCTGTCACGTAGGGACGAACTCGGGTCTCTGTCTCGTCTCGTCAAACTTTTCGGCTGTGAAACTTGAGTAAGTATCTCATAATACTGAAAAATATCTGGAAACCTTAGTTATTACTCTATTAATTATATAAGTCGTTGTAAATATAAATGACTTGACCGAACAGGCCATAATTAAAAAAAAACACCCTGTAAACCCCCTATAGCCTAGGTCTTCGTGACGTTCAAAGCTAGAGGTTACGGATTCCTTCTTTTTTCTTCCTTTCTTTAATTAATATGAAAGTCTATCCGAGACATTGCTGTTTAAATTTTTTATATAAATATTTATTTATGTAAGTATATATCGAAATACGTATACTGTATTGTTGGCCTGGTCACTAACACGAGGTATAGCCTTATACCTGTATTGGAAGATTCGGAGAAGTATCTCGAATGGCTTAAATTGCTTTACCTTTGTCTACCGTAGAATTGGGAAATGCATAAAGAAAAATAGTTTAAAAAATTTGACCGCTTTCAAAAAGTACAAAGAACTGTCTTAGCTAAACTTATATAATAAATCATTTTTTACGGATTTAATCACGTTTTTATTTAGTTTTTTAATACTATTTTACTTTCCGACGTTTCGGATGCTTTAAATCCGTGGTCGCCGGGAACTGACGTCTTGAACGTCCCGCTGCCATTATAAGTAACTAAATAAAAACGCGATAAAATGCGTAAAAAATTGTTTTATTTTAAATGAATACCTAATGTTCGTGTAAATACAAGGAACCATTAAATAACCAACTTGTTAATTAAATAAAATAATCTAAAAAGCACTACTTACTGAAGTTAAAGTGTTGACAAATTTGTATCGTTGGACATTACCGTTACATTCAATTAAGATATTATATCGATACGGCACCAAAAAGAGGTGAATTACTAAAAATAATTAAATGACTCGATCTTCTCCTGGAGGCAGTAAACCACGGCACCCAGGCTGCACTTCACCATGCGCAAAACCGAGCAGCCTGGACAGGTCTATTGGAGAGACCTACCTATGGTGGTCACAACCATCTGCAATGAAGAAACAACGAAGAAGAAGAATAAAGATGCTTATAAAGTTTAAGCAAGTTTCTTCGGTTCCATTATCAGATCCTGACGAGGTGACAACGGCACCAAGCTGGAAGTATAATCCCCTGTAACCTGGATCCTGATCTGGTTAGCTTTCAGGCAAAAAAAGAATTTTCGAAATAGGTTTCGCACGTGAACCAATTTATCGGTAGTGAGGTTTATTAAGTACATCTAAAAAAAAAGGAAAAGGAGGAGGGTGACAAGTCGGTTATAAGTCCTTTACATACAACCGACTTGTTAACCTCCTCATTTATTAGTCAGTTAAAATTATATTTATGAACAAGCAAAACAAAAAAAAAAAAAGAAACTCCGTAGGTATCCTCTTTTAGGGTCAATAATTTTTCAATGACAAAAAAAAAAAAGAATATCTTCCGGCCATTCCCAATGGGTAGCCAGAACTCTAGACAATTTAGTCCTTCTGACAAGTGACAGGTGGTGAGCCGGTTGCCGTTTATGAAAACGGATATATGCCCATGCCAAAATATAAAACGTCTAAAAAAAATCATTGGTATGAGCCTATATCCTGGGGATTAAACTCAAAGCTCTTGACTCGAGTTCCGATCACCCAGTCTCTCATGACTCTAGTTTTGTGTAAAAAAAATTATTTCAGTTAGAATTATGATGACCCTGCGTCAGTGGCAGAGGCAAGTCTCGAACGCCGACCGGTTCTTCCACTATCTTGATACTAACCAAAATATCCCTACGCATTAAGTGACGATCAAATGAAAACAATATACAGCCTTATAACAAAACCTTTAAAGCACAATATGCTATCTATCCACGACATATTGTATCATTTTCGGTTCTGTAATAACAATAATTTTCTATTCTCGTTTGATACATTGTAACTTTGTATGTTTGTCTCGCTCAAGACAACTGTCAAAGCGAGTTTTCATAAAGATTCGATCATAAAACGGTGTACAAACAGAATGTACTACAGATATACTCGTTTAGGAAGTGAAGTTTGAAATGAGGCTTTGAAAAAAGTATTTAATTTTAATAACTATTTTTTACCCGCGTCTTCGTTCACTTTGATGTCTCTAAAGAACCGTCAAAGTTATATATATATAATCATTAGAAAGTTAATTAAATTATTTTTCTCAAAAAAATAGAAATAACTGATTCAAGTCACGATTGCCGAATGGTTGGGTGGTCGGACTTTCGAGTCAAGAGACCCGAGTTCGATCCTCAGGTGGGAGGCTCGTACCAATGGGTTTTTCAAAAACTTATGTACGAATTACATCGTTGGCTTGGACATAAAGACGGCGACGGCTCACCACCTGTCCCGAAAATATTTATTTATTTATTTTATTTTTTATTTATTTAAAAACTTTATTGCACACATAATTGAATGTACAATTGGCGGACTTAATGCCTCAAGGCATTATCTACCAGTCAACCAGGAGTATATAAGGAGAAAAAAAAAGATAAGGGCGGTGCTTTAAACAAATAAATTAAAAAAAAAAACGAAGATGGCAGCAAATCGTCACAAAAACTAGTTAAATTGGTTAAATATATATTTAATTGTAATAAACATACATATATACATACAGACATATACACATATATATACACTTATACATACATACACATACACACATACTTCTTTAAACATGCATATACTTACATTAACCTTATATATATTTTAAAATACATTTACACATATGAAACTGTGCAGTACAATTATCAATGAAAATATCAGTATATAAATTTTGAGATTCTACCTATTAGAACTAAGGTAGTGGTCTGAGACCTTTCTCTTAAAAGAAGGTAATGAAGACACCCTACGAATATCTGGAGGTAAGTTATTCCAGAGTTTGATAGCTTCTGCTGCAAATGATTGGGCCAAGAATTCGGTACGTCATGGAAAAACATGTAGAGTAGTGTTGGCCAACAAGGACAACATTAACTTTTAGGTTAACCAACAAGGATTACATCGTAGCAATTAACACAAAACTTAAGTATTAAATATTTTAGGTAAATGTATCCTTAATTAAAGGTAAACACTACATTCATAATTGTACGGACTTCGGAAGAATAAAAAAAAAATAAATATCTTCACGCAATTCCCAATACAGGGGTAGACAGAGGTCAAGTCTAGTCAATTAAGTCCCTTTGACCCACCTTCCACAGAAGATATTTTCGGAACAACGTGACAGGTGGTGAGCCCGCCGCCGCCTTTTATGTCCAAGCCAACGATGAAATTCGTACATAAGTTTTTGAAAAACTCTTTGGTACTGCCACCTGGGGATCGAACTCGGGTCTCTCGAGTCGAAATTCCGACCACCCAACAACTCGGCTATCGTGACTATTGTAAGATAATGCTTATATGCTGGTATATAATAATTTTAGTTTTTGTTTAAAACTCACGAAAAAGTCACTGTATGGAAAAAACTCATTGGTATGAACCTACCAGCTGAGAATCGAACTCGACCCGAGTTGACTCAATTTCCGATCATCCAACCACTGCGCTGTGTCAGTTCCAGCACACAAGCGACTTACTTTGGAGTCAGAGTAATGTATGTGATGTTGTACGTATTATATGTACGTATACGTAAGAATTTATAAATACGTACGTATATAATACGTATTTATAAATTCTTAAAAAAAATCATTAAAATGTACTCATTTGGAAGTGGTTGAAGGTATCCATGGTATAGAAGTCATTTACAATTACGTTTCATTGCTAGGGCTTAGCTAGCATTTCATCCCACTTTAATAAAAAAACAAAGATGTTTAAAAACAATTTCTGGGAAACATTATTGTCTTTCCTTTCTACATTCTATTAATATAACATCTTTCTTCTTCTTTTTTACAGCCTATCAACAGTCCACTGCTGAACATAGGCCTCCTCCAAATGGCAAAACCCCCTATATAAAAAAAATATAACATACATTCCTCTAATCCCAAAGTAAGTAGATTAAGCATTTGTGTCATAGAATCGGAAATAACGAAGATACCACGTACGCAAACACCTGAAAAAAAATGAAGAAATATTAGCTTTTACATTATCCCGTCTGGAAAACGAACCCGGGACCACGAAACTAGTAACACTGTAGTACTGGGTATGTAAAAACAACAAATTTTGATTACCATCAAAATTTCATCAAAGTTAATCAAAATTTCAACATTTTGGCAGTGACCCTGACTTCTTAGCTAAATGTCGCGGATTCGAATCCCGCTAGTAGCAAACAGACGGATGATTACTATGAGTATTTATTAGTCATGTATGATTTTATAAATATTTTATCTATGTTAGTGTATAGTTGGTTTAAGACGGCGATAGACAAATCAAATCAAAACAAATCATTTATTTATCGATATATGTAACATACATTACATCCATCAATCGTCATTTTAAATCAACCAACGTTTTATAATGAGATTCTTCTAACTTCGAAGAAACTCACTGCATGTCACAATGTCCAAAACCATTCTGATAGAAAGTGGATTAATACAACTAAATTGTCTCACTCCCTGTCTACCTCAGTTATTGGAAAAGCGTGAAGATAATAAACATTCGTAAAAAACAAACAGAATGCTATTAATAGATATCTCGGCTTATCGAATGCGTTAAAAAACATGTTATTTTTGTTTTTCGCTCACAAATTTTACAGAACCAGTTAAATACTGTAGATAAAGTTACATAGTAACAGAACAAACAAAGTCGTCAAGGTTGTTGCAGCCATGTGTTGCTAGAGATGTGCCAACATAAACTACATAGTATGTACCCAGTGTGTACATACCAACCAAAAAAATAAATATATAAATACATAGACAGGGACAATATCAAATACATTGCTCTGACCCCAAAGTAAGCAGCTATAGCATTGTGTTATGGAATCAGAAACAACGAAGGTACCACAAACACCCGAATCCGAGACAAGGCAGAAAAAGTGATTTTCGACATGCATCCGACCGGGAATCGAACCGGGGATCTTGTAGCTGGCGACACCTTGACAACAGATATATGTGCCACTCGTCCACGGTTGTCGCAGCCAAATACATACATGGTTGACGGCCTGTAAATTAACTGCATGATCTATTTTTAAGATTCTCATTCGGAAAATTTGCCATCGCCAAAAAGCACGATCAGCGATTGGTTGGATCACAGGAGAAGAAGGCGACAAGCAGGAACTTAATACTATTAAAATTTTTGCTTTGTGGTATCGATGTAAGAATTTCCTCCACATTTCCTCCCGTGATTGTCGTAAGAGGTGATTAAGGAAAAGCCTTGAAAAGACCAAAATCCTGCAGACCGGTGACTGGCATCAGCGTCTAAGGTGCTAGATGTTTTTTATTTATTATTTTGTTCTCTTAAATTAGTCTCATATTTGCTTACACCCTTAGTTTAATACTCACTGGTGCTCAAATCCTCAGCAACTTGGTTGCCTGGCAGATCTCGCTTTTTAGCGATAAGGCCGCCAATTCACAGACCACTGCCTCCTCTTAAATATTTTAGAGAGATTACAGCAGAGGAACGTCCACCATGCTACTGCAGTACGTGTTAGTGGACTTTATAGGTCCTTGAAATAATATTCCACCTTATTATTTCTCAGATGTACAGGTTTCCTGACGATGTTTTCTTTCAACGCTAAGCTCGTGGTAAATTCAGCACTTACAATGGTTTTTAGCAATGTTTGCGGCGCCGGCCAGGGGGATTGAACCTGGGTCACTCACGTCTAAAACAAGCGCCCTGACGTGGTTTCCGCGTCTTTTTTTCTTTGTATCTTTTTTATTTTCAATCATCTACATACACTCTAACTTTGCTGCTTCAATAGTTAGGATAGAATCTTACCATAGGATTGCTTACCATAGGATCTGAGTAACGTACATGAAACTGTCCCTATCAATGTATTTAATTATATGATGAACACTATAACAAGGCGTGATGTTTTTTCGCTATCGATATCAGCTATCGTACATCTCTAATGCTAAACAAATAGCCAGTGCAAATATTCGCAACACTTATCCTTTCCGCGTTAGTGTTGAGTTAGATAAGACCACAAGGTCACCCCATGCTCGCCACGTGTGCTGGCGCGCCTGTACACCACACACCAACTTATCCACCAACTGTACATTCATTGATAAGTGCGCTAATATTTGCTTTATCTACATTTTCAATAATTATTCTATAGTCGTGTAAAAGTTAAGATAGCCGAGTGGTTGGGTGGTCGGAATTTCGAGTCAAGAGACCCCGAGTTCGAGAGGTGGCAGGCTCGTACCAATGGGTTTATCAAAAAATTTATGTACGAATTGTATCGTTGGTTTGGACATAAAAACGGCGACGTGCTCACCACCTGTCACGTTGTCCTGAAAATATGTTCGCAGGAAGGTGGATCGAAGGAACTTAATTGTCTAGACTATACCTGTGTCAACCCCTGTATTGGGAATTGCGTGAATATATTTATTTATTTTATTATTTTTACATTTCTTTCCGTGAGTGCTGTAAGAGGCGGATGAAAGACAATCTTTTAATATGCAGATAGGACTTATTTATGTTATTATTCTTATGTACACTCCTTGTGATTTCTTATCTTTTGCGTCTGCACTAATCTTACTTGGAAGACATCACTGTATTAGCATTAAAGCTGCCTGTTATACCCATAGCCGATAGTCACGATAGCCAAGTGGTTGGGTGATCAGAGTTGGAGTTAAGAGACCTGAGTTCGATCACCAGGTGGCAGGCTCATATCGAATTCTCTTTCCAAGACTTATGTACGATTTATATGGTAAAACATTTTTTATGGAAGGTGGGTAGATAGGACTTAAATGTCTAGACCTCTGTCTGCCCTTGTTTTGGGAATGACGTGAAGATATTTTGTTATATTTTATTTATATTTATATATTTATTCAATAAGTATTCTATTGCCGCGTAGTTAGCGAAATATACCGCCTCATTTCTTCCCGGTGTGGTTAGTGGCTACTAAAAGACAATCTTTTAATGCAGTTAGTACTCATTTATGTTATTACTAACTTCTCTCCTCTCGTTTTCTTTTAAAGAATCCTCTGCTCTCAGGTTGCCTGAAAGAGATCGCTGTTTTAAAAATAAGGCCGCTGGCTGTAGCCATGTAATTTTAGTTGTAATTATTGTTTATGTTCCTTGATACCAGTATATGTACCATTAACGTATTTGACGATCTCCGAAGAAGAGTGGCGTATGCACTGGTTTTCTACTAGCCAGCTCTGAGGTCTCGTTTTCGATTCCCGGTTGAGTCAATGTGAAAACACTCCTTACATATTTTTTTCGGGTCTGGCTGTTTGTGATGCCTTCGTTGTTTCGGATTCCATAATACATCTTCACGCAATTCCCAGTACAGGGGTAGAAAGAGGTCTAGTCTAGACAATTAAGTCCCTTCGACCCACCTTTCACCGAAGATATTTTCGGGACAACGTGGCAGGTGGTGAGCCCGTCGCCGTCTTTATGTCCAAACCATCGTTGTAATTCATACATAAGTTTTTGAAAAACCCATTGGTACGAGCCTGCCACCTGGGAATCGAACTCGGGTCTCTTGACTCGAAATTCCGACCTCCCAACCACTCGGCTATCGTGACTTGTTCCATAATACATAATAAATGTTTTTAATTTATCTATTTTTGTAACCAACAATTTTTTCTATTGTAAATTATCTGGACAAGGCCCCGGGATAAAGCTAGTGGCACATAATATGGAACATTGTTCTTACTCAGGAGTCACGAAGTCTAGAAACATCCACGTGTTCAAACATACTATCTAAACAAACTGATAGAGCTGGCTAAGTAAAGAGTGTATTTACTTTTATACTTCAGTGCGTAGAATATCTACCACAAGCGTAACCTGAGTTGTCAGCTCTACGATTATTTACAAACACAGATAATTTAATGATTACATCCTCAGTTCATGCCATACCTACTTTGAAATCGGAACATTGCGAAAATTAAACTCGAAATAAAATCATTGGTACGAGCCTTGGTATAGCACTCGGGTCTCGTGATTCCAAATTCCGACCACCCAATCACTCAGCTATCGTGACTTGTTCCATAATACATAATAAATGTTTT
Source organism: Sericinus montela (assembly GCA_029286605.1). NCBI lineage: Eukaryota > Metazoa > Arthropoda > Insecta > Lepidoptera > Papilionidae > Sericinus > Sericinus montela. The sequence continues at coordinate 4,350,630 of JAGSMR010000085.1, read as the reverse complement.
TAATTTATCTATTTTTGTAACCAACAATTTTTTCTATTGTAAATTATCTGGACAAGGCCCTGGATAAAGCTAGTGGCACATAATATGGAACATTGTTCTTACTCAGGAGTCACGAAGTCTAGAAACATCCACGTGTTCAAACATACTATCTAAACAAACTGATAGAGCTGGCTAAGTAAAGAGTGTATTTACTTTTATACTTCAGTGCGTAGAATATCTACCACAAGCGTAACCTGAGTTGTCAGCTCTACGATTATTTACAAACACAGATAATTTAATGATTACATCCTCAGTTCATGCCATACCTACTTTGAAATCGGAACATTGCGAAAATTAAACTCGAAATAAAATCATTGGTACGAGCCTTGGTATAGCACTCGGGTCTCGTGATTCCAAATTCCGACCACCCAATCACTCAGCTATCGTGACTTGTTCCATAATACATAATAAATGTTTTTAATTTATCTATTTTTGTAACCAACAATTTTTTCTATTGTAAATTATCTGGACAAGGCCCTGGATAAAGCTAGTGGCACATAATATGGAACATTGTTCTTACTCAGGAGTCACGAAGTCTAGAAACATCCACGTGTTCAAACATACTATCTAAACAAACTGATAGAGCTGGCTAAGTAAAGAGTGTATTTACTTTTATACTTCAGTGCGTAGAATATCTACCACAAGCGTAACCTGAGTTGTCAGCTCTACGATTATTTACAAACACAGATAATTTAATGATTACATCCTCAGTTCATGCCATACCTACTTTGAAATCGGAACATTGCGAAAATTAAACTCGAAATAAAATCATTGGTACGAGCCTTGGTATAGCACTCGGGTCTCGTGATTCCAAATTCCGACCACCCAATCACTCAGCTATCGTGACTTGTTCCATAATACATAATAAATGTTTTTAATTTATCTATTTTTGTAACCAACAATTTTTTCTATTGTAAATTATCTGGACAAGGCCCTGGATAAAGCTAGTGGCACATAATATGGAACATTGTTCTTACTCAGGAGTCACGAAGTCTAGAAACATCCACGTGTTCAAACATACTATCTAAACAAACTGATAGAGCTGGCTAAGTAAAGAGTGTATTTACTTTTATACTTCAGTGCGTAGAATATCTACCACAAGCGTAACCTGAGTTGTCAGCTCTACGATTATTTACAAACACAGATAATTTAATGATTACATCCTCAGTTCATGCCATACCTACTTTGAAATCGGAACATTGCGAAAATTAAACTCGAAATAAAATCATTGGTACGAGCCTTGGTATAGCACTCGGGTCTCGTGATTCCAAATTCCGACCACCCAATCACTCAGCTATCGTGACTTGTTCCATAATACATAATAAATGTTTTTAATTTATCTATTTTTGTAACCAACAATTTTTTCTATTGTAAATTATCTGGACAAGGCCCCGGGATAAAGCTAGTGGCACATAATATGGAACATTGTTCTTACTCAGGGAGTCACGAAGTCTAGAAACATCCACGTGTTCAAACATACTATCTAAACAAACTGATAGAGCTGGCTAAGTAAAGAGTGTATTTACTTTTATACTTCAGTGCGTAGAATATCTACCACAAGCGTAACCTGAGTTGTCAGCTCTACGATTATTTACAAACACAGATAATTTAATGATTACATCCTCAGTTCATGCCATACCTACTTTGAAATCGGAACATTGCGAAAATTAAACTCGAAATAAAATCATTGGTACGAGCCTTGGTATAGCACTCGGGTCTCGTGATTCCAAATTCCGACCACCCAATCACTCAGCTATCGTGACTTGTTCCATAATACATAATAAATGTTTTTAATTTATCTATTTTTGTAACCAACAATTTTTTCTATTGTAAATTATCTGGACAAGGCCCTGGATAAAGCTAGTGGCACATAATATGGAACATTGTTCTTACTCAGGAGTCACGAAGTCTAGAAACATCCACGTGTTCAAACATACTATCTAAACAAACTGATAGAGCTGGCTAAGTAAAGAGTGTATTTACTTTTATACTTCAGTGCGTAGAATATCTACCACAAGCGTAACCTGAGTTGTCAGCTCTACGATTATTTACAAACACAGATAATTTAATGATTACATCCTCAGTTCATGCCATACCTACTTTGAAATCGGAACATTGCGAAAATTAAACTCGAAATAAAATCATTGGTACGAGCCTTGGTATAGCACTCGGGTCTCGTGATTCCAAATTCCGACCACCCAATCACTCAGCTATCGTGACTTGTTCCATAATACATCTTCACGCAATTCCTAGTACTGTGGTAGAAAGAGGTCTAGTCTAGACAATTAAGTCCTTTTCTTGCCATTTATGGTACTGGGGTAGACGGAGGTTCAGACAATAAGTCCTCTCAACCATTGCGTGAAGATATTTATTTATTTATTATTTATTATACAAGTATAGGGATACAGGGATAGGCAGAGGTCTAGTGTAAATAATTAAGTCCCTTCGACCCACCTTCCACCAAAGATATTTTCGGGACAACGTGACAGGTGGTGAGCCCGTCGGCGTCTTTATGTCCAAACCAACGGTGTAATATGTACATAAGTATTTAATAAATTCTTTGGTACGAGCCTGCCGACCACCCAATCACTCAGCTATCGTGACTTTTTTTCCTATATATTATAGAAGTCTTAATATAAAATGCCTCTATGTAAGTGATCGTATCCTATCGGCTTAAGAATCTACTTTCCTCTTACTTCCCGTGGATGTCGTAAGAGGTAGATTAGATTAGACGGGCTTGGTGTCACGACTGAACGCGTACTTTGCGTGTGGGCAGGAATGTTTATGCTTACAACCCAGCTCCTCGAGGAATCCCAGCAGTCTCTTAAAGTTACCGGTGACCTCGGGGCGATATCTCGGCGCACCGAGATGATTAGCCTTATAGTCGTAAGAGGTTACTGAGGGTAAAGCATAGACATGTCTACTGGTAGATGTTGGTATAACCATTTCGACATTTATCGGCACTGAAACTGAAATGTACTGAAACAAGGTTTCAGGGTTATTTTAATGTAAATGAATATATTAATGACAGTAAACCCCTGGGAAAGAGGTGATCACATCACAATTGTATAGCACATTATATTATAATTATATCAGAAAAAGAAGTGAAGATATTTTATTTTTAGAAAAAGATTGACCAAAAAGACGAGTTAGTGGAAACTAATTGTGAAACAGTGGCAGATTAAAAAAATGACTATCGATAAGCGAATGTACATTCTTATTTCGATAATAATTGTTGATTTGATTTGATTCGAGAAAATTCAGGAAACCGGTCACGGGCAACTGTGTAAAACAAGTAGGTATATATTTTGCGAACGCTAGTCCGCGTGCCAAGCGTCAATATTGTTGTCATTTCCAGAGTGGTTTACTGAGTGGAATATGGTAGACAGAGGTCTAGACAAAATAGTCCTTTCGACCCACTTTTCATTGAAGCTTCGGAATAAAAGCGAGATTTGAACTCGTAGCGGGTTAGAAGGCAGTGTCATACAAATTTATTTAATGATGAATTTAATCTATGTAGTAATAGTGTTTATTCTACAATTCAACATATTTCTGCTACCAGCCAGTACAATAGGCAATATTATGTTTGACTTTGAATGGTATACATATACATATATGGTACTAGGGAGGCTACTGGATGAAAACCATTCCATTTAATACCATAGGGACCATAACAACCCATCGGTAAACTTTTAAAGTCGTCTGCAGCTGTCCCTGGCTTTCTAATTAACTGTTAGGTAGTTTATTCGCTCTAATCTAATAAAATACGACATTTTCGGTAGCATTGAGTCATATTAATACAATTTATGAGACATAAACAGGTTAAAATATAGATACGACTTATAAAATTGGGTTACGCATGCGGTGAGCGAGTCATTACACTCATAAAAACAAACACGTGTCGATTTGGCGGTCGGTACTTATGTTAATTTAATAAACAACATCGGGAAATAATTTCGCAGAGCGGAAAATATTATGAGAGGACAATTGGTCGGTTTTCGACGAGCAAATGTTAATAAATGACGAGCGTAGATCTGCGCTCGAGTTGTTATTCGAGCAAAACAAAAGCTTGAGTGACCATGTTGTAAATCTACTAGGACTACTCCTATTTCTTAACGAATAAATAAATAAATATCTTCATGCAATTCCCAACACAGGGGTAGTTAGAGGTCAAGTCTAGACAATCAAGTCCCTATTACCCACCTTCCCCCGAAGATATTTTCGGGACAACGTGACAGGTGGTGAGCCCGTCGCCGCATTTATGTCCAAACCAACGATAAAGTCATGATAGCCGAGTGGTTCGGTGGTCGGAATATCGAGTCGAGAGACCCGAGTTCGATCCCCAAGTGGCAGGCTCATACCAATGAGTTTTTCAAAAACTTATGTACGAATTATATCTATTTCTTAAGGAAACGCATAAATAGATCCGGACAACATCCCATACGTTACTCTGATCCCAGAGTAAGTAGCTAAAGCACTTGTGTTATGGAATCAGAAACAGCAAACGTACAACAAGCACCCTGACCCGAGAAATATAGAAAAAGTGTTTCTACATTGATCCATCCGGTAATGGAATCTGCCGCCTTAGTGCTGGCGACACAATGGAAACCAGAGTACATCGTCCACGTCGTCGTAAAGTCTTTAGTCGGAGGACTATTCTCGATCTTAAGTCGACATATTCAGCCTACAGTGGAACAATGTGTTAATTTTCCACGCGATGTTTACTCTGAAAATAGTTTCTTATAGTGTTATGTTCTTCAGCACGCGGAGACAGCGTGGCGCTGCGTGGGCTACGTGGTCTGCCTGGCTCGAACAACAGCGTGCTAATGTCCTCAGAACTAGAATTTTACTCAACCATACACATGTACGAACACATACACATGCGCGCACGCTCATCACACGCACACGCACACACGAACCTATAAACATATGCTCAAACACATGTTCCAATCAGTCAAATTCTAATTCTTTATTATTCAACGGTAAATATATGAAATCATTATTTTTTGAATCACTGATTTGTAAACCTCAGACGGAAAAGAAATCGGCGAAAGAAACTCCATAGGTGTACCCTTTTTTGTAATATTTTTATCATATTTTACAATTAAGAGTCTCTTGATGGTAGCGAAGAATAGTCCTACCAAAGATTAAAAAAAGAATAGCTACAACTAGATAAAAGAAGAAGAAAACAAGAAAAATATTTTAAAATAAAACGGAAAAAGTTTCTATAAAACAGTACTGAGTTGACTAAGGTTTTTCGTCTAGAAATTGTAACAGTTACAGATAGAATGCGGGATCACCATGGATGTCGTGAGCTAAATAATAAGTAAATAGATATCTTCACGCCATTCCCAAAACAGGGATAGACAGAGGTCTAGTCTAGACAATTCCTGAGTCCTGAAGTTCTGAGCCCATCGCCGTCTTTATGTCTAAGCCAACGATATCAATCGTATACACGTTTTGATTTTATCACATGTGTATGAGCCTGCTAACTGAGGATCAAACTCGGGTCTCTCGACTCGAATTCCGGTCACCCAACCACTCAGCTATCTCTCGATAGCTACTACGGGAAAAGCTTTTGATGCCGGAACAATCTCGAAAAATAAATATTAACCAGACCGGTGACGAACTGCTAAATGGTAAGATGCTTGATGCAGGTGGTACAGGACCGTTCTATGTGACAATCTTTAGATTTTTTTTAAAGAAGAGAGAGGCAAACGAGCAGGTGGCACACGTGATGGTAAGTGATTACCGCCGCCATGAACATCTGCAATGCCGGAGGAATAGCGGATGCGTTGCCGGCCTTTGAGAAAGGCATAGGCTCTTTTCTTGAAAGTCCCGAAGTCGTATCGGTCCGGAAAAACCGCTGACGGCAGCTCATTCCACAAAGTGCAAGTGCGTGGCAGAAAATTCCGCGAAAAACGCTCTGTGGTGGAATGCCAAGCATCAAGGTGGTGTTGATGAAGTCTTTGGTTATGCCGTAAGGTATGATGGTGAAATTCAGCGGCTGGGATTAATCCGAATAATTCCTTGGAGCACTCCCCGTAGTAGATTTTATAGAAATTGCAAAGAGATGCAACATCTCTAGCCGATGAGATAGAGTATGGTCGTCGACAATTCGAGCAGCTCTTCTTTGGATACGGTCAAATGGAAGGACACTGGGGTGCCCCCGCCCAGAGATGAGAACAGTTATCTATGTGCGGCCGAACCTGCGCCTTATAAAGTCGCAAGCGGTAGGCCGGCATGAAGTACTGTCGCGCTCTACTGAGCACGCCAAGCTTTTGAGAGGCCAATTTGGCCTTCCCTTCCAAATGACTGCGAAACTGAACGCTACTCGATATGTCGACGCCAAGGATTCCTATGCTGGCTGAGGCAACTGGGGGAGTGCTCTCAAAACGAGGTGATACGACGAATGGTTTCTTTTTTGCGGTAAACGCGCATACTTGTGGTCTTTTTAGGGTTGAACTGGACTAAATTTAGTCTAACGAACTTCTAAGTACCTCAAGAGCTGGCAGTTTATAATGGACTTAATTATTTTGGAGAACAAGGAAGTGATGGCGATCGGTCTGTAGTTCCCTGGATCTGAGCGTCGATATTTAGATGTGGCCTGCGGACCTAGGACTAGGCATTGGACTTTTGGTAGACTGTTATGATGATGATGAAATAATAAATCTAGAATTAAGATCCAATAAGTCACAAAGTCCAAGATCCAGTAATCCAAAAAGTCACGATAGCCGAGTTGTTGGGTGGTCGGAATTTCGAGTCGAGAGACCCGAGTACGATCCCCAGGTGGCAGTACCAATGAGTTTTTCAAAAAAAACTTATGTACGAATTTCATCGTTGGCTTGGACATAAAGGCGGCGACGGGCTGTCACGTTGTCCCGAAAATATCTTCGGTGGAAGGTGGGTCAAAGGGACTTAATTGTCTAGACTTGACCTCTGTCTACCCCTGTAATGGGAATTGCGTGAAGATATTTTTTATTATTATTATTTTTTTTTTAAGATCCAATGCATCTGTACATATCAAAGATTATCCACACGATTAACTCTCAATATGCGTCACATCCTTGTTCGTTGAGATTTATCTTAAATTATTTTGGAGCACCTACCTTGCCAAGAATTGTTTGTTCCACGCAAAACTCCGATAGTTCACGTCGGATGTAAACATCAACTGTTATCTCTTACAATGTGAATGAGATTTAGGACGGATATCAAAAGAAATCATTTATTCATCGACATAAGTAATATACAATAACATTCATCGATTGGACTTTTTTTTATTCTACCACCGTTTCATAATCCTCTAGGGGATAAGAAACAGTAGAAAGAAACTTAGCAGGTTCTGATTCCTATATTCAAATATATGATTTGAGTGTAGACTCTCAAATGTTCTGTCGTCATATACCGCTTTTTCTGTAGTTTCTCGACTCTGGGTTTTCATTGGTTAATTTATTGAAACGAAATGAAGGTGATTTCTGTTTGTGTGTGTCTCTCTTAGTTGGGTGATCGGGATCCAAATGAGAAGCCACGAGTTCCGTCCTTATATACGCATCATACTCGTTTGATGACCTCGTGGTCAAGTAGAGACCGCCAGCTCAGAAGACCCGTTTTCGATTCCCGGATGGTTAATGTATAAAACCACTTCAACTACATTGTCTAGGGTTTGGTTATTTTACGTACGTACGTTGTTTCAGATTCCATAATAGAAATACTTAACGTACCTACTTTTGAATCAGCGCCATGTATGTGATTTTGTCACTATCAATATCTATTTATTTATTTATTTGTTTTATGTATTATATCTATTATATTATTATCTTAGAAAAGGTTCGTACTAATTTAAAAAAGTATATATAACATTTAAACTGCTAACCATTATACATTGGACAAAAATTGTGTAAAAAAAGGTATTCTAATTCCGAACTTAAGAGGGGCGCCAATTGGTCTTAATTTTTTTCTTAGAGCCGACGTAATTTATGATAAATTAGGGCACCTTTATTAAGACAGAGTTCTCTGCAGTCTTTGCCTTCCAGAGGAGAAATTACAAAAAAAAGTATAATGAAGTTTCGGTACCATTAATTATGTTAATTTTTATTTTCATTAAGTTATTGTTTTCAGGTTTTTTTTTAATACAAATAGTCATACCTACATAGTCTGTAAAAGTCCATACATACACAGGCCACTCCTAAAGAGAATTAGCCTTAATCGCCACGATTGGCAAGGGAATTGGCGATAGCAGTAGCAGATACTTTCTCCTTTGGACGTTGCTACCCATCACTGGCTTTTCTTATATTGATATTCTCTTTTTTGTATTTCTTTTAACTATGGAAATACAATATTGAATAAAAAATAATTAGAAATAGCATGGGAGCGATCAATTCATTCCCAGTTCGTTTATTTGCTAGAAACATTGTACACGTGATGACAATTAAGAATTAAAAAGATAAAATGAATTATTTTTACAATTATAGAGACAAGAGTTAAGACTATGTAATAAGAAACAGCTAAAACATTTTTTTTGGAATTTATGGCCTGGTATCGAGACTTTTAGGCCAAGTTAAAACAATAATTATTAATAACAAATACGTATTATATAAAAATAAACAAGCGACGGAAGATGTGAAAAGAAAAATTTTAAAGAAAAAGTCATAATATTACTTAATTTTATATATTAGTTAATATTATATGTCAAAATATTTACTGAATAAAAAAACTTGCTCAATAATCGGTTTACGTTTATCTTCATTTAATGACGATTTCTTTAAATTGGCAAGGCAAAAAATATATCTTCCCGCCATTCACAATACTCGGGTAAACAGGGGTCTAGACAATTTAGTCACCTTTCACCGAAAACATTTTTGGGACAACGTGACAGATGGTAAGTCTGTCACCGTCTTTATGTCCGAGCCAATGATATAAATTGCAGTTTTGACATACCCATCAGTACTACTCTACCACCTGGGAAATGAACATGAGATTTTAACTCAAAATGCCATTACCCAACCACTCGGCTATCGTGACTATTATATCGTAAATTGGCAAGGCAGGCTTTGGCAATAACTTCAAAAGCTTAACTACAAACCAGGCCATCAGAACGTCATAATAATGAAAAAAAAGCTCCGATTTGGTCAAAGCTTTAAAAAAACCGTGCTGCTTCACTCTCCGTCCGCGATGAGGTTTCGCTATTTGCATTTTTATGCCTTAATTAAGCTACGTGGCGCCGTCCTTTTTGACGTCAGCAGAAATGAGCGCCCCCTGAATTTTTATCTCTCAAATCAACGCCACGAGCGGCCGGGTCCTGCTTTGAAATGGATATGTACTCTCTCATGAGCTTAAGCATATAAGTAACATGAACCGACTTACACGTTTATCTATGCAAAGATTTGAGATGTTTTTCCCACTGAGCAAACTTGTATCTTTCATACAATCTTTCCTTTCCTTTTGAGATGTTTTTCCCACTGAGCACATGAATTACTTTAAATAAACAACATTTAATTAAGAAAATTAAAAGGAAGAAAGAAAATCTTTGTGTAGGGCAACTACAGCACGATGATGCACAATTATTACAAAAGGTATAAAAAATTAAGAAACTGTTAATTTTAAATAATATAAAACTAATATTACCTACATGTGAAATCTCTGCTGCAGCATCAGCCCATGAAATTGATCGGACTCTGCTATTATCGCGATAGCCCGACATTGGATTTCAGTCCGTCCCATACTTCTTCTTCTTCTTTTTTTTACAGCCTATCAAGAGTTCATTGCCGAACATAGGCCTCCCCCAAAGCTCCTATCATTAGAGAGTTTTGCCATAGTTGCCACGCTTGGCGAGTGTGTTGGCAACTGCAGTTTTTTGTTCTTGAAGTTGTTATGCAGGAAGATGCCGCTACCCATCTCCTGATACATTGACGACGACGAAATCCCTGCGTTGACTTTTACGACACCCACGAGATGGGATCCTTGCCTGATGTATAATTCATATAAATGTATGTTTTTAGAGACATGCATTACGCATTATTACGCTTTTGATTATTTTTTAAAACATGTCAGCTATGTTAACCATTTCGTTTATTTATTTATTTATATATGCTTTATTGTATACCACAAAGAAAAGAAATAAAAGTTACAAAAGAGAAGAAAGTCTTATGGGTAAATACAAAAAGGCGGTCTTATCGCTAAAGAGCGATCTCTTCCAGACAACCTTAAGGCTAAGGAAAATTGTATTATTGAACATAGGTAGGTGGTCCAAACAATAGACATACATACTAATATCTAAATAAACTAAACCTATATATAATATTATTACAACAATAATACACTAATATATACGAATAACCATGTTATATAATAGACATACATACTAATATCTAAATAAACTAAACCTATATATAATATTATTACAACAATAATACACTAATATATACGAATAACCATGTTATATAATAGACATACTTACAACTAGATAAAAATATAGATACATATAATACATATAATATAAATAATAAATAACATAATATAAATGGGAAGGAAAAAATAAAAACAAATGTCATCAGAGAGTTAACATAGGGACAAATAGTGATTTTTAACCTCAGTCTTAAATTTTCTAATGTTTTTGCTCGATGGATATGCGGAGGAAGCTCATTCCATAAACAAATGGCTTTCACCGTAAAGGAATGCTTAAAATAGCTGGTTCTGTAAACATGAGGAGTGAGAATAAATTCTCCTGCAGATCGTAAAACTCTATCTGGTTCGTCATGACCAAGAAACTTAAAGTTGCTCTTTAAGTAACTTGGTGTCGTAGGATTGAACAATACACAGTACAGAAGAGATACAGTGTGCAGATTCCGGTGAAGGCGAATGGGTAACCACTTGAGCTTTGTACGAAAGTCGGAGACATGGTCATACTTGCGTAGACCAAAAATAAACCTAATAGCTAAATTTTGAATTCGCTCAAGCTTGTTTAGTTGAACTTCGGTTAAGTCAAGATAGCTTGCGTCAGCATAATCGAGAATGGAAAGAAGTAAGGATTGTGCTAACATAATTTTAGTAGGAATGGGAGAAAAGAACGTAAGCGCCGCAAAGAAGCAATGGCAGCAAATGATTTCCTGCTAACTTCCTTTAACTGATGACACCACGAGAAAGTATTATCAAAGTGAACTCCAAAGTTTTTAACAGACTTGCTGAATGGTATCACAACGCTATTTAATGTTATTAAGGAAGACTATCCCAGTCAACTCTCGAAATCCAGCCCGCTCCACCGATAATAATAGCTTGGGACTTAGATGGATTAATCGTTAGTCCATAGCTCTTACTCCATTGACTTACAGCAGTCAAATCACCATTAATGGTAGTAATTGCAGTGGGCAAGTTTTCAAAGGTTGACTGCGTGTATAGTTGAAAATCGTCTGCATACATATGATAGAGAGAAGTTATTTTGTGTGAAATTGAATTGATAAAAATAGCAAAGAGTAAAGGAGACAACACACCACCTTGAGGCACACCAGCACGTAATTCACGCCAAGATGAAAACTTATCTTCAATGCGAATACGTTGCCGCCTGCCCCTCAGATAACTCTGAAACCAACCAATGACTGATGGAGATATGTTAATAGAACTCAACAGACTCAACAGAATGTCAAAATCAACAGAATTGAAGGCATTGCTGAAATCCAACAAAACCAACACTGTGAGCTGCTTATTATCCATGCCCCGTCGAATGTCGTCAGAGACTTTAATCAGCGCTGTAGTCGTACTATGACCCGTCCGGAAGCCGGATTGGTAGGGATTTAGAAGGGAATTTTTATTTAGATGAAGGCTTAACTGATGGTAAACTAGTTTCTCTAAAATCTTGGACAGAAACGGGAGAATGGATATAGGACGGAAGTCAGAAAAGTGCAAGGCATGAGCTTTTTGGGAAGAGGGGTTACTAGTGCACTTTTCCACGCTTCAGGAAACTGAGAGTTTGCGATAGATTCATTCAGGATATGCGTAATAATAGGAGTAACAATATCAAGAACAGGTAAGATCATGTTACGACTAATGCTATCATCTCCCACGGCATTGGACGGGACAGACAATATGTTCTTCTTAACATCACGTTCAGTGAAAGGAATGAAATTAAACGGTGGATAATCCGAGTTGGCATTGAAGAAAGAGTGTTTAAAGTGAAATTCTTATCTAATGAATCAAATGTACGGGAAGAGGTAAAATGTTGATTAAGAAGTTCAATATCAATATCATGATTTATCGAGCTAGAAGACAATTTATCAACTCCAAGAGATCTAAGAAATTTCCAAACTTTAGTAGTGTCGCCGTTTTCGACAGATTTGTGAATGTGGCGTCGCTGCGCATCTCTACATAATGTATTGCAGCGATTTCTAATTTTGTTATAGTTTCGCAGATTTTTTCACAGTTGTCAGCCTTAAGCTTACTTTTGCGTAGCCTTTTTCGTGATTAATTTCTTCAGATCGTCTGTTAGCCATGGCGCAGGTAAATGTTTAATTTTTACTCGTTTAACTGGGGCATGCAAGTCATAAATTTGTTATTTAATGACGAATGATATATGATAAATTAAAACATCATGTGTTAATAATCGAATTTTTAAATTTATTTAAAATATACGTATATCTTTTCGCCATTCCCAACACAGGAGTAAAGACAGGTCGACGACTCACCTTCCACCGAAGATATTTTTTGGACAACGTGACAGGCGGTGAGCCCGTGTCCAACAATATAATTCAGGTCTCTAGACTCCAATAACCCAACCATTCAGCTATCGTAACTTTCAACTTTTTAAATATGTCATTAATATATTAACATAAACTTCTATTTATATATAACTGTTAGTCACAAAGTAAAATAATCTGTACTTAAATATATATTGTATGATTTTCACTAATTATTAAATAAATAAAATAAATATAAATATCTTCACACAATTCACAATACAGGGGCAGACAGAGGTCAATTCAAGAGGTTGATTTGTCTAGCAATTAAGTCCCTTTGACCCACCTTCCACCGAAGATATTTTCGGGACAACGTGGCAGATGGTGAGCCCGTCGCCGCCTTTATGTCCAAGCCAACGATGTAATTCGTACATAAGTTTTGAAAAACTCATTGGTACTGCCACCTGGGGATCGAACTCGGGTCTCTTGACTCGAAATTCCGACCACCCAACCACTCGGCTATCGTGACTAATTATTGAAATAATTTTTGTTAGGATCAGCGCGCTGAAGTGGCAATGGGCCGGCCACATAGCTCGACGAACTGACAACCGTTGGGGAAGAAAGATTACCGAGTCACTCTAAGGTCGGCAACGCATCTGCAATGCCTCTGGTATTGCGGGTATTCATTGGCGGCGGTAATCACTTACTTACTCGTTTACCTCCCTTTTCTATAAAATTAAGAAAAAAAGGCTGGGGACCGTTTGTCGTGGAAAGCTTTGGGGAGGCCTATGTGCAGTAGTGGACTCTTGATAGGCTGTAAAGATGAAGAAGAAGAATGATTTTACACACAGCCATTAAAATTGTACCTAATTTTGTGTTTTTAGAGGATGGCCCTTAAAAGGCAATGCCCAACATTCTCTGAGACAATGGGAAATCTTACTTTAAGACTAGATAAGGTATCGCCAGTATAAATAAATACATATGCATCCTATTTTATATGTATTTATGAACTTCACGTTACAAGTCTCCTAGGCAAGTGAAACGAAGGGTAAAACCACTGATTTACATCTCCATTATGCAAGCAACGAACCCAACTTAAACAGAACTCACTCTAATCGCCAATTACACAGCAGATTGCCTCTGACGGAAATATATGCGATAGAAACACCGGAATGGTACTGGTAGATTGACCTTTTGATCGTGCTCCTTATTAATTCTATCCGTATTAAGTAAAGCCTTTAGTTGCCACTTCTTGTCTTACTCTTCTTTCCTTAATTCACTACAGCCGAGTTCGATTCATAGGAGCTAGGCAATACCAATGAGTATTTGTTAGAATAAGTTTTTGTCAACGCTTATGTACGATTTTATAACGTTCTTAATATCTTCTCGCAATATCCCATTAAGAGGTAAGCAGAGGTTTAGATCATAAACTCTTTTCCACCCTCTTTTTACCAAAGCTTATTTGGGCATTGTGACCGGTGGTGAGCCCATCGCCGTCTTACATACGTTCATATTACATACTCGACTCGAGTAAAACATTCATATTCATCACACAATGTTTGTCTCTAACGGGATTCGAACCCGCAACCCTTAGTTTCTAAGGCAGAGTGACTACCAAGTCGTCTATTGCGCGGATTAGCCGCGTGAAGACATATATTTATTTGTATTATAGTGTTTACTTATTTTTGTGTTTTTCTTTATTCGTTTCTCTTTGTTAAGGCTGATAGCCTGGGGCCGTTTTCTCTTCATTTCCTGCTCTTTTTTATGTGACATCGTAAACATTTCATGTCAATATATCTCTTAATATATTACGCACAGAAAAAAATACTAATAACTGTTTTTTTGTACATTTATTTCTACTGATTTACTTTTGATCGGGTTTTATATTTGCCTATAAAAATAATGTCATACACACATACTAAATGCAACATACACTTAGTAACAGATGTGCATAACAACAGTGAACGTAAGTACGTAGCAAACTACTTTCATAAATAAGCAAAAGTAGACTTTATGGCTTTTGTGCTAGACTGTACTTTCAAAAGTGTGCTAAGGATGTCACTGAAAACTTATGTTACCGGTTGGAAGTAATTAGAGGTTTTACGATGACGGCGAATCGTAAATGTCCACGGATCTTTTACAATGTGAATTTTTATTAAACAGCTGTAATATAAACGAAATTATATTCGGTTTTATTGTCCGGTGTATTGTGATAGGGCGATCTGAAGTTTTTGTGGCAGCCCTTTGTACTGTTATATAGAGGTGTGTTGTAAAATGTCTTTTGTGTGAAATAGGGGGACAATACAGAAGTTGCTTTACATATTATGTATTATAAGTGGTAATTTTAATATTTTATATGGATTAGTTTGAAGCTAGGGAACCCTCTGTCATGAAAAGTTTATAGATTATTGTGATAGAAAAAGTGTTAAACTCTCACGGTCATAAAATGTAGAAAAAAGTTAAGATAGACCGACTGGCTGATTTACCCGACGTAAACTTAGTATTAAAATACCCTAATTTTGTTATAAATCTTTATACAATGTTTTTAATACATTTCTTAAACCTATTAAAAGGTAGGCTTTGGACATTTACTGATATTTTGTTGCAGAAGCGCATACACCGCCCTATTAACGAGTTACTTACTCTATGGAGTCTAATAACTAGAGTTACAAGCTTATGTTTGTGCCTAGTTTATATGAATATACCTTTCTTACAAAAAAACTAGGGCAATCGACAGATAGCGAGGTAGCAATGTCGAGAGAATGCTGGAGTAAAATTAAGCAAACAGTTCACGAGGTGTACCAGACATACCGTGATCGTCAGTCCACTTGCAAAGCTTTGCGATCATGGATTGTGGAAGTCTCTCCTTTGGGAGAGTCCTATGGAAGTGCACTTTTATAGGCGCTAATGAAACAAGTAAAGTATGAAATATTTGTATAATTGAAAATAGACACGATAAGCGAGTGGTTGGGTGATCGGAATTCGAGGCATGAGATCCGAGTTCGATCCCAAGGTTTTTAGAAAAACCATTGGTACGATGGGTTTTCTCAAAACCTATGTACTATTCATATTGTGGCTTGGGCACAAAGACGGCAACGGGCTCACCACCTGTCACATTGCCCCAAATGCTTTTTAGGTGGAAGGTGAGTCGAAAAGACTTAACTGTCGAGACCTTTGTCTGCCCCTGTATTGGGAATCGCGTGAAGATATCTGTATAATTTATGTAACATCATAAATATCAATTTATAAATATAAATAAATGCCGATAAAAAAACTGTTTTAAAAAACCTCACGCATAAGAACACACGTGAAAATTTAAATGATAACAGCTCTCTGATAATAAGTTCCAGCGAATACTGATGAGTAAGGAGTATTAAGCAGAATCCGATATACATTACAAAATATTTACCTTGTCATCCCAAACAAACTGATAGGTAACATCTCGCGGGAATCGAACCCGTGCTATTCTACGAACGGTCGCAAATGTAAACTTTCCACTTGTATACATTATTACATGATTCAGAATGAAATGGAGGACACTGTATTATTATTCTGAATTTAATGATAATACACGCGAGTTTGCAAATTTGTTGTTTTATCTTATTCGTTATTTCCCTATCTACTCCACAATAGAGAAATGCGCGAAGACGTTATTTCTCAATTCCGTTTTAGAAAGAGGTCGACACAATTTAATCTTTTAATTATTATGTTTGGGATCGGGCTATTTTAACGGCACCAATAGAACAGCGCTGCAGCAGTACTGCTGCAGCATAATTGCAGAGTCAGATGCTATAACTATCTTTTATGCGTATTGTTTTACGGTAACGAATAAATCTAGTTTCTTTCTTTCTGTTATATCATATTTGTCAAATGTATGATATGGAATTAATAATAAGATGCTGCATTTTCTATTCAGAACTTATCTAGCTATCACTCACACATACACACACACACACTCCCCTTCCCACATCCTCTCCCTTAGAAAGCTTTGCCACTATCGCAACGCTAAACAAGACGATTGGCGATCGCAGTACCAGAAACCGCACCTTAGACGTTGCTTCTTGTAACCGTTCTGCTGAAATTTGGTTTGGTATTTTTGATATCGTTACACCGCCATCTATCTATAGTATTTTGAAGGGTTATCACTTAGTCTCCTTTTACGACACCCACGGGGCGGTATATACTTCCGCCGTAATTATTCCGCCGTATTCTGGGATTGTAACTTCGACCGACCTTCCACCGAAGATACTTTCGGGACATCGTGACAGGTGAGCCCGTTGCCGTCTTTATATCCAACCCAACGATATAATTCGCACATAAGTTTTTGAAAAACCCATTGAGACGAGCCTGCCATGGGGATCGAATTCGGGTCTCTTGACTCAAAATTCCGATCACCCAACCACTCGGCTATCATGACTTTTATTTATTTAGATTTGATGTGATGTGATTTACCAACACACATATTGTAATGTGTCCTTTTACATAATTTTTGTGATGTCCAGTAAGTGGATTTTTTCTTTTCTTTCAGACGTTTGGAATGAAATAATTTTTAATATACTCTTCCGTCTTCTATTCTACATAAACTTGTCTAGTTATCTTCAATAGTTTATTTGAGGGTTTCGATGAATCTCCGAGGCCCGTTCACTATAATTTATTTAGAATTTTAGATGCGATATGAACTGAGGCTCCGCGTTACGCGGGAGATGACTCGTTAAGATCCACAAAACCCGTCAGCCTTAATAGATGTTATCTCGTTACTGACGTCTCAGCGGCGGGAGAGGATTTTAAATGAAGTAAAGTTTCTAAAGTTTTTAAAGATTATTAAAACTGACGTGACTGGCTGATGACTGTGTATGACATGATTCTTTGTGCATTGCCTAATTTAAAGAATTGAAAATAGAAATGAAAATATCTAATTTCAAGGATAATTAGAAGAAATAAAGCTACCCTGAAGAAAGCTACCCTGTCCTCTTTGGACATGGTAGCTTTCGTTGATGTCTGTAACGCCAGCTACGTCCTGTCACGATAGCACAGCTATGTACTGTCACGATAGCCGAGTGGTTGCGTGGTTGGAATTCGGAATTAGGGTCGAAAGACCCTAGTTCAAGCGCTCGTACCAATGGGTTTTTCAAAATTTATGTACGACTTATATCGTTTGCTTGGACATAAGGAGGGCAACATTCTCACCAACTGTCACGTTGTTCCAAAAAAAATGTCTTCGGTGACAGTTGGGAAGGACTTTATTGTCTATACCTCTGTCTACCTCAGTATTAGAACGTCGTGAAGATATTCTTTTAATGCCAGCTAAATTATACTAATTATACATAAATTATAAATTAAACTGATTTTAGTTATTTAGTGTTTATTATTTTATTTCTTATAACTTTCCATTTTGTTTTTTGAAACATAAAATTTTACATATTTGTTCTTGTCACGGTAACACAAAAGCAACAAATAATCGTTATTATACATATTAATATCGGCGGTAACATAAAATAAATGTTTATTTCTTTTACATTAAATATAGTAATATCGTCCGCAAATTAATTCCATCATTTCTCTTAGATAATGATGTTACAAAAGATACTAAACGCTTCACAAAAGAACTCTGTCCCATTTGATGCTCACGAAATTTGATTGAAAGATCCTTTCCCTCTCGTCCTCTCTGCCTCCTCGTTCATTTGTTCATTCACTGGTCCGGTCACAGGTAGCGTTCGTCGATAATTACTTGAGCCACGGTCAAAGGAAAATTTCGACTTCGCTTTAATTACAGATCTGTGAACAAAAAATTTATACATTTTAATGGCATTTTTAATGACAGTGACAGGACGGTGATTTAATTTTTACTTTAGTAAAATTTAATATTTAACAACGCAATAGTCTAGTTTGTAGACTGCCTTCGAAGCTGAGTGCTGCGGGTTCGGATCCCGCTCGGGACAAACATTTGTTTCATGAATACGAATTGTTGTAATTGAGTCGTGATGTTTATATGTATACGTATATATGAATATTCTATCTATGTAAAATTTTTAAGTAAGTTTATTTTACCGTTATCATAAACGCTAAGACGGCGACGGGCTCACCACCTGTCACGTTAACCAAATGAGCTTCGGTGAAATGCGAAGATAGAAGAGAGGTGGTGTGATCGAAGTACGAGTCAAAAAACCCGAGTTCGATCCCCAGGTGGCTCGTAACAATGAGTTTTTTAAACATGTACGATTTACGTCGACGGCTTGAATATAAAGACAGCGACAGGCACCTACCACGTTATACCGAAGTAAGCTCCAGTGAAATTTGGGTTTAAAGGACTAAATTATATAGACCTCTGGCTATCCCAATATTGGGAATTGAGTGAAGATATTGAAAAAATAATTTAATATGTAGCTTTCTGTTATTAACTAAATATTAAAAATGCGTTTTGCGAAGCCGTGAGAGAAGTAGCCGTGTGGTTGCGGCTTAAGTATATACCACCTGCTTTTTGCCCGTGGGTGTCGTAAGAGGCTATGTTATCAGATTTGACTAGCCTCTTACGACACCTACATATCACCGCAAAAAACACTATTCCTGCCTAGGATAATCCATAAGGCAGTGGAGGTGTGATCCCAATTTCAATAGAAAAGATGGTTGGGTACTACCATCTGTTTCGGGTCCAGTTCTAAATAAAATTATGTACAAGACCAAGCATACCACTGCAAGACCTAAAGACACAGTGAAGCTAACACTGACAGAGGGACGTTCAAGACCTCAGTCCCTTTGTGACCACGGGTGCTGTAAAGCATCCTTTCGGATGCTATACAGCATGCATCGGGAAGTACAATGGTTTTAAAAAACTAAATAAAAACACGACAAAATCCATAAATAATGGTTATATTTTAAATTACACATTTTTAGTGTTCGCGTAACTACAAGGAATCATTATGTGTTTTTCTAATTTCTACTAATTCTTGTTGCTGTTGTTCTTAGGGTATATCAAACAATTCTTAGTGTACAAAAAGCACTTACATCGTATTAAAAATAACCCCAAATCTATATCGCCTCTCAAGAAACGAACTGTAAGTAGTGACCCTCCACGTTACTCGTATATTCAGGAGGTCTCGCAAGCCGACCCGAACAAACAAACTCGCCAATTATTTGCTTATCTGTTCCCGAGAGCTGCCCCTCTCTCCCTCAGAACAAACACGCCATTTGTATAGCGCGGAAAGCTTTTTTTTTTGTTGGTAGTTTGCCAAAAGTTTATTAATTAATTCCCATCGTTTCAAACTAGCCGAGTTTGTAACTTCGTTCGAGTGTGCAGACTGAAATTTATGTGTGTATTTATTACTAACTACGCCTCCCGGCATTACTCGTTTTTTTTTCAAAGTTAACATGACCATATAGTTAATAGACTCAGGCGTTACATTGCGGGAGTTCATAAATAAATAAATATCTTCACGCAATTCCCAAAACAGAGGAAGACAAAGGTCTAGTCTACCGAAGATATTTTCGGGACAACGTGACAGGTGCTGGGGTCGTCGCCGTCTTTGTGTCCAAGCCGACGGCATACATCGTACACAACTCTTTAAAAATCCCATAGGTAGCAGCCTACCATCTGATCGAACTCGGGTCTCTTGACTCAAATTCTGATCACCCAACCACTCCGCTATCGTGACTACGTCTGACAAGTAACACAATACTAATAAATCATCTCGACATCAAAAAAAAAAAAACGACGAACTGAATTCGTCTTCTGAAACTGTAGTCAGGCGATCAACGCGTGATAATGACACCGCATGTGTTGAAGTCCCTGTGACCTCCCTCGAAGAACCACTTGATCAACATTCACACAAATAAATTCTCTATCTGTACCCTGGTAAGTTACACAGTCCTGTACACCGTACGTCTATTTATAGGACAACAAGTGTACTCCCTATTGAGTGCAATCTTTAATTAAGCGCAATAGTGAATCGTTATTAATACAACAACGCAAACGACTTTGAGTATAATTTTTAACTGGTTATTGGTGCAATTGGAATGACAATTGATTAATTAAGAAGATTATTAATAGATGTCGCTGGAGATTCAGATAATAATGCTCGATTGTAGGTGCTCGTGTACTGAAATGATTTAAATGTGTCTTTAATCGATAGGAGAATTGTTATAAATTGATACTTTGTTGGTAGAGCCACGCATCAGCTATTGTTGTTGCATGAATGGGCCGGATCGACCAGGGAAGTACCACGACCTCAAAGAATACTGGCGTGAAGTAGAAGTCTAACAAACTTCTGCGTTTCGTCAGGTGAGTGCAGGTAACTGGAAGCCCACATAACCCCCTCTCCCAATTCTTCTCTCTAAGGTCGGCAAAGCATCTGCCGTGCTTCTGGTATTGCGGGTGTTCATGGGCGGAGGTAATCAGTTTCCATCACGTGAGCCACCAGCTCGTTTGCCTCTCTTTTCTATAAAAAAAAACATACAAAGATGGGGACAATATCACGATTTTGAAGTAATTAGCTAAAGCACTTGTGTTGTGGAAGCAGAAATAACGAAGATACTACAAACACCCAGTCCCGAGATAGAAAAATGCTGCTCTCCATTGACCCGATTGCGATTCTAACCCGAGACCTCAAAGCTGGCGACATCATGAAAACTGACGCTACTCGTTCATGAAGGTTGTCGAATTTGCAGGAGGTAGGCCTCTTCCGTAGAACGATTCGCCATAATCGCCACGCTTGGCAAGCGGATTGACAAACGCAGGGCATCTCGCCCCTAAGACGCTGCTGCCCGTCACCGTTCCGATGAATTTTGGCCTGGTATATATCGAGATAGTCATCCCTCTACAAATCCCTCAAAAATATAAACAAAAATATCTTCACGCCATTCTCAACACTGGGGTAAATAAAGGACTTGACAAGTAAGTCCTAACCTTTCACCGAATATATATTTTGAAGAACGTGTCTTTGAAGAACATGTCTGTCGCCATATTTATGTCCAAGCCAACGATAGAAATCGTACATAAGTTTTGATAAAACCTATTAGTAAGGCCTACCTAGGGATGGAACTAAGATGTCTTGACTCGAATTCCGATCACACAATCACTATCGTAACTTACTATCCGCTATCCTAACATAACATAAATAAACACAAACGGTTTGTCTTTACTTGTTCACATAAGTGCCTATCGATCACATCAAGCAATATCAAGGTGTTGCCAACGCCCATACAAAGTGGCACTTGGTAAATCAGTGAAGGTTAAGGTGTTCACAAGTAAGTCTGCACGTGGGTTGGAATCGCATGATCACGTGGAGATATCGCCGCGATAATCGATTCGATTGCGCAGAACGAGCGCTTTAAGTTGACGCATTTAAATGTCCTCGTAAGTTTTGTATATTTGCATTGTCTGTCCTGACAACACTTATGAGTGTTGTTTTTAACGATTAGTTAACGGCTTACACAAGGCCATAGCAGAATCTAGACCTCTTTCGTAAGGTTGCTATAATTGGCAGTATGATTGACGATTACAGTTCCATGATCGTCTTTCGTTAAATGTTCATCACCAGTAAACTTTAATTTGTTTGTATTTTGTTTGGAATGCCACTATCTGTTTTTCATCTCTGCCATTTACTGGGCTTCCCTTTGCCGCTTGTTTTGGAACCCAAGAAATGATGGAATATTCCATACATGTATATGCCAAAAACACATGAATAGTGGTCTTCATAATAATTCACAACTGAGATTTGTTGCAAGGGCGTCTACATTTGGAATAAGAATACTAGGTTGGACTGTGTAAACATTTCCTTCATAACTTTTATTTCTTTGATATTTATCTTATCTTAATAACTTACATTAGTTGTATTTACACCTTCACGCGTCAGCCCTGATGGGGAAACCAGAGAAAATGAATGACCAAGCATTACAAACCTTACATACCTCTTCCGTTGCCATCAAATTCATAATTTTTACTTTTGACCCACCTCTTTTCAAACTATTTGTTCACTTGGTTTCGAAAGTTATTTTCAGCCTTTATCCCTTTTTTTATTTAAGTGATAAGATAGTCTTTCAAACCTGTCATATTGCGTATCTCTTTCTTCGTTTAGTTTTCGGTTGGCTCAAGTAAGGTCAATTTACAAACAGGTCGTCGTCGTCCTATTTCTGATGCAAACAAAAAAAATTATCCGCAGGTCCAAATATCCGACAGCAAAAAGAGGAACGGGTAATTCAATAGAGTGATTCTTACGCACTTTTTTAATACATAGTGTAACGTTTATTATGGATGACATTACAGTCTCATTTCCTTAACATTTACATAATGATAATACTCGAGCCCTGTTATAAAGTACTGGCAACACTGGAAATGATTAATTGCCGCTTAATGAAGCGAGTCGAAATTACAACAGCGAGTAAATCAGGCAGAGAAATTGATGAAGGGCCACCGTGGCAATGGAAATACATAATTATAATTATGCAAATGCTGTTGCTTGAGATTGACTGTGTTGGGGGATTCTAATTTTGTTTAGGGTTTAATTGTGATGAATTCACTTAATATTTTTTTTATTTAAATGAAAATAAAATTGTGATTGTGCGTTACGGATCCATTAGTTCATCTACCCTTTTTTATTATGTTTGTAGTTAACTAAGGCATAATCCGGAAAAGTCGAGGGTCTCTGACAGCAGATGAATTATTTTGCTTAGGGCAAGTCAAAATTCTCTACAGGCTACTCTCTTTTTAAAGAAGTAGTCATCTTACAAGACAAGCGGATGTATTATCTCAGATCGCCTCAGACGTTTTCCCGTAATCGGTATAATTACCTTTGGTCTACTTCTTCAAACATGGTTATTCTTAAATGCGTTGGTTTGGGCTCGTTAAACAAATAAGTGAAGACCGAAGGGCGAAGAAAATATACAGCGCGAAAGTAAACTATAAATGTCGTGGAGGTAGGCCGAGACTAACTTTTGAAGACCATTTGTTGCAAATTGTGGTAGAGGAGAGGATCAAGAGTACTCGGAAACCTCGAGTAGAGTCGAGTCTATGGAAAAAAAATCAATTTGTAAAGAAATTAAAGAGGTATGGCTATCAGTTCCAGGCTCCTCCATCAGGAATTACGCGTGTAGATCTAGTAGTACAAAAAAATTATCCATACATCTGCCTGTAGTTAATTTATAAGTCTTTGTCTATTGCCACAGCCACAGGAAGAGTAGTGGTAAGTTCTTACACCGACATCAAACGGCATAGTTGTTACACAATCACGTTCAAGAGATAAATAGAATTAAGCAAATTTGAGTCCAGTTATGAAAAGTGCTTCGAAATAACTTAGTTGTCTATTTCCCTGTATAAAAAATACAGAAAAATGGCGTGAAGATGAAATAAGAAAATATGAGAAGAAGTTCCTTAGTAACAAAATTCAAAATACTACATTAAACCAAAAAAATCTTCAAACTACAGAACTTTAAAACATCTTATGTAAAATATTCATTAAATTGTGAATAGGAATAAAGTGTAATAATAAATAAATAAATATCTTCACGCAATTCCCAATGCAGGGGTAGACAGAGGTCAAGTCTAGACAATTAAGTCCCTTTGACCCACCTTCCACCGAAGATATTTTCGGGACAACGTGACAGGTGGTGAGCCTGTCGCCGCCTGTCACTGTTGAATTATATTTATATGAAGTGTACTGTTCGTATAAATATAATTCACGCTCTCATAACTACCGAATTCTATAACGACCCTTCGCCAGTAGTGGCTTACATGCAAAACAAAAAAAGATACAACAAATAACAATCGGGTGGAGCTGTTAACACACTTCGTGTTGTTATTTCAATATTAAAAAAAAACGTACAACGGTGAAAACTGCATACAACCGGTTATATGTAAATTAAAATGATAAGACAATACGAACAAACAAAACAAAATAGACTCTAACGCTGTTGTATTAAATTTACATTTGAAGACTTTAATTATAGTTGAGATTTGTGATAAGAGCTGATGGATGCGGTTGTTTTTGATAGATAAGCGTATTGTGGACACGCGGTACTAGAATGACAAAGGTAATTAACGGTCGAGGTAGTACCTAACATGCCGTTGCTATGTGAGCATTTTGTACGTACATATGACAATTTTGTTTTACAGTACGTTTATGGGTAGGTAGCAGAGTGATTAGAAGAAATTTCTAAACATAAAATGATACTTGTTTCAAGTAAAACATCACATTTTCATGGCCTCAATATTATTAAGTTTGCATGTTTGGATGTTTGTTACTCTAATGAGTAACAAACATCCAAACATGCAAACTTACGTGTTGCGTTAATACGCAAAAACGGCTGACGAGATTTAAATAGAATATGACTCATGGGTAATTTATGACCTAGCTTAATAAATAAGACATGCACTAATTTCCAAAAAAAAAAATACATTTTCTGTGCACAGATCTGAAAAAATTGGGCTCAGCAGTATTGTTTTTTTAGGAGTTACTTTTTAAAACAGAAAATAAAGAATCCTGCGGGTTTAATTTCGACGAAGTTGACAGTGTAAAATGGTATTAATATATTTGAAGTTCTACAACAAAAGTTTTTTAACTTCGCACATTTGTCCAGAATTGGGGTAGACAGAGGTCTAGACAATGAACCTTTCGACCCACTTCACATCGAAGCTTACAACGTGAGTGATTGTGAGCCCATCTACGTGAGTTATTTTTGTATAGAAATATATTCATACATACTTACATACGTGACGGTCTATTAAAGTCATAGAACATACAGTCAAAGACATAGGCCTCCCCTCTGGGGAGGATTTGCTATAATCACTACGTCTGGCAAGCGGATTGGCGATCGCAGTACCAGACACCTCGCACCTTAGACGCTGTTGCCCATCTTCAGTCTTATTATTTTGGTCTGATATTTTTAGAGATTGTTAACCCGCCATCTATCGGTTGCCATAACGATGTTCAAGGCTGTGTCCCTTGGTCGCCTCTTACGACTCCCATGGGAAGAAAGGGAGTGGCAATATTCTTACATCGTTACCACACGGCCAAATATATATTTACATATACACATCCCAGACTCGAGAATAAACATTCACATTCGTGAACAAATGTTTGGCTTTGGCGGGACTCGAACCTAAAACCTTAAGCTTCGAAGGCTGTATCACTACTACCAACTAGTCGATTGGGTCGTAAACAGCTAATATAATTATAGTTGGTTTGAATTGTTATGCGTTAAAATTTAAACTTGTAACGTGACTAACGCACATACATGTATGAATGATCTGTAACGAATCAAAAAAGAACCAAAACAAATGAAAATTATCTATAGACCAAAATTACAGGTAATTAATCTATGGATTTTATATCAATGACCTGAAGTACATGTCGCGAAAGCCGAGAGGATGGGTAATCGGAATTCGAGTCAAGAGATCCGAGTTAAATCACCAAGACTCGTACCAATGGGTTGTTTCAAACACTTATTTGCTTTTCTAATAGCCGGTCAAAGTTCATGCAATCGTCTGCGGAATCTGTATGTAGGCGTTGTTAAAAATTAACAAATGAAAATTAAAATGTCTGAGGAAGTGAGCGGTAAGTGACCGTTCGAGATTGATTCGGTAAGCTTCAACGTTAACTTGCCACGTGAAATTGTTAAACTGACGAATTATATAAAGCTTTTCACTCGCTGCAGTTTATGAACAAAACATTCGTTTAAAGTTTCATATCGACGACCTCTGTGGACGAGTGACGTAAGCACCGGTATTCGTGGTCGCTCTGAGGTCCTGGGTTCTATTATTTCAAAAATTCGGTCTACGTTATAACCCATTATAGTAGATATTTATATTTATTTATCGTTTGTAATATATAGTGATAAATTGCATCACCTTTCTTATATCTGTTATATCTTATTCCGCTTTTGGTTGCTTAAAAGAGATCGCAATGTAGCGATAACTTTCGCGCACATCCCTGACGGGGAAGCTATAGTAAACAGATCGCCAAGTGTCACGATCCTTACATACCTCATTCGCTTCTTTCAGATTTATCATCTTCTTCATGCATGCATATTAACGTATTCGAGTACCTCTGACCCTCCCATCTTCGAGAAATTTGCTCACATGGTCGTCGAAAGTTAGTCTCGGCCTACCTCGACACATTTTAATATTAATTTTCGCGCTATATATTTTCTTCACCATTCGGTCTTCACACATGCAATAAAGACTACTTACTTTGATATTTAATGGTTTTTTTCCTGTATTATTTTGTGCAAACTTTGATATTTAATAGTTTTTTTCCTGTATTATTTTGTGGTGTACAATAAAAGTTTTTCGCCATTGTCGCGGGTTGGGTGTTTGCGGCATTACCGTTGTTTCGGATTCTATATCACAAGCGCTTAAGCTCCTTACTTTGGGATCAGAGCAATGCAGAAAGAGGTGAGCGGCCTCAATAGCAACGTCCTTAGATTCGACACGCTATTCGCGGTCAGAGGAATGACGTTCGCACTACCAGATATCTCGTTATCTTATAATCACGCTACCCGTTATGGGTTTACTTTATTTGGTTCTCGGATTTTCGATATGCTTCTTAATCTCTAACGAAAAAGAAAACGGCAGGAGATTCTTATTAAATCAAATGATTTATACACACATAAGTAACATACAGTACATCCATCGCTTGACATTTTTCATTTACCAACGTTTCGTAATGAGTTTCCTATAAAGGAGAAGAAACAGCCGAAAGAAACTCCGTAGGTATCTTTAGAGGATAATATCAAGAGGAGATTAAAGTAAATCCTCTTTTTGTCTATTTTTAACAGCGACTGGGGAGCGATCAACTTATTCCCGGGAGCTACTGCCATAAATATGTTTATAGTATAATAACCCATTTGATAGAGTTTTTCTTTAATAAATTTCTTACACTTGTTAATGGGCAGGCTTAGTGTATTAATGGGATCTTGTTGTAGAAGCTTACACCCCATGAACGGGTAAGTTACTCTACGGAGTCTAGTAATTAGCATTGCCTTAGATAATGACATTATAAAAAGTTCAATTAATCATAAGTAATAAAACAAGTTCGTAAGTAATGTAAGACTGTTCAAAAGCTGTAATTTAATTAGTTCTTAACATTACTAACTGGCTTCTTCGCAATTCCAATCGATCGAGCACTTTGTAGACGCGAGCACAAAGGCTTTGGAACTATTAACAGTAAAGTTAAGGGCTTTGGAAATTAAATTTCTCCAATTTCAGCCAACATGGATGTAACAAATAGAAGCTTTGATAAGTTTGAAGTAGGGGCGTACTGAAAAGTTTTTTCGATAATTCTGTACTATTTGTATCGTTGGTTTGGAAACTAAGACAGCGACAGGATGGTCACCACTTGTCACGTTATCACAAATAAGTAGCGTAGCGTCATCATTCTCAGTTAATAAGTGTTAAAGCTATACTATGACTTTGACGGAAATCCCAATAAGCTCCTAATAAGCTAGCAATTTGCGGTGGTTAGAACTCTAGATAACCCACATTTACCTGACTTTATTGGGAGAATGTATGAGATGGTCACGATACCCGAGTGGTTGTATGAAGTTCGATCCCCCCGTTTTTCATAAACTTATGTACGATATAAGTCGTTGACTTGGACTTAAAGACGGCGACAGACTCGCGACCTGTCACGTTGTCCTAAAATAACTCCGGCGAAAGATGGGTCGAAAGAACTTAAATGTAAAGTGTCAGATAATATAAAGTGTCAGATCGTGAGTCTATCACCGTTTTACTGTCCAAGCTAACGATATAAATTGTATAAAAGTTTCGAAAAAGCCCTTTGCTATTCATCGTTTCAAAAGCCAAAGAATTAAATCGCCTTTCGTAACTTTTGACGCTATGCCGTGATGCAGAAAGAGATTTTTCTTAAAAAAATGATATAATAAATCTTCTTATCGCTTTACTAAGATGTGTAAAGGTAGCAAATAAAATAAGAAGCCCACAAAAAACTATTTTCGGACGTGGCTGGCTCGACAAAAAATAAATGGCGGTGCGTAACCTGGCGGCCATATTTTTTCTCATCTTCAGACCCAACGATACTTATCTTTTTTATTTTCGATATGTTAGAACGAGAGAGATTATTGTTAAGCTGCCCTACGCCATATTTTTGATACTTCCTTTGTGTAGGGAGTTATAGAGGTATATTTATAGGTTATAACGCATAATAACAGATTTAGTTAATTACACAAAACGACTCGTATGGTCTTTAAGTTTTATTTTTTGGAACGAAAATTTCGTTCGGGAATGACATCATTTAAATAAGTTTCTTTTTTGTGTTCTGTCTTATAGTTTTATTTTTATGGTAGAATAAATTACATTTCTTTATTCAAAATCTTTTATTTATGATTGTTTTTACTATTCTGCTAATTTATTGTGGTAATTCTTTTTTTAAATCCGACTGTCTTAAAAAAATATCTTCACGCAATTACATCATACAGGGGTAGACCGAGGTGTAGTCTAAACAAATAAGTCCCTTCGACCCACCTTCCACCAAAGATATTTTCGGGACATCGTAACAGGTGGTGAGCCCGTTGCCGTTTTTATGTCCAAGCCAACCATATAATTCGTACATAAGTTTTTTGAAAAACTCATTGATACGAGCCTGCCTGGGGATCAAACTCGGTTGTCCCTACTCGAAATTCTGACCACCCAACCACTCGGCTATGTGACTACTGACAGTCTTAAATGAGGTGATATTTTGAAGTGGGCGACAATAAATTATTTCTATCATTCCTTTCATATTTATTGTTTATATTACCCACGATAGCCGAATGGTTGTGTTATCAAAATTTGTGTTAAGAGACCCGAGTTCGATTCCCAGGTGATAGGTTCGTATGAATGAGTCTTTTTAATTGGGATGATTATACGATATATTGGACGACATCTCGTGGCTTGGACATGAAGATGGCGATTAATTCTCCACCTGACACGTTGTCCAAAAAAATGACTTCGTTGAAAGGTCGAAAGGATGCTTTTCAAGCCCCCCTGAATATGGAATACCCCATATCCCGTTATTATACTGCCTATTCAATACCTTACATACCGGAACACTACATTTGTTAGATACCCTGCAATTCGGTAGCAGATTTAGGTAAAAGTTTACTAGGAATCTACCAATGTAGGAAGGTCGTTATGTATGTATGTATGTGAATCTTGATAACCAAAGTACTTATTGAAAATAGAACTAAATAAATAAACACTTACATAAATAGAGACAACATCACATACATTGCTCTGATCCCAAAGTAAGCAGCTTATGCACTTGTATTATCGAATCAAAAACAACGAAGGACCCTAAGACCCGAGAAAATGTAGAAAAAGGTGTTTTCTACATTGCCCAGACCGGGAATCGAACCTGTGACCTCAAGCGACACTATGAAAGCCGGCGCGCGCCACTCGACGACTGAGGTCGACATATTTATTATTTTAGCTCATAATATTGCCAATCGAACCCGGAAACTCATTATAAATCTAACAGAATGACAATCGCACCCAAGTGTATTATATCATAAAAGGCATTCGTACCTCTTGGTTACACAACAAAGGCTTAAACACATTTCCTCACAAAAAACACTCCACAACCAGTTTTTCACGTTTCGCTCCAAGGGCACACGTACATACGAGCGTTGCGTTTTTATGTATATTTATATAGCAAACGCAATCCCACTGACCTCATTTATATTTGTTTTCTTTGTTAAATATTATCGAGTTTGTGTTCAGATTAAATTTTTGTAATAACAGACCTTTCTGCGATTGGTCAGGGATCATTTATCTGCATGTGTCTCTAATACCTCCTACGACTTCCGTGGACGAGTGATGTATAGGCCGGTTTGGATGGTGTCGCCAGCTCTAAGGTAGTGGGTTTGATTACCGATCGGGTCTATCAAGAAAAACACGTTTTCTACATTTTCTCTGGTAAGAGTGCTTGTGGTAATTAATTATTTCATTAATTATATCTGATTCCAGAACATAAGTGCTAAAGCTACTTACTTTTCGTACGCATATGTATTATTATTGTACCATGTAATAAATAATAATTAATCTTCACGCAATTCTCAATACAGGGGTAGACGGGTAGAGGTCTAGTCTGGACAATTAAGCCCCTTCGACCCACCTTCCACCGAAGATATTTTCGGGACAAAGTGACAGGTGGTGAACCCGTCGCCGTCTTTATGTCCAAGCCAACGATATAATTCGTACATATTTTTTTTGAAAAACCCATTGGTACCAGGGGATCGAACTCGGATCTCTTGACTCGAACTTCCGACCAAACAACCACTGTCTATCTATGGCTATCGTGACTTTCGAACTATGTACATGTATTATTATTATTATAGCACCGCTATGGTTAGGTGACCGCTTACGAGTAAAAGTTCATTTTAAGCGAAGAGCTTACGATCCACTTGAGTTCTTTAAAAACAATTGATGCCATTCCCAATACTGGGATAGACATATGATAATCTTACATAGGTATATCTAAATAAACTAAAACTACTTTGATAATATATGATTTTGAAAATTATGTAAGCACTAAAGAGGCTGCTTAATACGTGGTTGCGAAGTCTGGCAATGTATGTCTATGTATAATGAAATATATGTTTATGTAATAGGGCATATGCATCGAAAAAGTAGTTATAAGACAAAATATCTGGGCATATGTATACATAGAGTAGTTCACAATATTGTCTTTGAAGCAAAGGGTGGCTGGTTCGAATCCCGCTAGCGATCATGGAAGGATGTTTATATGCATATATGGATATTTTTCTATGTAAATATATTTTAATTTACGATCTAATCCATATTCACTCTCATATTCACGTCATTCCCAATACAGAGGTAGAACGAGGTCTAGACAAATCCTTTCGAGGCCTCTCCCACCGAAAATATTTTTTATGACAACGGGGGTGATCCAGTCGCTCCATCTTTATGTCCAAGCCAACCAAAAAATTGTAAATAAATTTTTGAAAAAATCTGTTGGTACGAGTTTTGGGAATGAACTCTTGGCTTGAATTCCGATCGCTCAACCACTCGGCAAGATTCCGTTCTTTCATCATTATCTCTTTATACTATAAAGTGACGATTCCAGCAAAATAAATGAAGCATACGCCATAAAACATAAATGTGATAAATATACCCCTTTCTCTCACAAAAGGGGTAAAGCGCGACAGCACAAAGACTCCTCACAGCCGACGAGTCGGTACCACGCTCGGGATTAAGTACCGTTCACCATAAGGGGTAAGCAGGGTGCTTTGTAGTAGCTCTCTATCGGATGGGGGCTCTCGACACCGACCCTCCCCGGTTATTTTTAAATTTTTGCATGCACGGCCATTTTTAAATTTTGGTTAAAGTTAGAAGATCATACGGAAAGTTTTCAAGGTCATGTTTCTGAGTTGTTTTGTAGATTTTACGTTTCCGTGGTTCCGTGGAGTGGGGGTTCGATTCCCAGACAGGTCAATGTAGAAAACCACTTTTTCTACATTGTTTCGGGTCAGGGAGTTTATGGCATATTTGATGTTTCCGATTCCATAGTACAAGTTTAAGCTGCTTACTTTGGGATCAGACCAAACTATGTGATGTTGCGCCTATCTTTGTATTTATTTATATTCTGTAATAGATGTATACCAGCCTACAAGCCAGCAATACTACGATTTATTTCTTTCGTAGATGGCTTGATAGTAATTATATGACAGATTTAAAAAAATCAATAGGGCTACTTATGGATGTATGATACGAACAGCCTTTTTAAAAATAACCCAACTTGGCAGTTATCGCAAAACGCTGTAGTAACACACATTAAAAAAAACATACAACCGAAAAGAGAACCTCCTTTATTAGAAGACGGTTGAAATACGACTAAATTTATGATATTACATGTAGGAAAATTATAATACTTATACTTCTACTTATCTTCACGCACGACGGCATGACGGGGTAGCAAGAGAGAAAAGATCGTCAAGTGTCCCGATCCTTGCATACCTCGTTCGGATTCATCATCCTCTTCATATACGCAAGTCTATGTATCCGAGTACTCTTGACCCTCCGCTCTTCGAGCAATTTTTTAACATAGTCATCGAAAGTTGTTCAAGAGGCATGAAGGTAAATAATTAGAAATGACCGCTCGCGCTTCATAATATGGCCACAACGCATAACTTAACGTTTGGCCTATTCGAAATTCGATCTCGTAAATTCATAATCACCTTAATGTACAGTGTCAATTCAAAATCACACTTCGCTGAAAGCGAATAATGCATATATTGCTGTGAAATCGAACGCGAGAATTGAAAGGGTTGATTTGGCCCATAGTTACAATCAAGTGGTAGGAAGGACAAGGATCGACAAAATTTTGAAGGGCACCTAAAACACGAAAACGCAAAGGGTTTTAGTTAAGAAATTGATTGCATAAATTTACTGCTTAAAAATATATTCACGCTGTTCCAGTACTGGGGTAGACCGCAGCTCTAACCTTCTCCTCCTTATTTTGTCTACTTATCGTTTGTTCTTTTGTGAGTTATCTCTTTATGGTGGTCCAAAAAATATTTTTTTTTGTTCTTTCTTTCAAAATCATATTTTTTTTTTCATAAACACATGTACTTGACTCCTGGACAATTATTCCTTTTATATTATAATTCTTGTTCCTACAAATACTTCGACGACCTCTGTGGACGAGTGGCGTAAACACCGGTTTTCAAGGTGTCGCCATCTTGAGGTCCCGGGTTCGATTCCCGGACGGGTCAATGTAGATAAACCACTTTTTCTACATTTTCTCGGGTCTGGGTGTTTGTGGTATCTTACCATACCCATTTTTGCAATTAATATAAACTCTCGTGCAGTTTGGAGAATGATTTCATTTGCATAATGCACCGCTAAGGACGATGGCGATCGTATTGCATCAGACGAGGCGCCGTAAGGTTCAATTAAAATAATGACTGCTGAATAATTTGATTCTGAATAATTAATGTTGAAAAGGAGAAATTGCGAACCTAAATACATTAAGTGAACAATAATTGCAGTTTTTTTTTAATATAAGTCACGATAGGTTGGTTGGTCGGAATTTCGAGTTAAGAGAAACGAGTTCGATCCCCAGGTGGCAGGCTCGTAACAATGAGTTTTACAAAAACTTATGAACGAATCATATCGTTGGCTTGGACGTAGAGACGGCGACGGGCTCACCACCTGTCTCGTTGTCCCGAAAATGTCTTCAGTGGAAGGTGGATCGAAGGGACTTAATTATCTAGACTAGACCTCTATCTACCCCTGTTGGGAATTGCGTGAAAATATTTATTTATTTATTTATTATTTTACTATGCATTTTTTATTTCTTCTCCTTTGTTTAATGCCTGCTTGGCACTTTACTTATTCTTTTTAATTATCTTTTCACTATCTTACCTAATATGCTAATGATGGCGGTTTGAATATAATTTACTTTAATATCATATTGTATTCTGAATGTACTTTAAAGAACAGAGACCATGCTACGCCAAGCGCATTTTTTATCTTTCGCCAAACCTTTTTTATCGGCTTTTCATAGGTTGTCTCTTCGTTAACTCATGAGAGTTAGTCCCTCAAGATACACGGTGCCATTTTTATTTATGGTAGTTTTATCTATCTATCTATCCAAGCTTTAAGAATGGCGTGAAGATATTTCATATTTTTTTAACATCATAATCCCTTCTTAATAGAGTAAAATTAAATATTTCATTTCTATATTCAGCATCATGGGAAATTATTACGTAGAATCATTCTCTGTCTAGAATATCTATTTGATAGCCAACAATTCATTCAATAAATCGTCATCACAACTTTATATTCGCAAATATAATAAAATCCAATTCTAACCAGGTTATTAAGACCTGTATCTTTGCATCCATACATACAATATTTACATAACATTCAGCCTTGCTCTTTTTGCATTCGTCCAATGAAACAAAGCGGGGAGCGAACGATTGCCATTATCTATTTGACTTGCACGTCGGCACGAAAGCGTCGGCATCCGTTTCGGTGCTCCCGATCGCATTTAATGTCCCATCCCGGTCCAACAATTATTAGTCGATTCGATTTCGTTTCATAGGCCGTTAAAATGGACGCTCGTTATGCCGTTTTGTAACCCAAAAGCCCTAAGAAATACCGACAATCTACGATTCTACCGAATCGCATTTTGTGTTAAAAAAAAGTATCGATACATAGTAAGATAGATACATAGGTAGAGACAATATACATTGTTTTGGTTGGGTGATCGGAATTTGATTCGAAACTCGAGTTCGATCCCCAGGCACGTACTAATTGGTTTTTTCGATACTTATAAACGATTTATGTGTTTGTCTTAGACATAAAGGCGACGACAAGCTGACCACATCTCACATAGTCCCTTCGGTGAAAGGTGACTCGAAAGGACTCTTAATTGTCTAGAGTGTAGACCTCTGTCTAACGCAGTATTGGGACTGGCGTGAAGATATTTTTTTTAATAATTATCTTATTTGATTCCTTTGATTTGGCATTCCTTACTGTCTTGGCCATTTCCATAAGATGTCCTATAGTCGACGATAAGCGTTATTGCCAATCGTATTACCACAAACCACATTTTTGACGCTGCCGGTCCAGAGCGGTCTGCCCAACTTGTGTCTGGTGTTTTTCGAGATAGTATTGTTACCTATCCATAGTAATTGAATTATTCCCTTATTTGGCTGTAATGATACACCATACAGATTGAAATCGAAATACTCAAAATGCCTGCAAAATATCGCTTTATTTATGAGCTAATAAACAAAAAAACGCATACAATCGAATCGAGAATCTCCTTCTTATTCAAGTCGGGTAAATACGTTACACATCTATGTGACTGCGCCCAGCATCTACGTATATTGGGCTGCCGAGGTGTTACGAGCCGGAAAGGCGCTGGCGCGGCTTCCGGGCGATTTCATGTGCAGTTAATTGCGCATCCCATGTTTATATGCCGTTACGTGAAGCCTTCGCAATAAATTGTGGATATGGGGTACTGCGTTAATTGATCTTGGGGTTTAATTGCGCGTTACTAATAAATATTCCCGTGTATTGGTGCAATTTGGCTTTCAATTATTTCGAGGGATTGTTTACTCATTTTTGCAGCCTGTATAAGTCCATTAGACACGGAATACGTATAAAGATACATAGATAGAGACAATATACATAGCTTTGCTCCCAAAGTAAGCGGCTTAAATACTTGTAATATGGAATCAGGAACAACGAAGGTACCACAAACACCCAGAACCGATAAAATGTCGAAAAAGTGTTTTCTACATTGACACGACCGCAAATCGAACTGCGCACTCAGAGCTGGCGACACCTTGGAACCGGTGTGTACGCCACTCGTTTCCGGAGGTGTTTAAACATATACTAAACCTCTACTTGGTCAGGACGATCTAGGATAAAACACTACTGTCTGTTGTAATATATTCTCCAGGGTATCTAGGACATAGGATATGCCACAATAGCCTTGCTTAGCAAGCGGATTGGTGGTCGCAAGACCAGACAACTACTTCAGACTAGCCTCTTATGAAAACCCACGGGAATGAAAAGGCTTGATAAATGCTTACACACCAACGCCGTCACCGGACAGCAACGCGTTTGAAGAGATCTATCTCTTTTTATAAGTATATAAAAAGTATACCGCTCGATCATTTTCACAACACATGTGCTTCAGCAGCAGGTGGTGAGCTCGTCGCTATCTTTATGTCCAAGCCAACGATGTAATTCGTACATAAGTTTATGAAAAACCCATTGGTACGTACCTGCCACCTGGGAATCGAACTCGAGTCTTTTGACGCGAAATTCCGACCACCCAACCACTCGGCTATCGTGACTTATTTTTTTTTAAATTAATACTCATT
Organism: Sericinus montela; assembly: GCA_029286605.1. NCBI lineage: Eukaryota > Metazoa > Arthropoda > Insecta > Lepidoptera > Papilionidae > Sericinus > Sericinus montela. Next base: position 4,314,076 of record JAGSMR010000085.1, on the reverse strand, counting down.
ATAAAAATTAATTGTCGTCAGAAAGCTAATAGTATCATAAAATACGTTGTCTTTAACCTGCAATGAAATGTGTTAACAGTACTGAATAATAATCCTATTCAGTGTTGCCAGATGTCCCGATATTTACACCATAATTAAATGTCATGTATGGGACAGGATAAGTCGCGCTTACCTTATAATCTGGATCAAAGAAGGCCCCAAAAGACATTACTTAACGATGTAAATTAACAATCATAAAATTTAATTTAAAATGTATATGAAGAGAAGATTAGTAAAATAGATACATATATTTTTAATTTACCTTTATAAGAGTTTGATACTCTTCGGCTTGCTAGTGCCAGCATTCTTAGGCTCAATTTTTCTTCTTATTCCAAAGTTCTAACTAATAATTTTATCAAAACTCTTCTTTGAATATATTTCCGCTGGTATGACCGCATGTTAAGTTATAAATCTACATATATACATACATACATAACGGCCTATTAAGGTCTGCTGCAGGACATAGGTCTCTCCTATAGGAAGGATTTGACATAATCGGCACGCTTGGCAAGCGGATTGGCAATCGCAGTACCAGAACACTCGCACCTCAGACGCTGATGCTCATCTTCGGTCTGATAATTGATCTGATATTTTTAGAGATGGTTATCCCGGTATCGATCAGTTGTTTTAACATAATAAGTTGAGTTGCCATAACATAATAAGTGGAGTTGCCATAACATAATAAGTGGAGTTGCCATAACATAATAAGTGGAGTTGCCATAACATAATAAGTGGAGTTGCCATAACATAATAAGTGGGTGCCATAACATAATAAGTGGAGTTGCCTTAACATAATAAGTGGGTGCCATAACATAATAAGTGGAGTTGCCTTAACATAATAAGTGGGTGCCATAACATAATAAGTGGAGTTGCCACTTAACATAATAAGTGGGTGCCATAACATAATAAGTGGAGTTGCCATAACATAATAAGTGGAGTTGCCATAACATAATAAGTGGAGTTGCCATAACATAATAAGTGGAGTTGCCATAACATAATAAGTGGAGTTGCCATAACATAATAAGTGGAGTTGCCATAACCTAATAAGTGGAGTTGCCATAACATAATAAGTGGAGTTGCCATAACATAATAAGTGGAGTTGCCTTAACATAATAAGTGGAGTTGCCATAACATAATAAGTGGAGCGATGATAGCCATTAGGCTAAGGGCACTCTACACACTATTAAGTGTGTAGAGTGCCCACTGCGAAACATAACGTCGCAGGTTCGAGTCCACCAATCTACTATTGTCATAAACCAATTCAGATACAGCATAGCATTGCAGGTTAGTTCAAATGGTTAACACGAATACTCTATTAATTATTTTGAAAAAAGGAAGAAGCTTATAGTAAAGGTAAATTTGTAATCGCAAGCTCCTTTATAGTAGATAATTTATGTATATATATGGACAAATTCACATACTTGCACATTGCTCCGATCCCAATGTAAGATGCTAAAGCACTTCTGTTATGACAATCGGAAACAACGAAAGCACCACAAACACCCAGACCCGAGAAAATGTAGACCAAGTGTTTTTTCTACATCGTCCCTACCGGGAATCGAACCCGTGTCCTCGAGATGAAAACGCCGTGAAAACCGGTGTCCACGCCACTCTTCCACGGAGGTCGTCAATATTTAGGAACATAAATTACAAATAGTAATATACGTAACATCTGACAAATGTACCGGGCAAATGTTTGGCAGTCGTTAACTGCGTTACTCTACAGTTAACACGGCCCACTACACGTAAACACAACGAAATAACCCTTAACTGACGGCGGTGAGACGAGGTGTTATCTCGGGCATTCATATTGCACGGTGACGTCACGTCTCTCCTCACTTATTCCGCGAAATGATGGGACTTGATATGCCTCTTGACAACCCCTGAAGATACCAACTAACTCTCCAAGGAAAACACTTCCTTGCTATTTCGCCAAATAACATTTACCGTTTGTTTAAATATGTCTCTGTCTTAACACTTACTTAATAAGTGCGACAATCCCTTACTTTGTTACTTTCTAACCGCGAACGTATAAAGCCTATTCCCCTACCCAATCTTACGCTCAATGTCACTTTATCGTCATAATGTAGATTGGGGATGAGAAGGACGGAGCGTGTGTGTGCGAGCGGGTCGGTTGTTTGATGAAATTCATGAAGTTGCCAAGTTGGGGCGTTTTCTTCATGTCAGAGAAATTTGTTAGTCAAGATCTATGTCGCAGATGCTGCGAGCAATTTCTATGTAGATACAGTAACAAGCTGAGCGTCGATCGTAAAAATGTGACGAGTATAGGGGATGGTTCGTTAAGTGGGGGTTGTTATTAGAATTCCGCATTCCCGAGATGAAAACGCTAATCTAATAAGATTGTATAACTTTATTCACAAAGGGATTAATGGGAGCATAGCATCGAAAGTGATTGTGGTCTCATCAGATGGATTTTCGGTTCGATTTTCATTTTTACCTCATAAAATTACGTGGACCTCTGGGATTAGATAAAAAATTATATTAAAATTCATTAGGAGATGGAACATAATGTTAATTACAGTATATAAGAAAACATTTACTAATTAAAACTTAAATAGGAGTACCCAATTTTTATACTGTCAAATAAACTTCCTGGACGAGCGGCGTGCACACCAGTTTCATGGTGTCGATCGACAGTTATGAAGTTTCGGCTTCGATTCCCGGTCGCTTGAATGAAGAAAACACCTTTCCTAAATTTTCTGAGGTCTGGGTGTTTGTAGTACCTTCTTGTTTCTGATTTCATAATACAAGTGTATCATAATACAAGCTACTTACTTTGGGATCAAAGCAATGAATGTGTTTTTATTCCTATGTATTTATTATTATTAATAATGAACACGAGATCAACAGTTAGAATCTGACTCACATTATACGGCATTTATAGATAAATATTTTCAAAACATGTCCAAAGTTCCGTACATAAAGTTCAGTAAGGGAACCCTTCATTAGTGAGTTACGTAAATCCGTCCATCTATCCGTAACCATGTGACTGAATCAGTAGAGAGAGCTATTTGTTAGAGCTATTTGACTATTATATCAGCAGCGGAATCCGGAGAGTTCTTTACCCACTTGGGACTGGGATTGGTGTAGGCACGTCAGTTTAAGTTTTTCAGAATCCGTGCTGCTAATATCCAGCGATGGCGAATCACCATGGGATTATAGTTGGTGGGACAGACATCATCCGACTTTGCTTCAGTGACGGCGACATATTTAATAATAAACGATTACCTCGAGAGATTTTTATAATCTGTTGATAAGAGCCAATCACCTGTGGATCGAACTCGGGTCTCTTGACTCGATTTCCGACCACCAAACCAATCGGATATCACGTTTTTTTTTAATTAATAATATTGTCATAACTTATATCTACATATCTAAATAAATAAAAGCGAACGTCTCTACATAAATGTTATGATCCCAAAGTAGGTATATACTAATTTATTAAGTATACACTATTTGAGCTCGGATGTCAACGAAATTGAAATGAATCTATGAAAATATCTAAAGAGCGTGACGAAGCGACACTCTCTTTCTCGATCTAACCGTTTACAGTAATATTATATAATATTAAATAATAACAATACAAGCAACGGATCAGAGTAATCCGCAAGCGGCCGAGCGAATTCGAACCCCGCACCCTACTCACCGCAAGGCTGGAAAAAAACCTACTCGCATGACTGATCAGATGAGTTTAATGCCTATTCAATATTAGATTTGGGGATCCCGTAGTAGCAAAAAGATCCATTTTAAATGAAATCTATGTATATATATAAGATAACATACTACGCATGTTTCTTTACAAAAACATAAGTGAGTTATGGTTTTTTTAATTAAAATTTTTGTATAATATTGTTATTATTGGTCACTTAATGGATCGATAACCTCCGTGGACGAGTGGTTTTGCACAACGGTCTCCATGCTGTCGCAGCTCCGAATCGAACCCGGGACGGGTTTGTTAATGTCGACAACATTTTCGGGGCTTTTGTGGTATCTTCGTTGTTTCTAATTGTTTCTTTAGCTGCTGTGGAATTAGACCAATGTTTGTGATGTTGTCTCGTATGCATTTATTTATTTCTTTATCTTTAAAACATCGAAACGATGCCAGCACCTATGACCTTCCCAGTTATAACAAATACGTTGCGATAAAATAAACATGTATCCATAAAAAAAAGTATTTCATACAGAACCCCATACCCTTAATTGGTCCGGAATGGAACCTGTCACCCCCAGGAGCGCGGAACGGGCTGTTGTCATTTAACTCGGGAGCGTTATTATCGAGGGGCCATCTTCACGCTCGTTTGCCTTTTATGTCGTCGCACAGACGTCAATGTGGATATATTTTTTTTGTATCCCAACAATGATAAGCAATGATCGATTGATCCCAGTAGATTGAGTTGGGACTGGTGGGTTACGTACCTATTTAAAAAAAAATATGTAATTATAAATACTAGATTGAAGACTCGATAGACGAATTGGCAGATACCCGACCTTCGAAGCCAAGGGTCACGGGTTGGAATGGTGCTGGGAGGTAACATTTGTGTGATGAATATCAAAGTTTATACTCGAGTCGTGGGTGTTAATATTTATCTATGTAAATATATGTATTCTGCTCTGCCTACGTAATATAGCGTCAATATAGAAAAAAAAATATTAATTATAATACTAAAAAGCAGTTGAATAGCGATCGATTCTCAAGGTTCGTAACTATAGTTTATTCAAAGACGTCAACGGGCTCACCACTCGTCACGTTGTCCCAAAAACGTCTTCGGTGGAAGTTGGGTCGAAGGTAATTAAGTGTCTAGAACTCTGTGTACCTCGGTATTGGGAATGGCGTAAGGTAGAGACGTTTAACAGTTACATGTACGCTTGATTGGCTAACTCCAGGCTGTGAGGTGTTCAATTTCCTCATGAAGGTATACATACATGTAAGTACCACATCTACGACTGCCTACTACCGTTGACGAGTGGCCTATGCACCGGTTTTCATTGCTTCGCCAGCACCATTGACCCGGGTCTGATTGCTGTGTTAATATAGAAAACCACTTGTCTACATTGTCTCAGATCTGTTTGTGGTACCTTCGTTGTTTCCGATTCCATAATACAATTGATGTAGCTACTTTGGGCTCAGAGATATGTATAATATTCTCCTTATCCATCTATCTTTTTATACTTACACATACATACAAGGGGCGACAAAGTATTAACAAGAATGAAATAAATAAAATAAATGAATATCTTCACGCATTTCTCAACACAGGGGTAGACAGAAGTCTCTAGTCTAGACAATTAAGTCCCTCCCACCTTCTACCGAAGATATTTTTGGAATAACGTGACAGGTGGTGAGCCCGTTGCCGTCTTTATGTCCAAACCAGCGATATAAGTCGTACAAAAGTTGGTACGAGCCTGCCAACTGGGGATCGAACTCACGTCACTCGACTCGAAATTCCAGCCACCCAGCCACTCAGCTATCGTGACTTTTTTGAACAAGATTTATCGAACAAGAATGTAACAATTTGCGAATGTCCATGAGCTATAAATTACCCAGGATCTGTGTCAACATGTTTTTCATCCAATACCCATAAAAATATATATATTTATTGTTATTGTATTGTGTGTAAATGTAATTAATTAAATCGCCAATCGTGGTCGGATATCGGCGGTTTGTTTACGTCTAGATAAGTACTGCGTGAAGTTCCTGAATCGAACGGATGTGGAAGTGGGTTACAATTAGTTTACAAGACTTCGTCATAACACCATTCGTTACTAACGACTAATAATCTGTTGGATAAAAATTTTGCTATTAATGAATAAACTACTTGTATAATGTATTAAATTATTAATTAAAACGATATGAATAATGTATGCTCTTTATTAGTCAGGATATCAAGTGATTGGGTGATCGGAATTCTATTCAAAAGACCCGAGTTCGATCCCTTTTCGATACGTTCGTTACGATGAATTTTTTCAAAAATTATTTTACGATTTATGACAGTGACTTAGACATTAAGACTACGACAGGCTCACTACCTCTCACGTTGTCCGAAAATAAGCTAAATTGTCTAGATCTGTTGCTACCTCTGTACAAGAACATGTTTGAACACAAAAATGATTATATACACGCATAGGAGATGCGGCATTGCAAAATAATATCACACTGTTTGTTAACGTGGGTGTCGTAAGATGGGACTAAGGTAAATAAGGCCTTGGAAATGCATTTGTTTACTGACTGATTTTGTTTACTGACTGACATATTGTGATGGTATACCACCATGATAAATAGCAGACCAAAATTTATCAGAGCGGAGACGGGGAGCACTGCAAGATGCAAGATATCTGGTTCAGTGACTATCAATCCACTTGCCTAGCTTGGTGATTAAAGACTATATATGTATATATATAGAAACTACGTAGTAATCAGAATTACTAAAATCAATAAGGGCGTGCTTCGATGGTTTGGGCACTTTGAGCGAATGAGTGAAGACCGAATTGTGAAGAAAATGTACGCGAAACTTAATG